>JADBJO010000861.1:0-25000 GCA_016801955.1 Conus betulinus
ACCCAAGAAATACAACTGGTATGCCAAGTTGTGTCATAAAAGCATGGGCCTTCAAGACCCACAAAAACATGTTTGGGTATGTCACTGTGTCAATAAAAGGTATGGGTCTGCGAGACCTATGAAATACAAATCGGTGGATAGATAACAAGGAATGGAGTAGGTTATGGAAGCTTACATCCTCGACACCTCTCCAGTCGAGTCAGGTCTGGGTTGGTCTTCCAGCCACTGTTCTGCTGGTCCCCTTCCTCTTTGCCTCGGTCTCTGTGCCTCTTCTTTATGTTTCTGGATTCTCCCTTCTTCCCTGCATGTTCTAGATCGTTGCCTGATAAGAGGTTCCCGATGCTGACCTCGTAAAGGCATGTCCCCTCCAGATCCACTTCCTCCTTAGGGTCTTCCTGGTGCTGTCCTATTGCCTCAACTCCTTGTTGCTGACATCCGCCAGTGAATGTTACCCATACATCTTGGACAGATGTTAATGGAAGTTTATCTTCTGCAGCATTGCATTGGTCTGTCTCTACGGCTTTGTGTGAAGTACGAGGATCAATTTTAGCATGAAGATACGCTGCAATGTCTGTATCTTCTGTTCATATCTCGGAGCCAGATACGACCAGACTGAGATGCATAGTTACTGTGTAGGTTTCTGTAGAGGAGATGTTCTATGGCATGAAAAAGGCTGCTTGACCCTTGTCTGTTACCAGCAATGATGTCTCTCATACACAGTGCCCTCCTTTCTGTCAACCAAACTGCCCATGCATACAGAGGATTCAACCTCTTTGATTGGTTCTCCACCTATCGTGACCCAAGGTGTTGGCAGCAGTGTTTATCTTCATGAAGTAGAGCTTTTTGTTGTTGATCCGGCGCCCTGTCCCACTGATAGCACTGCCAGGCATGTGCTGCATCTAGTTGTAATTGAGTCAGACTTGCACACCAGGTCATCAGCAAAGCCTAGATCTCCAAGCCAAGTTCAGAGCATCCATTGTTCCTGACTGTTGTGACGGTGTATTTGATCCGGTCGAAAACCAGGACGAAGAGGAAAGACAATGGCAAATACCCTCGATGAACTCTGGTTTGACCCTCAAAACTGTGTGGTCAGAAGCCTGCATGAACCCTGCATGACATGTTTTGGTAGGTACAATGAATTTGGGAGACAAACTATTTCCTGCACTTCTTGCATCAGAGAAAACTGTCCCCAAATTGAATTTCTGCTTCCTTTGCTTTGTTCAGATTGAGAACACACTTCCTGAACACCTGATGGTTAATGACTAATCAACATTGCATGGTCGTTAGTTTCATCCGAATACAAGCAGTCCTCTCAATTTCATCTGCTATATACAGAACGTTCATAACTCTCTCAAATTGAATTTCCATTCTCACGTCTCACAACCTCGGTGATCACAAAGGCCAAACCAGTGCTGACTTTCTCTCGTACGTTACACACACAGAGAAAAGTTGCACATGTGAGTATAAGAATTTTATTAATCCATATACATAATCAAGAAGTTATTAATCAAAACCAAAAGGCTACATATTTCATTCAAGCAATGATCTGTTGCAACACACTGAAATGTGAGCACTGGTACAAAAAAAAAAAGAAAATCTTTCACCAAACATGTTATGATTAATAAAATTAATAAATGCGTGTACACAGTAATCAAACCTTTCTGGGAGTATCAGACACCTCTAGGAGGCTGGGTCAAATTCAAATCTCTTTTTGATTCAGAACAAATCTGGCTGACTTTCATTGCTCTACCCAACCATGCCGTTCTGGGACGGTAGGAACAATGGGGAGATAATTCAATACCTTAATTCTCAGGTCTCTTGTGTGTGAAAGAAACTGTTCTCTCCTCATTTCTACAGTCCCAACTTACAACAGGGTCTAGTGTCTTTTCTATTCATTTTTCTCTCTACTCCCTACGCTCCTCTTCACCAAAATATTTCCATGGTTTAAGCATAAAGATTGATACAAAAGTGGAACTCTGTGAAAACTGAACACATCCACAGCATGAAAGAGAGCTACACATTAGCAAGTGATGTATACAATGCAGCTTAATAAAGGAGATCAAAACCTCTACAGCTGATACTGAAGTTACATTTTTTTCTGCCGATGCTACACGTTCTACTGTTTGTGAATGCTACACACTACATGTCCCCCATGCTGGTGACGACATAATCAGAACATGACGACCGGAACAGGCAATTATATCAACAGCCACAAAGCAAAGCATGAAAAGACACAAAGAAGAGACCGGTAATGACAAAATATGCAAAAACAGATACAAAAACAAACAGAAAGGAAGAAAACTGGGTGCGAAAAAAAAAACCCAAACAAACAAACAAAAAAAACAGAGGTCTTCAAAACTGTTCCAACATGTCTAATATTGGAAGGGACTAGCACATATTCCTAGCACACACGTACAACTGTTTCACACTTCATTTCAGGTGCAACAAGTCATTTACAAATGCCACAAAGTCAATAATTCTAGTAATGACAATGCATCATAAGTCTTATGAATCATATCTGTACTCCTTCACAGTGGGAAAGATGGAGGCTGCTTGTACTGTTCCATATCCAAGCCAGAAATGAACCCGTTTTGTTTATTCATATATCCATCTATCACACAAAGGCCTTTAAGTTTTTGAGAAGCTCTCATGAGCTTCAGTTTCCAGATTTTGTTGTTGTTGTTGACACTTCCAACGCTGTGGCACCGCTGATATGGCCCTTAGTGGTCAGATGGGACCCTCTCTCTCATTACCTCTCTCTCTCTTGTTGACACTGTTCTTCCAATGAGCACATGGGGAGCTTTTAACCTGCTATAACTTGCAGGGGTTCAATATCTCTTCTCTTTTTGACACTGTTGTTCCAATACATACATGGGAGCTTTTAACCTGCTACAGTTTGTAAGGGTTGAATATGGTGCACTATTTGACACCAAAACATTGGTTTGAATACAAAGCAGGCCCTTCTCAAGTGCTCTCATTCACAGTTATGATACTCAGGGCACTGAATTTCACCAGGTTTAGTCCACTTCTGGAAGTGGGTCAGGCAAGAATGATGGCTGTCTTATGCCACGTGCAGCACTATAATCACACATTTTCTGTGCTACAGTTTCTCTCTGTCCAAACTCCCAACAAATTAACCCTTTTGGTACTAGATTTACAAAGCTGTAACTTCAAAACCACATCACTGATTTGCTTTCATGTCTGCATCATGTTAAAGATGATATCACAAAAACTTCATTCTACATACTATTCAAATATGAAAAGAAGTGAAAAAGGAAAAGGAAATTACAAATATACACAACCAAAAACTGAATCACAGCATGCTCATGGTGCAAAGCTGCACCTCTGGCATTCTGACAGAAAGTCACCATGCAGCTCTTGTGGCAATGAAAGGGTTAAAAAAAAACAAAAAACTTCTCTCCAAACTGTACATTTCTGGCCACTCACTGCTGTTCAACAGTAGGTCAGCAAAGAAACTTTAACTTAATGTCTCAGAAAAAACAGAGAGGGAGAGAAAAGACAGACACAGACCCGCCTCTTCAGCAGTATGCCTTCATTCTCATCTTGGCAACAAGTGATAAATAGTAACAACTCACTGTACACACTGACACCAGGTACACAGGGTAAGCCACTTGCTTACAAGTGCCCTAGGGATAAAAAAAAATGGTTCAGAACACCACCTCAGCCAGGATAAATGCAGGGCAACAAGTCACCAATGCCTTGGTTTCACCATGCCAATCCATTTTGTGCGCCCATTTGGGGAGATAAGGGTCTGTTTGTTTGTGCAACCTTTTTATTATTGGAACACTGTTTTACCTGAAGAAGATCAAAGAGGTTGATATGTGTCATATTTGTCTTATTAGTTATTTGTTTCTTTCCTCTGGTACCAATAGTAACTTTTCTTAAAGTTTGCTTAAATCCCTGTGGGATTATCACATTGCATAATGTGGGCATCTTGAGGAGACCTGGTACGCATAACATAAAACTTATCTCTTAATTTGGTTCTTTACACTTCTCCTTTTCCTGTATCAATAATATTAAGTATTATGGTCATGATAATCAATGTGGAGCAATGCCGACTTATTCAGATGGTAGAAACATAGTCATAGCTAATCTACGTATCGTTTTATCAGTCAGTCCCCCTTACAAATAACTGTCATGCTAGACAACAATTTCTCTTTCAAGATGTTTCTTATCACTTTGCGTCTTATATGTCAAACATAGTGATCTACTAGGTCTTGCTTCTTGACAGAAAAAAAAAAATTAACTATTTTCTATACCCTAGGAAATCACTTCTCCTGTCGATTATATCCTGAACTGATCTGAATACTCATGTTGTTGTCGATGTTCTGACTTGCTAAATACAGCACTGTACATGCCTGGTTTGTTCTTATACAGACAGCAAACTGTCCAGCTGTGTCTGTTCAATGACATACTTTAACACCATCACAATACAGACGACAAACTGCCCAGCTGTGTCTGTTCAATGAAATAATTTAACACCATCACAATCTTCATGCATAGGACATCATGCTGCTTCACCTAAATCATACCGGTCAAATAATGAATACACATCTCCTTGTCACTGAACCATATCCCTCCCTACCCCCCCCCTCCCCCCCCCCCCCCCAACCCCAAATAAAATTCTTAAGCTGATGTCTGATTCTAAAAGGCATTAGCAATCTGTTCAGCCCATTCCTGTGTATTTTTTCACACAGAAAGCATGCATGACATCGTTAACTGTTAGGCTCACGCAAAGCAAACTGAAATTGTCACACTTAAAACATACATAAATGCTCCTTGAAATACAAAATATAAAAATGCTATACACAATCAAATCCATGTAATAGGTGAACCAGACTTTACTGAATATATTTGCAATAATTCTTTTTTTCTTTTCAACAGTCAAATGCATCTGTTGTGATCCGATTAGTAACAGCCCTAGCCAAGTCAAAAGACGAATGTACAAAAACATGACAACATTACAAGAAAACTGGGCACAAGCGAAAACAAGTAAAGATACTTAAAGGAAGACAGGATCAAAAAAAAAGAAGAAGAAGAAAAAAAGAAAGAGGAACATGTGACAGAAATCAAACAGAGACAGAAATCAAACGGAAGACCGAGACAAACCAGAGACCGAGTGAAACATACACACATGTCAAGAGGAAGACCTACAAACATCGCTGTCAGCCAACGAAGTTCTTATGTGACACAAACACCCACCCACTTAAGCATTCTAGCTGACCAGACCAACACTGAACAGGCACTGAAGTAATCTAAGTTGCTTTCATCTCCATCTCCCTTGGCGTCAACCAAAACTGAAAAAAAAAAAGGGTGAGGAAGGCATGGTCCTAAGGGCAGTGCTCAGTATGCAAAACGACGCGCAGGGGAGTAGCCAAGCTTGTCGAGGTTAGGCTGACAGGCAAACTGAATCATGGGAGGAGGGCCACACATGAGGATCAGCGTGTCCTCGTCCGGTGGAGGCAGATGTTCCTTGATCATCTGGTCGCTGATGAAGCCGCTGCTGTACTTCCATCCTGAACACACACGGAGACACGTTACCACCACTTCAGATAATTATTGACACATCCACAACCAGCTTTTTACATCTACCTACACACACACACACACACACACACTCACACACACACACACACTCTCATCTAATATCTAACATGGTTACCCAATTAAAAAATAATTTAAAAGAGAGGAAAGGAAATAACGAAATGAAAATAATTTTTTAAAATTCCTACGAAATATATATGTTGCTATATCGTAAGTTTGAAGAATGTCACATGAGCCATTTACTCGGGAAAAAAAAAAAAAATCTTCTTCAGAACTTTCTTCCGAATTGTTGTTCATCATACCTGGAACTTCATCCCAGTCGAAATCTAGGTCACTCTAAGCTTCATTACCTCACTAAGTCTTATGCCGTAAATCCTACAAAACACAGTATCTCCATCACTAAATCTCATTATAGAACGGCAGAACTCAAGGTTAGCCACGGTGAAAAACGGCATTTCGACCTCAAAACTTTAAAAATTCGAAACTCGAGAACCACGGCACGTATCGACTCGCGTTTTTTGCAAACGGAAGTAAATGGCTACAGGAAGAAGGAAGTCACGTTCTCGCGAGACTTCCTTTTCTACGAGAAACATGGCGGCGCCCATTGTTGCCACGTGTTTTACGGGCGCTGGCGGGCGCTCAGCGTTTTGGCTTAGTCATGCTTTTGTTTTTCATGTGTTTTGTTAAGAAAGACATTAGCTTGCCAGTAGGTACACTGCAGAAGAGTGGCTTGAATTTTGCTTGATTTGCCGCACTATGGCAACAATACATAGCAAAAAATGAAGGTGATGTTTTTGGTCGACTAAATGATGACAAAGGTATATTCTGAATACTCTGACAAATAGTCCTAGCATAAAGCCTGTGTTAAGGTACACAGTCATAGCATAAAACCTGTGTACTATAAACAGCCATACCATAAGCCTGTATTCTGTAAACAGGGTTTAGCTTCAAGCCTATGTTCTGTAAACAGTCATAGCATAAAGCCTGTGTACTGTAAGCAATCATAGCATACATTTTGTAAACAGTCGTAGCATGAAGACTGCATGCCATATACATTTTAGTGTAACGCTTGTATACTGTAAACAACCATTGTACAAAGCATATATGTTGTAAACAGCCAAAGCACAAAGCCTCTATAGTCTTAATATAACCTGTATGCCATCAAGTCATAGCATAAAGCACGTATGCTGTAAACAATCACAATGTAAATCCTGTATGCTGTAAACCCTGTAAAGTGCAAACAATCACACCAGAAAACAAGTATACTGTACACAGTCAAATAAACTTTGCACACAGTAAACAAACATGGCATAACGCCTGTATATACTTTAACAGCCACAGCATGAAGTCTGTGTGCTGTAAACAGAAACAACAAAAAGCCTGTATGATGTGTACTGCCAACATACAACTGTTACGGTACAAAGCCAGCCCATTTTTAAATAAGGCCAAGCCTGGAGGAGGCCCTGTATATCTACCATGTCAGAGCTGACAGGGCCAATCTACCTGCAGGAGGGCGGTCCAGGGTGTACCACAGCTTGAAGCGGCTGGAGTACTGCTGCTGAAGTTCCTCCAGCTCCGTTCTCAGCAAGATGTCGTTCTCCGTCTGTCAAAATAATGACAGACAACAGTTTCATTATGCTGCAGCTTTGATCATCTCGAGCACAGCAAAAAGAACCAATGCATGTCAGCACATACTTGTACGGACATGAACATACCCTTTACATACTTATACAGACATGAACATACCCTTTACCCATCCCCACCCCCTTTCACACACACCAAGAAAATTTTCATTCACATAACACCATTTCTGCAATAAGATTATGTTAAACTGCATACTTTTTTTCTCATTTGTCCTAATAGTTCGTCTCAATAAAATCAAGAGATTTCTGTGCTACCAACAGAAGAGTAAAACCATCAAGAGAAATAACTGCCACACACCAATGTTTTTCTGGTTCTTGTGAACAGAAGAAATCATAATTTCCAGGTATGTTTGTCATACTCCGGACGCAGGAGCAACCGGGAACATGTTATCTCTCCTTGAGTCAGTTCACAGAACTTCCTTGCATCATACTGCATAGCCTCCCTTTTCTTCTCAGCACACGGATCGGGAAGGCCACACAGACTGCCCATCAGTCCCAAACCCCATACAACAGAATCATCTGCCAACAAGACTGAAGCCTACTATACTCTAAACACATGGCTAGCTGCACCACAACATTTAAGACAGAGTGGAGCATTTGAGACACTGAAACACTATCAATCAAGCAAAAAAGTCAGTTTTCCTGAGTGGTAAGGCTTGTTCTGCCATCCAAAGGGAAAAAAGATCATGAACAGATACTGAAGCAGAAGTGGGGCAAGAGGTGACTAAGTGACTGGTCAGACCCATTTTCCCTCAAGACACCTAACATGGCAAACTGAAAAGCATAATCTGAGGCTGAAAAGTTCACTCTCAAGAGGATGCACAGCAAAACGTCTATGACCCTTTAACATTTACAGCAAATCAACCGATTCAAGTTTAGATTCTTCACATAAACTTCTTCTCACTATCTTGAATTAACATTAAAACGACAGTGCGCGCTTACCAAAACTGCTTATCTGTTATTATCCCTTGTTCAATGCCATTCAGCAATATTAATGTCCTGTTCAGCTTCTGTTGTACAATGTTACTGCCAGCACACTGAACCATAGTGGCTCTCATTGTACTGAACAAACTAGCTGCATTCTCAACAGCTTGGCAAGACCACAAAACAGTTCTTTCAAAAGTGTTGTTTTGGTGATCTCTAAAGTGGAATGCAGTATAACAAAGAGTCATGCTGAAATGAAGCCTTCAAAAGGGTGAATCATCAATGCCTAGGGAGGAAGCAAACAAGTCTGCCTGGCTGCACTGACAAACAGAAGTGTCGAGTAAGTGTACATGGCCTGGTCATATACACTAGCAGTTAAGGATGATGAAGTATGGGTGACCTGAGTATACAAACAAGCAGCGAAGGGAGGGGTGTGGGCAACATGACTGTAGAGACAAGCTGAGCAAAGAAAGGGTGTGAATCACCTTGCTGCAAAACAGAACACGGGAGAGAGTACAGGTGAGCTTGTTGTACAAACAAGGAGGGAGAGAAATGTGGGCTGCCTGTGTACAAACAGAACAGACAGGGAGAGTAGGTGAGCTTGTTGTACAAACAGGGAGGGACAGAGTGTGGGCTGCCTGTCCCGTTCAAACAGAACACAGGGGAAAGGAATGAAGGTAAAGTGGTTACAAACAGAATAAAGAGGGAAACAAGTTGCCTGGTTGTACAAACAGATTTGGGAGTAAGGGAGTGCAGCGACCTGGTTGTATAAACAATAAGGAAGAGGGAATGAAGGTGACCTGCTACACATTTAACAGGGAATGAAGGTATGAAGTGACCTGATAGACATAAAACATGCAAGGAGACAGTGTGGATGACAAAGCTACACAAAGAGAATAGGGAGAGGAGTGTAGTAAACCCGAGAGTACAAACAAAAGGAATGAGAGAGTGTGTCAACAATAGGGAAGATGGGGGGGGGGGGGACACCTAGTCATACCAAACAATAAGGAAGGAGAGAATGTATATGATCTGATTGTACGCGTAACAGGAAAGGGAGTGTGTACGACTCGGCTGCACATGCAAAAAGAAAGCAGGGAGTATATGTGACCTGGTTGTGCAAACAATAGAAGACAAGGCAGCGAACATGACTTGGTCGATCAAAAATAGGTGAGTGAGAGTAGGTCACCTGGTTAAATGAACAACAGGAAGGAAGGAAGGAGTGTGGAGACCTGGCTGTAAGCTGAGACCAGGGAAGGGAAGGCGGTGTGTTACCTGGTTGGCAAAGAGCAGCCAGACGTCAGTCTTGTCCTCAGGGTCCTTGAACATCTGTCGGATCAGCTGCAGCATGGGCGTGATGCCCGTGCCCCCGGCGATCATCCCTACCTTCTTCGCCATCTTCGTCTCCGGCTCCTCCTTCTTGTCCGGACGGATCTTGAATGCACCTGGAACAGCAAGGTCCGTTGATGAAGTACTGTGAACATCCTTTGTTTTAGATCAATACTTATGGCACACAGCCTTTACAACTTCCTGTCTACCCCAGAATATGTGGATTTAGTACACTGTGTGTGTGTGTGTGTGTGTGTGTGTGTGTGTGTGTGTGTGTGTGTGTGTGTGCACATGCGTGTGTGTGCATGAGTACCTGTGCGGTAGTACAATGCTTTACATTCACGCATGTTCTTATACATACATACATGCATCCAGATGAGCATGTGTGTTATGTGAGACCATATGCATGTACAATGCAGAGCATCAGTGCAATAACTAGTGTCCCTCATGAATATAGGCAACAGGATTCTGTTTTACGTGTGCCTAACTTGTTCACCTGCTAAAGGACTTCATGTACAAAAATCAATCTAGTGATACTCTACAGGGGAAGAGATCTGTTGCTGTTCCCCTCACATCCCCTACCTTTGCCATCATAGACGAGGAGGCCGTTGGGTCCTCGGAAGTCCATGTAGTCCCCTATCCCCATGTTCTCCAGGTATTGGGACATCTTGCCCCCATCGGGGAACTTGGGGTGCACATTCTTGAAGTACACCTGCCACAGTCGTCCTCATGCATTTCATATCTCCATCAAACAATCTGCTATCACATCTCATACACAGGACAGTTAGAATCTGCTTCAATGAAACAATGTTTTTTTCTCTACAAAGAATTTCTTTTTCACTGAGAGGCTTGGAGAATTACAGAAAGAATCAAGACAAAAAGGAAGAATTATCAGCGAACACATCATAAAACACAAACGTTACCTTTTTTCAATACAAGGGGAAAAAACAAAAAACCAACACAGACATAATAGGCAAACTTTCTTTTTTTCCATATATATCTCAATAATGTTCAGACCATAACCTTAGAATAGAAATGACAATCAACTAACAAAAAAAAAAAAAAAATTTTAAAATGCAAAGTAGTTACCTGAACTGCTTCAAAATAATTACCAATAATGGTGTTATCTGGAAAAACTTCCCAAATATATCATCTGAAACCACAAAGCTGTATGACTTTTGACACCAACATTTTACGTAAAACTTTGGTTTCAAAATGCACAACAAAATGCATGCCTAAATAACAACTGTGAAAAAGATCTCTTAAAATTGCAATTTGGAATCTAAGAATGCCCTTGGAGGTGAAAAATACACATGCACTATTTTCACTCACACACACACACACACACACACACACACACACACACACACACACACACACACCATACACACACGCACACGCACAACATATGCACGCACGCACGCACACAAAACCATCGCTTACCTTGATGACAAGGTCAACATATCCTTTATCATCGTCACTGGAGACAGGCGTGTATGGACGGATGACCAGACTGCCGTCGATGCGGGCAGTCAGGTAGATGTGCTGACCTGTGCAATACACACAATTTTCAGTGCATCCACTGCTCTCCTGATTCATAAGCAAACATCCATGATAACCATTGTCAGTACATGGGCATCACAATGAATACAGATCACAGTAACATACATATTCATCAATGACTCGGACACAAACATCTACGCTCATTCAGACACATATGCACAAGCACACACATAACATCCGTCTCCAAAATGATACAAACTGCACCCCCAACCCTCCAGCCCCCCCCCTCTCCCCTTCTATCCCTGTCTACCCTCCCCCCCAAAAAGGAAAAAGCTGTAGCTATACCCATGAATCCCAATATAAAGATGAACTAAAAAAAAAAAAAAAAAAGTCATCACAATAATAATCAATGCAATTAGAGAGTGAATTACTTTTTCTGACAAATGTCTGAAAGTGTAAGCAGATGAATCAATTCACTTAGCAAAATCCTACTAGAGAAGTGAGAATCACTGACAAAAATGGACAGGTAAAAATAAAAAAAATAAACAACAAAATAAATTCACTATAACAACAGTACTGTAACAGATTTCCAGCCAGAAATCTCCTCACACATGCACATCAAAAAACGGCTTCCCTTTCAACACTCACATACTTTTATCGATACAGTCTCCAGGCAAAAGAAACACAATATGAACCCCGTCTTTCTTTACACCCACAAAGCAGCCTTAATTCCATCATGTTTTGACTAGTCCCCTCCTAAATTTCTTAGCATCCACAGAACAAGCTCAGTTCTATCATGTATTGTCTTTTCATAATCCCTGCACCTCTTTAGTCATGTACAACAGTGTGGAAAGACTATGTCCACTGTAATTCATGGTGATGTTCACCCATAATCACTTGTGCTGCTTTTTGCCTCTGTGAAGTCCATCTTCAACTGCATTCAGAGCTGCCAAGGCCGCAAAACCATTAAAATGTAGCATTTTGATATTTTAAGTGTAGCGTTCCAAATTTAAGGATAGCAATTAAACGCATTATCATACGAGTCTTTAAAGTCGCACTTCACTTCGCACTTAACATGATGGCAGACTAAGGAAGAAGAATTGTCAAACGAAGAAAGAAATCTCATTAGCTGTCATGTGGTTTCAACATGACCTAAAAACATCAAACAGCTACAAAGCTATCAATGCAATGGTAAAATCTCGATCATCTTTAGCAAATTTTCTCCTGCTTTTTCATCCTCTTAGTGCTGAACCTGGCCATTTTTTTGACAAAACAAGTCTACAGTAAAGATCTACGCTATCTCAGTTTTAAGGTGCTGCTTAGTCCATGAAGTGCTTAAAAATTTGTTTTTGTTTTTTTCTACATAGCATTTCATCATGAAGTGTAGCAACAAAGCATCGTCAACAAAATCATGGCATGCTATGCCAAAAGGCGGCACTTGGCAGCTCTGTGTTTGCTATTTGTGAGGACAGACACCTGTCGATCAGTATTTGGACTGTCTCACATTCCATGTATGAAACAAGCATTATTCGAGGCGTTCACTCTGGAATGCCTGGTATTGTCAGCTGAAATCTGCTGTCAATGACACTTTCACACTGAACTGTTGCAGTGCAAAACACACTTACCCACAGGCAGACCCAGAATATGTTCAGGGGAGGGGAGAGCAAAGCGAAACCTGCGTGTGTCCGGGCTGATCTCCTGAAAATACAACATACACTTTATAATCCCTATACACACTGAGGTCATAAATGTGCTTTTTCTTGATGAATACATAACGTTGAGCGCACTGTCAGCGTTCTCTTTTTTCCTTTCTTTTTTTAAAAACTTCTCAACATTGCTATTAATACAAACATATTCATGGTCCCTGATTATCTTGGTGGTGCATCTGAGTACCAGCAAAAGTCTGTACAAACATAGACACATATCAACAGAAGCACAGATCACATCTGTTATCTTCTGTTTAAAAGAGGAAAATTTGTTTTTGCAATTGCCCGTAAGTAGATGACAACTACAGAAAGAGCTTCAAATACATTTCATGCAACCATTCACAGACTTCACTACACTGCAATGTGCCTAAATTACAAAACCAACTAACAAGAACATTATCATCATTCAATAACTATTTGCTGGAATAACAGAGAAACACAGACTGCTTTCCCTACAATCCATATACACATACTATGTGTCTCCTTTTGTGCATATTTCAAAAACTCTCTTCCTTCAAAACCATGTTCCTGATAATGTTTTGGCATCATCAGCCACAGCATTCCTCTTCACACTACATGTGTGAGCATGTTTGTGCATGTGTGTGCATGAGTGCATGCGTGGGTGTAAATGTTCGTGTGTATGTGCGTCTTGTAAGGGTATGTGTCGAATTTGTTTAGAGTGCATGTGTAAGTGTGTGTATGTGTTTTCATGTGTATGTCTTATGTGTGTAGTGTGTGTGCGTGAGAGAGAGAGAGAGAGAGAGAGAGAGAGAGAGAGAGAGGGAGTGTGTGTGTGTGTGAAGTAATGTGTGCATCTTGGTATGTGTCTGTGAGAGTATGGTTTTTGTGGTGTCCGTTGTGTTGTAGTTTTGTGTGTGTGTGTGTGTGTGTGTGTGTGTGTGTGTGTGTGTGTGTGTGTGTGTGTGTGTGTGTGTGTGTGTGTGTGTGTGTGTGTCTGTCTGGGAATGAGTATGAGTGTTGTGCGAAAGTTTTGTGATATGTGTTGTGTTATATCTTGTTATTTGTGATTTGTGATGTGTGTACATGTGCACATGTGCGCATGTGTGTTTTTCCATGCGAGTGCTATGTGGTTTTGTAGCATGCTGTGTTCTATTCTGCTACTACTGTGTTTTTGTGTTGTGGTGTGGTGTGCTGGGGTGTGGTGTGTGTGTATGTGTGTGTGTGTGCGCGCGTGCACGTGTGTACATGTGGTTTGTGAGTTGTGGTTTTGTGATGTGTGTAATAAGGTATGTTGTGGTCTGCTATGTGGTGTGTCATGTGAATGCGGTCACACAATTTCATTTCCCTAGATTCTAAAAATAAAGAATTAGACCATGGTTGGTGAAACAAAATGGGAGGCAGGTACATTCACACCATATGATCAAAGAACCAAAGGCAGCATCGAAACAGGTGGCAACGCAACCAATCATTATACATCAACCGTAGAAAAAAGAGATTGACAGACTGCTAACAGACAGCAATAACTTTTGAGGCAACTCAAAGGTCCACCCACCTCTTTATCGACCAGCTTCAGAGGGTATTTGACTGTGGGATCTTTGAGGGTCACGGGGGCCTTCTTCTTCCGGTCCCCGAAGAGAAAGATCTTGGCCAGGATGGCTGTGGCTCCTACGACAGCAACTCCAATCAGCACTGGAATGCTCTGCACACAGGTGTTTTTACTTTATTTCATTCAATTCCATCAACTACCGCAACTCCAATCAGCACTGGAATGCTCTGCACACAGGTGTTTTTACTTTGTTATTTCATTCAAGTCCATCAACTACCGCTACTCCAATCAGCACTGGAATGCTCTGCACACAGGGGTTTTTTATTTGTTATCCATTCAACTTCAAGTCCATCAACTACCGCTACTCCAATCAGCACTGGAATGCTCTGCACATATAGGATTTTACTTGCTTATTTTTTTTCACATCCAGATACTTGTTCATGGTTTTCTTGTAAGTTATTTCTATGATTTTTCTTTCATTGCATGCCATATTCTGTCCCGTTCTTTCTCAAAGTTACTGTAACCATGCATAGCGTTCACTTTTTTCCTGCGGATCTATGTGAGCAAGGTTATATTCTAGATCAAATTTCACCTTTTTTGACAGAAAATTATTGACAGAGCTTGAAAAAGGTGGGGTGGGGTGGGGGAACTGGAATGGACAGAAGGTCCATAGGGTTTATGATAAATGCATGCAACTAAATAAATTAACACAACCAGAGATGACTGATCACCAGCAATATCAATATTTTATTTTGCTCGCATCATCTTCTACATCATCTAGTGAACCTTGCAATATCACAAACAGGAAATGGGCAAAGGCCAATGTTTTCTGCAGTTTTCGTGTTACTCTCTTGACCATACTGTTTACCTCTTGATCATTCTTCTGAAACAATGCTTCCATTATACATAAAAACTACAAGTGTGGGTTTACCTTCTTTCATCACAACAAAGACAGCTGTCTAGACTAGCACTTATCAAAATCCCATTAATATCATCATTATTATTGTTTATATTAGTAGTACAAGAGTACCAGTATAGTAGTTGTAGAAGTAGCAGTAACAGAGACTACGCAGTAATAGTAATAGTAGTAGCAGTTGTTGCGGAAACAGCAACAGCAGCAGGAGTGGAGTTGAATGTAATCCCCCAGTTATCTCTAGGCTCTTGTTCTGGAAGTATCCATGGCTTCAACGTACTTTCTTAATTTTCTGACAAAATTTGTCTGGGACAACCTCTAAGGTATAATACACTAAAACATGATTTGTTTGTTTTGGTTTGTTCTGATCATAGGGTCCTTATCAAGGGGTTTTTTGTTACTGTGAGATTAATTCAGGGGGTAACATAGCTTTAGACAGATGACGGACAAAATTCTATAAAATATGTGCCAAACATGTGCCCCTTAACAACAGGGACATCTCCACACTCACTCGCACCAATCTGATTTTATACATTCTTCAACAAAAAAAAAAAAAAAAAAAAAAAATTCAATTCTCAGCATATTCTAATGATTTGTTTTCCTATCAAAGTATTGGTTAAAAAAAAAAGAAAATCTAGTTCAACACTCAAAAATTATCTGATTTTCTTATTTGACCAAATATCTTCTAATTCACACTACAGTTTTGACTAAGGACAATCCTTATACAGCCAAGTTTCCAACTTTAAGAAATTGAGTAACTGACAAAGTACATGTGTCACATTTAAACACCACATCAAGGTTCAGTTAAATCTGTCATGAGTCACATATTTTTCTTCAGAACATACAGTAAAATTATAACTGGAAACCTTAGTGTAGAAAGCTAAGAGCTATGAGTATGCAATCACTTTGTTCCATTTACATTTGAGTAATGAGTAAATTTATTCATGAAAACCCATTTTTAAATGTAAAGAACTGTTGTGATACGAGTAAAATATACAGACATGATTAAGAATGACATGTGGACAAAATGTATACTCAATATAATATATTGAAGTAAAGGTTGTGCACTTTTAACAATCTGTTATAAATACTGTTGAAATACTTGAAAACACAAAACAGACAAGCATAAAGCACATACTCAGCATCACACCACTAACAAGCATAAAAATAGGGTTCTGATAACAGAGCTGCTAATGTCTAGAACTCCCTGCTTCTTGAATTATATAAAAATTTATATTAAAAAAAAATTACAATCTCCTGAAAGAATCTCCTGAATAACTTTACAGATTTTAGCAAAGTACTTCTTTAATTGATAAGCATGTGCATGCCAAGCGCGAGCCTCACGCTAGCATTGAATGCCGCAGCTTAGGCTTCAGCCTACAATCAGTATTATAACTACTACTACTGGTTGCGAGTCACGACTGTCGAACAATCGTATTAGAACCCGAACCTGTTACATAACGACAACATAATCTTGCGTTTTCCTTACTGAAACGGTTGCCGGCTACATACTGCATGATCTTCTGCCATGCTAAAACTCTGTAACAATGCAAACCGGCAACGAGAAAGCCGCTTGAACCATGATTATGAAGGACTGGGCCAGAGAAGCTCTAGCCGAATCAGCGCAAGTCGGAAATTCGCAAGCGCCACACCGGTCCGCAAAAACACGGTATCACTAGCCTAGGAATTTTAAACCCATTCCTTCTTTGTCTCGGTTCACTTACAATGATCGCTGCTCTGCCTAAACCGACATATCTGCCTGCTGCTGACTGTTTATCCACGGCCTTGAGAATGTCTGCAATGCAGGGTCTACCGGATGATCAAAACACTCATTTCCAAGGGCGTATTCCAATTTGGCGAAATTCCTAACCAGTTTAGCTCCGGAACTTCAGATCATACTGCTAATATTAGCTCTCATATATGGAAAGTATTGTGGATCAGCATGGGTGTGTGTGGCTTGAGAGGTAGAATGCGTACGTGGACGTGTATGTGGGTGTGCCCGGTTGAGAAAGTCCTTGAAATTTTAGATCCCCTTTTCATGGTCCAAAAACAACAAGTATCTGGAATGTGGGCTTTTTTTTTTCTACAGACCTCGAAAACGCCAAGTCTGAAGGACCAATTTACTTTTCGGTGGGACTTATGCAAAAGTTACACAGAAAATTAACTTTTCTTTTTAATCGAGTTCATTTTGTATCCCAATGGTATCCACTTCCCCATTCTCTACTACTGTACTGAAAGATGCAACCTAAGTATATGCTGAACGACTTACATTTCTTATACAGTCCTTTAACGTTGTATTGAAAGTCCTTTTTTTTTTAATCCTTTTTTTTTTTTTTAAAGTCGTAATACCCCTGTCATGTGTAGGTGTGTTTTTGCAAGCAAACGTCATGACTAATGTTCAATATGAACGTGAGCACTTTTTCGTCATGGGAAAGGAGGGATGATACACAAACAAACAGAACTCAGGGTCACTTTCTTCACCATCAGTGGCTGCATAGCCACAGCTTTGAGAAATAACAAACTGGATGCCCAACTTTTTTTTTTTTTTTTTTTGGTTTGTTTTTTTTTGTAAATGTCAGTGGCTGTGAAGCCACAGTTAACAGAAGATAATCCACTGACGAAAGGGGTCCTCAATCAATAATAAGAGATGTTAATCAACTGATAGGAGCTTCACAATGATCCATTGAGCTTCTTTTCATTTTCATAAATAGATTATCCATAAAAACACCACCACATAATAAATATCTGATTTCAAACACGAATGGCTGCATACAATTACACACTGTCCTTCAGACAGATCTTAGGATCTTAATGCCTGGCTGGAGCTATGGGTAGAATGATGGCAGCACATGTTTCAAACAATATAATGCTGTCCCATGAGTTTGGCACGAAAAACTCTGCTTCCACCTTTTACTCACTACAAATTATCTTTCAGTTCCTCTCTTCCAACCCCAACCCTGGAATCCAGAAAATCTGAACTGGCCTTAATGTAGCCACAAGAAAAGCAAAAAACCTTCCAGCTATCAAAACATTAACTGTTCTTTTTTTTTAATTATCTGCTTGTGCTTAATTTCAACAGGGTCTGGGGGGAGGGGGGGATGCTGGGTCATTCTTAGTTACACAATTCAGAAGAAGACAATAAAAATGAAAAGGCCTTTTTATTCCGTAAGTTACTAAACAAAAAAAGAAAATAGGAAAAGACACAAGCATTGACACAGAATATGTGTCTGGTAAAGAAGCTTCAGTTGTTCTGAAAATATCATTACAAATGTGACTAGACTCTTTACTCTGGCCAATCAGGCTACAGCTTCATACAGAACATCTGCTACCAAACCTGAACACATTGAACACATTCAAGGAAGCCAACACACACACACACACACACACACAGAGAGAATTTGTGAGCTTTTTCTTTTTTTTTTCCCTTCTTCAATTAACATGTCAACAAATCTTATCAGTCTGCAGAAAATGCTTTTGCTGAAAATGCATGCCTTTTTTATGCATTATGTGCTTCAAAAAAGAAAGAAAGAAAACATACTCCGCATTGTGTCTGTGCGTTTATTTGTATTCTGGCTTCTTCTCAGCACTACTGCAGTCTGTTTCACTGTTTCTTGTCATAATCATACTTACAACTGCAAACAATCACGCACACAAAAAATGACATTTTGGATGAACAATGATATCAATACTTCACCAGTAAGGCTAAACTGACAACAGTGTTTTTTGTATTCTCAGTGTACAAGTATATTTCACTCCCCTAAGCAAGATGGTAAACAAACACACTCCATGCTGCAAATTCTGTAACCAGAAGTGTACTTCCAAATCTTCTGTCACAATAGCTCTGTTCTCAACTCCACAAAAGGCCCAGTGAAGCATATCTAATACACCTGCCAATCACTTCCTTCTACAGTCACTAATCAGGAGTTTGTCTAAAGAAAAGTTGGCAAAATTTCTACAGAAAAAAGGTAAAAACCTGTATATTTATTTTTTATGTTTTAATATAAAGGAATTGTCTTTCTCCTTCTCTGTGTGTGTGTGTGTGTGTGTGTGTGTGTGTGTGTGTGTAACCAACTCTAGGAAATGTCTATGCAGCCTGTTATCATGATTTTTTTTTGTGTGTGGGGGGGGGGGGGGGGGGGGGAATGGAGGGGGAGGGTAATTTCGAATACCTTCAAAGGGGTGAAGGGATTAAGTTCAAATTCCAGCGTGTATCTGTGTGTGCACACACATCCATGTTCTCTCTTTTCACCACTCCATCCATCCTATGCTAAAGGAAGTATGAAGCACTGCAGCACTGCCTGATGCAGGATCTTGGAATTTGATGCACTAGTTATGCCACACAGCAGATAACCCCCTTCAGTTTTATGAAGAATTATTCCATTCACAGGTGCAATGCAGGTCTTGTATTTACACTTAGTACACTAGATCTTAATACCAGTCACTGGCCAGTTCTAAAAATCTGGTGGTTTCAATGACGAAAGCTTTTAAAATGAAATACTGTCAAATAAGGCAACACAAAAAGGCAAAGTCGGACTCTTAATTCTTTACATGATAGACATGTCCTGGAATATACATCCCAATGAACAGCATACATGATTGCTGTTCCGTTTGTTAACAATCTATAGCTTCTCAATCTGGTGTTCGCCTTCAGTAATCATTTCTTTAAATTCATGTTATTCTGCATGCATATACTACAGGACGAAAAGTTCCTATTAACATGTGCCAGTTGCAACAGTAAGCTTCGCACGGATTCAAACTACCCTACATAACAAGGCAAAGGCCTTCTCACCCCAACACTTGATAACTGAAGTATTTATGCTATCATCCTCAGCACCTCAGTAATATTATCATCACATTCATGATACTCTGGATACAAATAATAGAGGCCTAAAAAGTTCCTGTAAACATGCACCAATTGCACAGTAAGCTTCACTCAGATTCAAAAATACCCTACACTGGCAGGTGAAGGCCTCCCACTGATACTACATGTGGTCTTTCACATATCTGACACTTGAGTTAAAACACTGAATACCTTTCCGGCTGTATTCACTACATACATTGACAGAAGAGCACAAGCAGACAGAGAAAATTGGTGTACGACAAATTGAGTTACTGTTTTGTGTGTCTGTGTGATTTTGTTGCCATTGGTGGGGTGATATGTGCTTTTTTTCTGTTTTTTGTTGTTGTTTGCTTTTTGTTCCTCTTCTACCCTGCCCCATGACAGTCTATATTATTATTCCATCCCCAACATCAGCCCAATGACATCTTTCAAGCAGCGTGACCTATAAACTTGTTCACTGGCACAGAAATGTTACATATTCTCTATAACATATACTGTTCTCTGCAATTATGAATTGTATCTATATTTGTTGCTGTTTTAATTTTAGTAGATTGTGGGGGGAAGGGGGGGGGGGGGGGAGAGAAGCTTGGGTAGGGGGGTAGGGGTGGAAAAAGATGAATCTCTAGATTCCTTGGAAGCACAGTTACATAATCGGTCATGCACTAAAATACAAACTGTTGATATTGAGTGACCTATGAACCAGCACCAAAAGATATGATTTCTTTCTGCAAGTACTCTGGATCACCCAAAGTATCAGAAACATTACTCTCTTGTGTACTTTCTGTTTACAATTCTCTTGAGTAACACTGAATTTCAAAATGTACTAATCCTTTCTATGAAATTTTCTTCTGAGAACTTCTTTCTTTGCAGAGACTGATTTTGACTTTCATAAATTTTAAAGCTAATAAAGTGATATACATCCCCACATTCCAATGAGTCAAATGATGAACAATGCAGCATCAAAGTAAGAACAGCTGTTATAAGTATGAACTATGAATTAGAATTTCTCTGTACATACAGAGCAATGCTTGCTAGCAAGCACACACATGTACATGTGATCTCACACACACACACACACACACACACACACACACACACACACACACCACTTACAACATATACACAGCCACATGTGCATGCATACATTTCTGTCTGCCTGGTAGGTTGTTGATGGATGGAAGGTAATGGAATCTATCAAGCTGTTGCCCTAACCCATTCTGCCCAGTTAGTCATCTTGTGATCATTACATTGTCCCAGTTGTGGAAAGCAGTCCACTGTTTCCTTTTGTACCCACATTTTGTACAACTGTACACAACGGGTGATTTTACTTGGTGCTGACATTGTTTTGTTACTTACTTTTTTGCATAGCCATACTGTACTGATACCTTTATTTTTTAGGTGGTTTTTTTTTTTGTTTATTTGGTTGGTAGGGGGGCAGGGGGGGGGGGGGGGGGTGTCTTTTTTTTGTTGTTGTTGTTGTTGTTTTTTGTCTTATTCTATAGCTTTTTTTCTCATACTTGTCTGAATGCATTTTGTCTTTCTCTCTGGTTTTTCCTGTCTTGATTCATTTAGTTTTTTCTCTTCCCCCCCCCTCCTTCCCCCCCCCCCCCCCCCCCCCCCCCCAATTTACATGCCATTTCTCAGGGTCATCTGATCAACTGTAGTAACTAAAATGTATCACTTGCAATTTAAATGGTGTCTAATCATTAAAGAAAGACATCATGCATCAACTGTGAGATCAAAATGTAAACCTTTGTCATGGTGTGGACCATCACTTAAGTAAGTCCGATCCACCATCACTTTGGAATCAAGGCTAGAGCTCCTCAAAGGACACATGGACCATTTTTGGAGTGTGTCCAATCCACCTAAACTTTGGAAATGGCTAGAGCTCCTCAAAGAACTCATGTAAAGGGGGGTGTTTTTTGCAGTGTGTGTAAATCACACTGAACCAACAGATACTACCAGTACCATACAGATACACAAAGGTGCTCTATAAAACAGCCATGCATGCATCTACTTAGCTCATGCTAAACACCCTGGTCCTGAAAGATCATGCTGTTAAGAGGGTGAAAAGGTCTCCTCTTGGACAGTAGTCAATCCTCAGCCATTAGCTAATATGGTTATGTGCTCTGCACAACTGATGTTCCTGGAACAGACTATATTGCGCATGGAGTTATGCTGGAGCATAGTAATGATCAGTAAGCCTGCAGGTTTCATTTTCAGATAATGTAATGCATGGGACCTCCACTTGCACCATACCGAGGACCAAATCCTCAAGCTCCCATAAAGACTAGTTGTTCACTTACAGCCTGAAATCTTCACCATCCAGTGAGGAAGACTCCACTTATGTTTTCCTGCAACCCTAGGGACTAGTTGTTTTTACAAGACCTCTCTGACAAAACACACTGATGTAGGATGGTGGATATGCAGACCAGTGAGCCAAGACTGTCATAGTGTGAAAGATGCATGAAGAACTGTCCAGCAGGGCAAATCTTACATGGAGAAACAGGTCAAGTGAACTAAAAGTCCTACAGCACAGCAAAATACAAAGTACTGTTTACATATACCACTCGTCTCCCTAATAGGGGGCAAAAGAGGAGTACCATAATTTTCTGTGCACAAGGTGCAGATTTTTCCCCTACAGTTGACACCACAAACCTTACGCACTGTTTAGCTTGCTGAAATAGATTTACTGCAACAGAGATTGCATGCAAAATGAAACAGCACTTAGGCTATGAAACATGAGACAAGCAATAAACCAAGTCATAAAAGTAACCATAAAACATCAAATGTCCATTTCTGTAGCATGTTTGTTAACTCACATGGGATACTGATTACAATACTGTGACTGACAAAAGACGAAAGATTTAATGCAAAACAAATCACTTCTCTATCATTTGTTATCAAGCCTAAACTAACATGGTGTTTTATGTGACTTTAAACTGACACCAACGAAATCGCAGAAGATGAGGGAAATCGGAAAAATGCAAACAAACTTGGGATAAACAACCAATGTTGAGTAAGTGATGGAATCAGAAAGATGAGCTGGCATCTTACAGCACAGAACAAAACTTTTCTAACCAGGAAAAGTACAGTACAATAGAAGCAGACGACTCTACTGATGTCTTAAACAAATCTCGATCAGATCATGGAGCCATCAATCAAGCCATTCTCAAACTGTAATCTTGGACTTGGAAGAATTGACTTCTCCAGGTTTTCTGCTCGCTGAGTACTCCTTTTCCAGTGTTCCAGAACTTCCTTAATTTTTTTTTAATCAGTCCTATAAATGACTTCTGTATGTTGTACAACTTTTCTTGCGATATAAACAAATGATTGAATGTCAAGTCTGCTGTTGCCATTTTTTAACTGAACCTGTCTTGATCTGCATATGTTTGCGGATGGGTCTTATCAGCACCTGGCACCTAATACCTTTGTCAGTTTTTTTTTTTTTTTAATTCAGCGAGTGCACCTAATGCTATAATGCACCCTGCAGATACAAATCATGGTAAGTGAGGGGAGAGGGGTAGGGGAGAAGGCAGTGGCAGAGGACCTCAATGCAGAGGTCATTATCAGGTGATCAGGGGAATTTGCCTGTGGCAAATATTAGATTCATATGGAGGAAGGAAAGCTTCATATTTCTTGCATTCTCCTGTCATATTTCTCAGTCTCTACATTAATTTAATGGCCAATTCACATTTGCAGGAATAACAAGCATGCCTGACAGCATGCACTCACACACACACACACACACACACACACACACACACACACACACACACACTCTGTAAATACAAGTTCATTTTGAGTTTGCCACGGCAATTAAAAAAACATTCCTTACACTAGTTACAGTTAGATTCATCCACCACAATGCATTTTTGAACATTCAACTCAGCTTATGAGGCAGAATCAGACAGAGTGACAACAAATGTTCAGTATCTGGTATAAAACGTAATGGTGAAATTTGTTTCCTGAATTCATGCACATTAAAGTACTGGAAGCAAGTCAAATATAGCATGCACACACTAATACATAAACTGAAGAAGCCCCTTGGAAACGTGCAGTCATTTATTTTAAAATAAGAAAATGTGTGCACAAATACTGAAACTTGTCTGAGTTGTCAACTGCTGCATGAACAGTATCACTCTGTGCATTTTTTGGTGTCTCTTTTATTTGTCGAGTCTGACTGAATAAGTCATATAGTTTCTATTTGTTGAAAATTCGCTTGCCTTGGAACTGTTAATTAAATTTTGACCATTATTTTTGTTGAAAATTCGCTTGTCTTGGAACTATGAATAAAATTTTGACCATTGTTTTGATCTTGGTGTGTTTGCACCCTTTATTTTATACTTACTTGTACTCACTATGCACCTTAAGGACTAGCTCCCTGACTTATTACACTTCAACAAACGACGTGACACACTGCATGCCTTTATGCTCAAAGCGAGTAAACAATTCAACGGCCCCCTGGCCCAGGCCAGAGTCGTATGCTTAGTCAGGGTTCATCTCTTCCAGTTAGGCTAGACTTTTGCCTGGGCTGGCCCACCAAGCTCGAGCACAGCCACAACACTCACAGTCAATCAATCTAGATGCCGCAGGTAGGCGCCTCGCGGCTGCTCTCCTATTCAACATGCAATAACTTCCTTAAACTTGAAAAAGAGCAGTTCCGCACACACACAACGAACCTACCAGCAGATCCGACGACGCCATCGTCGTTGTCCCACGCCTCTGAGTGTGATGGCCTTGGCCTTTTGGGGTGACAAACTTTGAGTTCGACTCAAACTATGAACCGTTTGAGAATAGACTGAATCACGACCGGCCGCTCTATGAAAATTACTTGTGTACAAAGCCAATTTTTTTTTTCTCCATTAAAACATAAAGACGTTTATAGAAATGGTATTTTGTCTATAATAATTTCAATTAAGCATAATGTTAATGATATTATAGTGTTTTTTCTTCATCTTTGCATTAATGTTGATCACCATGTCATCATGAGTCATGAAAACAGTGATGTACATTAAGGCTCATAATGATGGTTTTTTGGTGTTTTTTTTTTCCATCTTTGCATCCGTGTTT
>JADBJO010000861.1:35000-132500 GCA_016801955.1 Conus betulinus
TTCATCAAGTGAGGACAAGTTTCATTCTAGATTGATGGCCTCTTTCCGAGTTGACGTCCTCTTGCTAGCATGTGAAGGTGTGAAACGTAACCCGCATTCTTCTCATACTTTCTGTTGTTCTGCTGTTACAGTGAGCGACACCAAGAGACATCTTGGTTGCATCCAGTTACCGGACGCCCTGTTCAAACGGGACATCAGGCGGCGCCCGGTGAGTGCAGGCTTTTATGTTACTTTGATCTACCCTTATCTACACTTCTTTGTACACTTGTGTTGTTTAAAGTCTGTTCCGATTTCTATTTTGACTGACAAAACCAGGACAAATTAGTGTCAACAAGTTTCTTTGACATTCAAGGGAAAGAACTCTTGTTATATAAAAAGAACGGGACAGTTGTTTAAAAACTTGATTTTTTACGATCCGTGTGGACAGTTACTAATGAGCGTTCATACATATGTACAGTACGTTTATAGATCAAATCAAAACTTGTTTAAACGGGAAAGGGGCTTACAAGTGCAAAGTAACAATTCGAGGAAACTTATTCTCGTCATTAATCGTTATTGCCGTACAGTGAGTATACTGTCATTGTTACGCTCCAAATAAATACATCAACTGTAATGTACCCACGTCAGATCTACTCCTGGCCACAGAGTCCGAAATTACCAACAGCACGAATATTCACCACTGTCTTTTTTGTGTTTCGTGTTTCGTTTTTTGTTTTTTATCGTTTTCAAACCTCCCTCCCCTCGCTTTCACTCTCTCTCTGTCTCTGTCTCTGTCTCTGTCTCTGTCTCTCTCTCTCTCTCTCTCTCTCTCTGTGCTCTGCCCAACAGTATCAGTCTGTCAGTCAGCATGTCTGTCTGTCTCTGTTAGTCTGTTGCTCTCTTAGAATGATGTCAGAGTCACGTCAAGTAGTTAATTTTTTTTCTACATACTGAAATGATATAGGTGGCTGATATTTCATTTTCAAGCATTCGTAAGTCAGATGGTAAAAGTGCTGTATGTTATAAAAGTCCAGCATTGGAAGACACTGGTAAAAGACAGAAGAGAAGGGGTGTAAGGGACATACCTGATAATGTTTCAGACAGGTGAAAAGTTTTGTGTTTTATTTTTGACTCTCAGTCTCACACACTCTCGGTCTCATTCTCAGTTGAAGAACAATATCTAAATCTTAAATGCTGAAATCTCAGATATTCAAAGGGAACAACAAAAGTATGTAAGAGGAAAAGAAGCAACACTGGCAATATGAATTAGAGGTCTATGGTTGTAGGAACAGTTTACAAGTTGATAAATAGTTACATAGTGTTTAGGTATATATATATATAGTATGTACTGATGTAGTATTGTAAAGATTCCAAGTGTAGTAGGCCTATATGATGCTACTTATGTGCTGATAGTATGCATCTGTCAAAAGTGATTGTCCCTGCAAGGATCGTTAGTGACGGTGTGTCAGTGGGTGGGTGTGTGTGGGGGTGTGACTGTGTGTGACTGTGTGTGTGTGTGTGTGTGTGTGTGTGTGTGTGTGTGTGTGTGTGACAAAATGTGTCTTTCCCTGTCTGTGTTGATTAAATTTTCTGTGCCTTATGATATCTCTAGTTAGTTGAATCCAGAGAGAGAGAGAGAGAGAGAGAGAGAGATTTTGCATGTGACACATGTCTATGCTTTCAGAAGTGTGTGTGTGTGTGTGTGTGTGTGTTTGTGTGTGTGTGTGTGTGTGTGTGTGTGTTGTGTGTGTGTGTGTGTGTGTGTGTGTGTGTGTGTGTGTGTGTGTGTGTGCGTGTGTGTGTGTGTGTGTGTGTATGCTTGCTTACATGTGTGCTTCATAAATTGTATATAATTTGTATGCATTTGCAAATGTGGCATCTTCAGTGTTATGTCTTATTGGCACACTGGCTGTTGTGTGTTCTGTGTGTGTGTGTGTGTGTGTGTGTGTGTGTGTGTGTGTGTGTGTGTGTGTTAGAGAGAGACAGAGATAGCAAATAGACAGTCCTTTTCTGTGAGGTGAATGACCTGCTAAAATGCACTCGTCAGGGGAGTTTTCAAAGTGCTGACCTTTTTTTTTTCTCTGTCCTGTCCTTTCCTGAAGAAATATACTTTGTGTAGGGGACATTTGGCCTGGCGGATATGAATGGGACTGACATGCAGTGGCAGGCTGTTCACACACTCATGTGCATGAATATATGATGGACTCAGCGCTGACTTTGTGCACCAGAAGATCTATCAATAGATTTTTGTGCTCTAGGGTCATGAGGGGTATATTTAAATCATAGTGATGAAAAATAGAAGTAAAAAAGTCATATGTATGTAACATTAAAGGAGTTAGGAGTTGTAATTATTCCTTTTTTTTTTTCAGAGTAAAACAAAGGATTGTGATCTGTACTTTATCAGTCTTGGTTGGTGTGCACAGTAGTGTTGGCTTCGGTGTCAACATGAATGTACAGCTGTATCAGTTTTGGTGTTTCAGTGTCTCTGTGATTTCAATAAAACTTACTTTTTGGATTGTACAAAAACTACAGATATTTTTCATAAGGAAAGCCTGTTTTGGCAAGATATATGAAAAAATGACATTTCACTGACTGGATCCGTGTGTAATATTTTTGACCTCAGAAGGGATTTTCATATGTAGTGTACTGTGGCCCGTGACCAGTATTCTTCAACTCATTCCAGTGCTGTAGTAGAATAAGATAATAGTCTGGTCAGTGGCTAAAAGCCAGGTATGCTGCCCCCTGTCACACACACAATGTCATTATATGATGGACCTGGTAGCTGGCCTTAAGCCTAGGTAGCTTGACATCTACACTGCCCTCAATACAAGTAACAATTTGCTGCTATGTCTGCGAATGTTCATCCATTCATTCAGTGGGAAATGCATGGTGGTGCCCGCCTCCTTTCCTTAATCTCCTGGTGCCTGCTGCCTGCTGTCATGCAGATGTATGACCTACTGTTTACTGCGAAGAGATCTTCTCTTTCTTTGTTTCATGGCTAGGCTAGGTCCTCAGTCCAGTTAGAAAGGCGAAGTCAGCAGTCCGCTGCAGTGACGCTGCCAGTCCCCACAGCTTCTCCCTGACCTCAACCTGGCTAAGCCATGTCTGGGGTCTGAAGGCTTCAAAGGAGGGGCAGGACTGCAAGATGTGGGTGGGAGTTTGGGAGCCTCTGCCACAAGGGCACTGGTCAGTAAGACAGGGTTAAGACATGAGAGACGGGAGAGGAGCGGGCGATGTCCTGTTCACAGCCTGACGATGGCAACTTGAGCTGCTCTGTCGAGTTGGTGGATGCTGTCCTCTTCAGTCCTGATGTCCAGGAGCTGGCGCCATGCTCTTGCTGAAGTTGTTTGTCATGATGAGTTTTGCTTCACTGTAGAACATCGGATGCTCTGACTGTTCCTGCTTGCTGCCTGTCTTGGACAGTCGGTCTGCCTCCTCAATAATAAGCACATCTTGATCATGCTTATGAAAGGATGCACATATCTGAGGGGGGATAGGTACGGAGGGTAGGGTAGATGGAGGAAGGGGGATATATAGGAATGGGGTGTGGATGAGGTTAAGGCACTTTGAACTAGTAAGTCTACACACAATGTCAGGGCTTTCCCTGGCAGTTGTCTTTATGCAGTCACCTGATCCTCCGGGACAGAGTTGTAAAGGGTCATCACCGAGCATCTGAATCCTTTCAGTTACTGTTCAGTCATGCAGTCAGTGTCACTGTTTCGCTTTGATAAGTCTGGCCCATCGCTTGGTTCATGCGTGCTGCTTTTCGCTTGCCTTGTTCACACATGTTTATACACTTGTGCGAAGAAATTCTACAGAGGGTGAGAAATGCTTGCACTTGCCGGCTTTCCTCATTCCGAACCAACTTTCCCCCCTTTCTGTCATCTCACCCCTCCCACATCCTCCTTCCCCACTTATTCCCCACCACCCCTCTCCACTTTTGGACCCACTTCAATCCCCTCCCTTCCTTCCCCCCTTCTGTCAGTCCACAGAAGCAACAGAAACAGTGGTTTGCTGAGAAGCAAGGATCAAGTATGACAGACAGGGAGGATCCCCATGTCTCCTAATCCCCCCCCTCCTCCCATCCCCCCCCCCCCCCCCCACCCCACCCCCTCACCCACTCACCACTTCCGCAGTGTCTTGTCTCTGTACATCATTCTCCACTCGCCCTGTGTATGCATCATTGTGACTTCCTTCCCCCCCCATATATACATAGATATAAATTCCCCTGTGTCATGCTGGATGGGCCGCTGGAGAGACAAGGCAAACATGTCCACAGCGTTTAGTTGGTGGGGGAGAAGAATGCCTTGGCTCTTGCGCCAATTAGCGCAGAGAGAGAGGTAGGGTATAAACCAGAGATTTTGTGGTTTGTGGTTTGTGGTTTTTCAGTTTTTCAGTGTTTTTTTTTTTGCTGGTTTCTCATGTGGATTATGTTTATGGGCTTGGTATGCCGTCCAGTGATTTCATGGTTTGTGCCCTAGGAGTATGACTGTCTCCCTGGAAACAACAGTAACGAAAGTCAGTTGTGAAAGAATTTATGTATCCAGTTGATTATAAGACTATGAAGAAAGCTTTGTTGATGCAAGCACTGTTATAAGCAGGCTTATAATGCCATGGAAAAAGCAAACAAACAAGCAACCAGCCTGTCAGGCCAAACAATAAGCAGGTTAACTAACTCGTCAACCAACCAACCAAACCAACTATTCAGCATCCAGGCAACCAACACCGTCACATTTAAGGCAGCTACCAACCATTCTTACCATCCTATTTACATCAGCATGCTTTCAAGTTATCTACTTCCTGACCGACCGACCTGTGAAATCACGTGGTATAGTACTATGTTCCTCACCTCCTTTAACTCTGTGGAAAGTCATCAGACTTCAGCCAGCAGACTTCAGCCAGCTCTGTTGTTTGTGTGCCCACAGTTTGTGTCTCTGTAAATGGTGTCCCTTCCTATTTCGCCATGTTACCACTCCCATCATTTTGTCAGCCTTCTTCACCATCTTGCTCCCTCAGTGTTCTCGGGAGGATTGTATTAACATGGCCATACAGTCTTATCACATGGCTTTCCCGGCGTTTTTTTTTTTTTTTTCATACCTGATATTAGTGGAACTTCATATAGTGCAACCGCTGCTTGATAAATTTGAAAAGTATTTATTTGAAATATTCAGCGCCCATCTTGCGCTGAGTTTGATGAAGATAGGTGATTGCTCATTTATTTTCATTGTCCTTAGTGTTGTGTGTCTCGTCTGAAGAAGACCTAAGAGGTTGAAGTGTGTTGTGTTTTGTCTTGTGATTTGTTTGTGTATGTCATTAAGCGGAGCCCTTATAACTACTTTTAGAATTTTAGATTTCCAGCTGCTGTTGCCTCACTTTGCAACTAGATCTCACCGCTTGATAGTTCGGTGCACTTGTTCATAGGAGCTGTGGTCAGTACATCTGATGTAGAGTATCCTCCTCCTCCTGGCTTGGATTTTTCTTTCCAGATTGGTTGTGAAGGTCCATGTCTCTCATGTGTTGAGGAAGATGGATCAGTAGGCACTGAAGAAGGCCGATCTAGGGTTTTATGGAGGTGTTGATGTCCTTCCGTCTAGGTTTCAGTTTGAACAATGCTTATGTCAGCTCTGTCCACTCTGTCCAGACAGACCAGTTACTAGGCAGTATACCAATAAGAGCCTACACTGTAGTGTTCGTTCGGAGCTGTTTTCTGCTAGTTATTCCTCATAGCGGTGTCTGCGGTTAGTCAGTGTCCAGAAACTTACACCTTGATTGGCGAGATGTGTGTGGATGAATTGGTGTTGATTGCTGGCTGTCTGGTTTGTTGCTCAGGTGTGTCTGAAAACTGAATTTGATGGGATGGGGTAAACAACAAGTGAGTGCATGCACGCTAGGTTTCTTTGTCATGTGTGTGTGGGTACTCACACAAACACATTCAAACACATGCATATGCACATGTGGACGTGCAAACACACAAACATACACAGAGATGAGCACATGCACTTTCCTTGTTTCTCTGTCTGTCTGTCTGTCTGTCTCTCTCCCCCCCTCCCCCTCCTTCAAATGTCTTACTCACACCCACAGACAGACAGACCAGACAGACATACATGCACACACTCTCTCTCTCTCTTACATTCATACTGACACACACATATGTACACACACACATACACACACACACACACACACACACACACACACACACTATTATGTACAAACGCACATGTACACACACACACACACACACACACACACACACACACACACACACACACACACACACACACACACACACACACACACATACACACACATGCACCACATGTATGCACATGTACATACACATAAACTCCAGCACACACACACACACACACACACACACACACACACACACACACACACACACACACACATGCACACATGTATGCACATATACATAAACTCCAGCACATGCACACACACACACACACACACACACACACACACACACACACACACAGAGACGCACACAGACACACACACACACACACGCACACACACACACACACACACACACACACACACACACACACACACACACACACACACACACACACACACACACACACACACACACACACACACACTCATTTACTCTCTCTTTTTACTCTTAGTTTCTCTCTCTGTTACACACACACACACACACACACACACACACACACACACACACACACACACACACACACACACACACACACACACACACACACACACACACACTCACATACACACTGTCTGTCTGTCTGCCTGTTTGTCTCTCATTCTCGTTTTCTCTCTCTCTGTCTCTCTCTCTCGGTTTCTCTCTCTCTCTCTTTCTCTCTCTCTCTTTATCACACTCATGCACACACACACACACACACACACACACACACACACACACACACACACACACACACACACACACACACACACACACACACACACACACACACACACACACACACACACACACACACACACACACACACACACACACACACACACACACACACACACACATTTTTTTTCTTTTCTTCTTTTTTTTTTTAGTAGCCAGTCTCTTACACACCATGCATAGTCTGTATGTACTCTTACAAATGGACACATTTTTGATGATTTTTGTGTTTTGGCATTTGATACAATGTGTCTGGGTTTGTTAATGTTCTGTTGCGTGGTTTACTGGCACACTCACTCTGATAATGTGCTGCTTATACAAAGAAAACAACAGACAGACAGAGAAAAAAGAAGGAAAGAAAGGAAGGAAGGAAGAAAGAAAGAGGAAGGAAAGAACACAAAAACGAAATAGAATTCGTTGCAGTGTAAAGACAAACTAAATCACAAAATAAATGTACAGTTGTTTGTTAAGCAGATGTGAAACAATAATCTTCAGGCCTAGAAGTGACCAGGTTGAATACATTGAATACAACACAAAGATTTCCTTTCGCCTCCTACATTCTCTCCCGTGTACCCGAACGTTCCCCGAAAGCCCTTCTTGGAACGAAAAAAAACGAAAACATCCGAGAATGCCTGCAGGAACGAATGAACATGGAACCACTGTTAAGGATGGCATTTCTGGGGAACTGGCAGGTGCGAGACTACTTGTGATCGTAGTTTGAAAAACCTTATTTGTCCTTTCGTTCCATGTTCACACACACACACATGGATGAGGGGTGTGTTCACAGTACAACTTTGGCTTGATGCATTCATCATATGAAATGTACGCTTTCAAATGGAAAGATGTTAAACTGCTTTTGTACATATGGTGTTCAGATTGCATAACTTACCCCACTGCCCCCCCCCCCCCCCCCCCCCCCCCCCCCCACCCTCCTCTTGCCCCCACAAGCATGCACAGACACACATACACACATACATATGTTCATTTATTCACACAGTTTAACAGAAAAAATAATTGGGTATAAGCACACAAACAAGCCTCTATGGCTAAGTGAAATGAGTACGAAAAGACATGAAAGAAAAAGACAATATGTACATTATTGCATTGATACATCTATACTCAAATGGACATGTACATGCAGACTCTCTCTCTCTCTCTCTCTCTCTCTCTCCACTCTCCCTGTCTCTGTCTCTCTCTCTTTCTCCACTCTCACCCTCTGTGTGTCTGTCTCTGTCTCTCTTTCCCTCTCTCTCTTTGTTTTTGTGTGTGTGTCCCTGTCTGTGTCAGTCCATCTGCCTGTCTGTCTGTCTCTGTCTCTCTGCCTCTCTCTTTCTCTCTCTTGCATACACACACACACATAGAAGGGGAAGTACATGTTTATATACATACACAGAGACATTTTTTGTCTGTGATGCATTCATTATCTAACATGAAAGTTACACTTTTTGTATGAGAGATTAAATTACTTTTGTTCATATCCAGTCTCTGTCTCTCTCACATATGGATGGGTCAAACACACATACACACACACACGCATGCACGCACGCACGCACTTTTTCTCCTCTCTCTCTCTCTCCTCCTCTCTCTCTCTTTTCTCTCTGTCTCTGTCTCTGTCTCTGTCTCTCTCTCTCTCTCTCTCTCTCTCTCTCTCTCTCTCTCTCTCGTCTCTGTGTCTGTCTGACCATTCACAGTAGGTATGAAATTGGCTCCATCATTAAATCAGCACAAAGCAGAGCAGGGAAGCTGGCATCTTCATGCCTTAACCCCCCCCCCCCCCCCCTCCCTCCCTCCCCCCAATCTCAACCCCTCCATCCCAACCCCTTCCTTCACCTCTTCCCCACTCCGCCCTCCATTTCTTCCGTTCCCACCTCAATCAATAGTCCAGTCTGCTGGGGCCATTGTGGCCACCATACAGACCACAGGGGCCTGGGGGGGGGGGGGGGGGGGGGAATAGAGGAAGGAGGGTCGATACCTAGACATTTTTGTCCGGCTTCTTACCTGGCAGTGCCACAGGATTAATTCCGTCACTGGTCCCTCAGACTTTCCCTTTCCCTTCCCCCCCCCCCCCCCCCCCCTCCTCTGTCCAGTCCCTCCTCGCATATCCTCCACCCTCCCTCGTCTTCTCCTGTCTGCGGCATGTCTTTGTGGTGGTGGTTAAGTGTTTTCTGAGGCAGTTGGAGTGTATTGGTTGGACATTGTGGGATCAAACCTGGGGAGTGACCTCAGCCTGCATCATGTCTTGTAAGTTTGGGCCGGGATTTTTGTTTGTTTGTTTGTTTTCTTTGTTTGTTTGTGTGTGTATCAGTAATGTTTTTTGGTGGTCTCACAGCCTGTTCAGTGGCCATGGTTGTTGTCATTTTGTTTTCTTGTTTGTTGTTGTTGTTGTTTTATTTTGTTTTCATTGGTAAATGTTTTTGGTGGTATGATAGTTAGTTAGTTCGTTGGCCAGGGTTGTTATCATTTTTTGGTAGGATGTTTTTTCTGTAATGCTTTTCTCATTATCTTCAGATATATAAGTTATATATATATACACATACTTATACCCATGCACATGTGCATGATGTATGCACACACACACACACACACACACACACACACACACACACACACACACACACACACACACACACACCCCACAATGCACTCATATACATATTTACATAACTACAAATGAATGGTAAACAAGTATGGTAACTTTTGCTCCCATAAGAAAACTAACACAGAATAACTTTTATTCAAGACTGGCACAGCCTTTTAACTTGAATAAAGTCAGACAAATACAAAGATGAACAATTGGAAACAATTACTGATCTGATCTTATGTTAATCCCTGATACCCTGTGCTCAGTGTAGTCAGCTGGGCAATAAACAGAGTGAATGTTGTACAGGTGTCTGGAGTTTTGTGTGTAACACACACACACACACACACACACACACACACACACACACACACACACATACACGCACACACGCATGCACATACACACATGCATGTACGTGCGCACGCATGCACGCACGCACGCACGCACGCATGCACACACACACACACACACACACACACACACACACACACACACACACACACACACACACTCAAACATACACACACACTCTGTCTGTCTGTCTGTCTGTCTGTCTCACTCACACACACACACACACACACACACACACACACACACACACACACACACACACACACACACACACACACACACACACAAACTTTCTCTCTCTCTCTCTCTCTCACACACACACACACACACACACACACACACACACACACACACACACACACACACACACATACACACACACACATATCCTATAGAAAAAAAAAAAAAGAAAGAGATTACTCTGTCTCATTGTTGAATCAGTTTTGATTTAGGCAACAACAGCCTATCACGGGTGAGGTCGTTGTAATTTACTGTCTTTTTTTCTACCTGCCTGTTCTGAATCGGGGGAATATTTTCTTGTTTATAGGGAGCATTTTAGCTGCACTCCTTTAACATTAACTTTGAATTTTGATGTGTCAAACCCCATCTTTGTAACCAGTGGCATACAATTGAATAGGTTTTATTGATGACATTTACATCTTTCAAATCATGTATTTTTTCTCAAAATTCTCTACCATTTAGAAGACAGTGGGGTAAAAAAAGTTTGTTTTCATTTGCAAAAGATTATGAAGGTGTGTGCCTGTTGCATAGGATGTTTTTGGTTCCCTGTGTTGTTGTAGCTACGGAGGCAAAAAGAAAGCTGACACTTTTACTGTGACAGGGACAGAAATATTGACATTTTTATTGAGCAGTAAAATGATTGATGTGAAGCATTTAGTGGTGAGGAAGTGAATGTTTGTTGGTGGGAATTTGTTGTTGTTGTTTTTTTTTGTGTAAGTAAAAAGACTTAAAAGACTGCAGGGTTATTGAAAACGAAACAAAAACCTTTGTGTTATGTGAGGGAGACTTTAAAAAAAAAAAAAAAAAAAGGCTTTAAAGAGTTTAATATTGACCTACTCATCATTTGAACAAGCTGGACTTGCAATTTTATGCATTTAGAGATGGTGGAAAATGACCAGTTTTTATTCAGTGTGAGATTTTCTTTGTTTTTCTTCTTCTTCTTTTTCTCCTTGTTTTCTCCCCAGGTTTGAAAACTTGAATTGCATCAAAGTAAAAATGGAATTATTATTGAGCTGCAGAAAACGAGGAACAAACATTTTACCAAACAGTCACCCCTACTTTGAAACCTTGAATTACATAAGATTTTTCTCAAGGAAGACAAACTTTTTCTCATTATCTGTTGTGCGTTTCTTCAGTCAAGGGTGGTTTAGGCTTGCTCATTTTCATATATATGTACGAAAAAACAGCAACAAATGAACAATGTAACACCCCCCCCCCCCCCGCCCCCTCCTCCCCCCCTGCCAAAAACAAACGAAACACAGTTTACATACTCACACAATTTTTTTAACATAGAGTGACTGACAGTATCAGCATTGGATTGTTTTGAATCATAATGGATGCCTTAACATCACTGTATCTTGTACTTCAGTCTATTTCCCCCCAAATAGACCTGTGCATGGGGCAGTTGAACTACAGGTTGTGAAGAGAAGTAGTTTTGGAACAAATGGAGAGCTTCTTGGAACTGTAGAGGTAGAAAAACATTTTTGCTCAGTACAGTGGAACAAAGTCTTAAATGATGCTGTTTATTTGATGTTAAGTAAATGTTGTCCTTGTAGCAGACCTGGATTGTATGTCTGTGTTTTATTTTAATCTTCGTGCTTGCTCAAAAGATGATGATGTAAGCTGATTGACTATTTGGTGAAAGTTTATCTAAACTTACAGTGTGTGTGTGTGTGTGTGTGTGTGTGTGTGTGTGTGTGTGTGTGTGTGCATCTGTGAGTCACCGTATTTTGTGTGTGTGTGTGTGTGTGTGTGTGTGTGTGTGTGTGTGTGTGCGCATGTGTGCATGTGTGTGTGTGCATGCTTGTTAAGGTGAGTTAGTAGACACCTTTTGTCTGTACTAATCCCAGGTTGTAAGCATAAGCACAGTGTGTTTGTATCAGCCGGTAGCAAAACAGGTGTTGAAAGACCAGCTTAGAGGGAAGACTTTTCCTCCCCCTTCCTTCTGGGAGGATTATGTGAGTGATGGGTTAAGGTGTGTCGATCGTGACTGACCTGTGCCCCAGCTTTGAGCAGACTTGTATTTAATCTGTGGTAATTATGAGTTTGGATGTGCATGCATTCAGCACACTTTTGTGTGAACAAATGCACACTCACCCACATGCATGTTCGCACGTACACACACACACACACACACACACACACACACACACACACACACACATTCTTTCTCTCTCTCTCTCTCTCTCTTTCTTCTCTCTCTCTCTCTCTCTCTCTCTCTCTCACACACACACACACACACTCTCTCTCTCTCTGTCTCTCTCTCTCTGTCTCTGTCTCTCTCTCTCACATTCAGTCTTTTTTAAATGAGTTTGTATGCTTTCTGAAACAAAAAATGGGAGAGAGAGAGAGAGAGAGAGAGAGAGAGAGAGAGAGAGAGAGAGAGAGAGAGAGAGAGAGATTGTTCCAGATAAGTAAATATGAGATAGAAAAACTTACACTTTTACTGAGACGTGGTACATGCACCAGTTAACACAATCACACATGCACTTACACACATGCATGATCACACACTTGTTCTTTGCCTTACTTTTCGGGTAAATGTAGAATTCGTCCTAGAAAAAGAATAACTAGCTTTAAAATGATGTACATTTAAAACATGCATACATGATGCAGCCTTCTTGGTCGGTCCTAGTTTCTGAAGGTAACATATTGCTGAACTCTCTCCTCTGGTGTGGAGTCTCGAGTGACAATGGGTTCCATTGTGTTGATGTGCATGGATGCCGGCGGTGAGAGTAGGGAATCGTTCCCGACTCCTTGGATGCTGCTGCTGCTCCTGCTGCCTCCCTCCTCTCCTGGGCTCTGCAGTGCTACTGCTGCGGTGGTTCCTTTTGAAGTTTTCAGTTGTTTCGCTTTGGCCTAGATCGCATAGTTTATACATAGGCCACGGTCATCAGAGGACTGTGACAGAAGACGATGGGCCACAGTGGCCAAGAGCCAGCAGCCAGGGGTGTGAGGGTCGAGCCCCGCCTCCAGGATTTCCACTCTTTCCTGCGTCCAGACAGAGGAAAGCTCATGGTCAGCAAAACATTGTCACGACCTGCAGTGGAACCTGAAATAGACGGGGGCGAGGTGTGTGAGAACAGTTGACACTACACACATGGTGAAGGGGGAAGGAGGAGGAGATTAGTGGATGGGGGGGGGGGAGGTTGTGTGTGTGGCGGACGCCCCGGAATGCCATTATTGATCCAGCGTTGTGTCCACTGTGAGGAATATGAGGAAGCGACGGATGGGTCACCTCACCCCTACTGGCTCCCAAGTCAGACAAACCAACAAGAGGTCAGCGTCTGTTGGGGGCAGGAAGGGAGCAGCCCATTGTGTGTGGATTAAGGCGGCGGATCAGCCCATATGAGCGGCCCTGACTTTGTGTGAGGTGAAGGTGGGGAATCATTCTGTCTCTCACAGCTCTGTTGGCGGCGGCTTCCAGCTGTGTCTGATATTATTGCTGTGAAGTGTGTGGCCCATGTTTGTGCCTAATTAAGTGGAAGGTGAAATGGATTAACTAGTGTTCTTTTTTTTTTTTTTTTTCCTGTCGACAGAAGGTGAGCTATAGGTACTGCCCTTGTTTGTTCATCAGTGGATTAAGTATAGAATGAGGATGTGGTGTTCATCCTTCATCAGTCAGTAACTGCACTTTTCTGGTGTTGATATTTATAGTACAGACTTGGAGCCTTTCTGCTTGAAAGTGTGGCCAAATAAGATCCATTTGCCACACAATTGATGGGTTAAATATATCATGAAATTCTGCGCATTATCGGTCAAAAAGCAAATACAGGAGTAAACGTGCTTTTGAAGTGGCTGCATCACATCTTTCTTCTTGTTCATGGGAGTTGACTTGCTGTTGTTCATTTGAATTGACATCTTGTTATTCTGCTTCGTTCAAATTGACTTGTTCTTTTGCTAGTTGTTGTTGTTTTCGTTTGTTCTTTGTCTTTATTGCGTTTGTTGGCTTTTCATTTGAAGGGACATTGCTGTCTTCTTTCATTGAAATGACTTCTTTTTTGAACACGGTTTTCATGTTGATTAGCGTTCAGCCCTGATATGGCCTTTGTTGTTGGCTGGGGCAGTAACCACCACAATATGACTCCTCATCTTATTCTTCTGTTCTGTGTTCTGTTCATGTGTGTTTTCTTTCTCCTTTTTTACGGCTTCCAGAATGCACTGAAGTCAGGATCACAGAATATGATTTGCCCAGCACGGGTACTTGGATCTTGTCAGTGCACATACACATAGTTTGATTCGGTCTGAAGTAGCAAAGTGAAACGACTGCAGGCGGAAATCTAAAAAATCTTAAATAAATGTCAGCGAACCGCCCAGAGAAACGTGGACAAACGAGTCACAAGACAAACCACAACGCGTTTCGACCTCTTAGGTCTTCTTCAGGTGCAACAAACATGAAACAAATAACGAAAATGCACTTAGCTTTGATCGCTTCTGTGTTCAGCGCAAGAAAGAAGGCGTTGAATGAAAACGAGGCTGTTGGAAGGGAAATAATGTGCGAGTCAAAGTCGTAATGATGATAATAATATTACTGATAGGAATACTAATAATGGTCAAAATATTATATAAAAAAAAAAAAAAAAGACAAGATTACTACCAGTCTTGGTGTCAATAAGTAGGTATGGGAGAAGGAGAGTGGGTTAGAGGATTCTTAAACAGCAGGGTTGCCGTGGCAACAGTCCCGGAGGCTAAGGCGATGGCGATGTCAATGCTACAGGTGGTAGTATCAATACTAGCAATATTATTACTGATGTACTACTAACAACGATAGTGAAAGTTAAGGTAATAAAAGCACGATACAGAAATAAATTTAGAATATACTTTTTTATAATAATCAAAAAAATAAATAAATGAAACATGAAAAAGAAAAAGAAATTGAATAATAATAATAATGATAATAAATGCATAAAAAAAAAAAAAATGTAATAGAATAAATAGATGAACATAAACATAAAAAAAAAAAAAATAATAATAACAATGTTAATATTTATGGTACTAAAGGTATTAATTCTGATAGTAAAGAGGGAAACAACAAATAAACAAAAACAACGACAACAATCAAGGGGAGGAGAAAGAGGGGAGGACAGGAAGAACAGAAAGGAAACAGAAGAGATATAAGTTATGGGAAGGATGGAATCCAATAGGTATATGAATAATTACAGTAATAGTTTTGTTAATAATTGTGATTGTAACTCTACAGTAATGGTAGTGATGCAGTAGGAGGCTAGAAAAGTGGTAAGCTGAAATGTTAGAATATTTTTAAAGAATAATGATTACATTAATGAAAGTAGTAAATACGACATTTGTAATACTAGTGTGTGTGTGTGTGTGTGTATGTGTGTGTGTGTGGGACACACACACACACACACACACACACACACACACACACACACAAACATGCTCTCATGCTCTCTCTCTCTCTCTCTCTCTCTCTCTCTCTCTCACGCGCACACACGCACACGCGCGCTCGCGCGCACACACATGAATATATATGTATATATGTATGTGTGTGTGTGTGTGTGTGTGTGTGTGTGTGTATGATGTATGTATATATATATACATATATATATATGTGTGTGTGTGTGGGTCCCGCGCGCGCGCGCGCACGCACACACACACACACACACATCCTTCCCATAACTTACATCTTCTGTTTCCTTTCTGTACTTCCTGTCCTTCCCTCTCTCTCCTCCCCTTGGTTGTTGTTGTCGTATGTATGTATATATATGTATGTGTATGTTTATATGCCAACTATTTTAAAAATATTTAAATTAAATTTTACTTATTTGTTTATCTAATCAGTATACCTTTTCTTACAACTTCATATACTAGTATTACAAATGTCGTATTTACTACTTTCATTAATGTAATCATTATTCTTTAAAATATTTCTAACATTTCAGCTTACCACTTTTCTAGCCTCCTACTGCATCACTACCATTACTGTAGAGTTACAATCACAATTATTAACAAAACTATTACTGTAATTATTCATATACCTATTGGATTCCATCCTTCCCATAACTTATATCTTCTGTTTCCTTTCTGTTCTTCCTGTCCTCCCCTCTTTCTCCTCCCCCTTGGTTTTTGTCGTTGTTTTTTTGTTTATTTTTTTGTTTTCCCACCTTACTATCAGAATTAATACCTTTAGTACCATAAATATTAACATTTTTTATTTTTTTTTTTTTTTTTTTTTTATTTTTTTTTTATGTTCATCTATTTATTCTATTTATTATTTTTTTATTTTTTTTTTTTAATGCATTTATTATCATTATTATTATTATTCAATTTCTTTTTCTTTTTCATGTTTCATTTATTTATTTTTTTGATTATTATAAAAAAAGTATATTCTAAATTTATTTCTGTATCGTGCTTTATTACCTTAACTTTCACTATCGTTGTTAGTAGTACCATTCAGTAATAATATTGCTAGTATTGATACTACCACCTGTAACATTGACATCACTATCGCCTTAGCCTCCAGGCGACTTTGACTCGCACATTATTTCCCTTCCAACAGCCTCGTTTTCATTCAACGCCTTCTTTCTTGCGCTGAACACAGAAGCGATCAAAGCTAAGTGCATTTTCGTTATTTGTTTCATGTTTGCTGCACCTGAAGAAGACCTAAGAGGTCGAAACGCGTTGTGGTTTGTCTTGTGACTCGTTTGTCCACGTTTCTCTGGACGGTTCGCTGACATTTATTTAAGATAGGTTTGGGCAGTTGATGATTTGACTACCATGCGTGTGTAAAATGTCTTCATCAATAGTAACCAGCTGGCTGCCATGTCTATCCGAAATGACTTCATTGATAGCAATCATTTGACTGCCATGTGTCTGAAATGACTTCATCTGTCGCAGTCATTTGACTGCCGTGTCTGTCTGATATGATTTCATTGATAGCAATCATTCAACTGCCATGATTTCATTGATAGCAATCATTCAACTGCCGTGTCTGTCAGAAATTTACTTCATTGATAGCAGTCAGTTGACTGCCAAGTCTGTTTGAGGTGACTTTATTGATAGCAATCAATTGACTGCCATGTCTGTCTGAAAGGACTTCATTGATAGCAGACTTCATTGATAGCAATCAGTTGACTGCCATGTCTGTCAGAAATCACTTCATTGATAGCAATCAGTTGGCTGCCATGTCTGTTTGAAATGACTTCATTGATAGCAGACTTCATTGATAGCAATCAAATTGACTGCCATCTCTGTTTGAAATGACTTCATTGATAGCAATCAGTTGACTTCCATGTCTGTCTGAAATGACTTCATTGATAACAGTCAGTTGACTGCCAAGTCTGTTTGAAAGACTTCATTGACAACATTCAGTCAATTTCTTTCTTCATTTAGTGTCTTTAACGTTCGCTTGAAATGACTTCATTGAGAATAAACAGTGACAGGTTATGGTGACAGTATGAATTAACTACCTTGACTAAAACCGCTGGACTAGCATTCCAAGCAGAAACAAAACTTTATGGACAATATAACGACAGTTCTTTTTCCAATACTTGTGTGAAATGGCTACATTTATGGCATGTAACAGTCTCAGAGGGGGAAAGTTTGTGTAACCAGACTGTTCATTTCCCTGCTTGCGTGAAACAGCGATATTTATTGTGTGTAACATTCTCACAGGAAAAGTACACATAGCCAGAATGCTTTGTACAGTGTGACATATTTCCTTTGGTTGACAGAGAGAATTTTTTCTAGTATTTGGTGTTAAAGAGCAGGTTAGATGCTAAACACTTTTTTTTTTTTAACTCTTAGGTTTATATGGGCAGAGAGAGAGAGAGAGAGAGAGAGAGAGAGAGAGAGAGAGAGAGAGAGTGAGTGAGTGAGATTCAGTATTCAAGCCCTTTTTCATCATGTATGAGAGATTCAACATATCTTTTTCATGTTAGCTGCTGGTTCTCATTAAGAGGATTAACTGCCTTTGCATTCAAGGTTAACGGTGGGTGTGACGAGAGTGATCTTTCATCACCATCAGCTTTGTACTGATAAGTTGGAAGGGGGGGGGGGGGGGGGGGGGGGGGGGGGGGGGGGGGGGGGGGGGGGGGGGTGGTGGTGGTGGTGGGGCTGGCCTCAGGCTGTGGTGGTGATGTATGTGGATGGAATGCGTAGGGTGGCAGGGGAGGTGATGTTGAAATAGGGTGCAGTCCCCTGTTGTTGCCTCTGTTCCAGTGCAAAAGGGCCTGAACTGAGCATTTCACTTGTACTGTCAGTGGCTAAATTGATTTAAGGGAAACCCCATCGATGAGTGATAAAAAAAGAGAGAGAGAGAGAGAGAGAGAGAAGCTTCCTCTAGGCCTTCCCTTTGTGTGTATGAATGGGAGAGACGTGGGTAGGGCAGGATATAGATTTCGATGCAAATCACGGGTAGAATTTTGTTCTTTTTCTTCTTTTTTTTTTTTTTTGTATATAGGTCGCTGCTGTCATCGCACAAACATCTCGACTAAAGTTTATGCACTTTGATATAGCTGTTCACATTTTTGGAAACAGCTGTTGGCCTGCATTTGTCCAAATGTGTGTGTACATCTGTGTGAATGTGTGTGTGTGTGTGTGTGTGTGTGTGTGTGTGTGTGTGTTTTAATGGTTTACAGCTATAATTCTCAGCTTTTACATTGTTTCGGTCAAGGTGACAGCTTTCTTTCTTACCTGTGTAATAGAAATGCAGCTTTTTCTGGATTTATAGCTTTGTTTCTTATCTTTGGTGTACATAAGGCTGATAGTTTTTTTCCTGTATGTGTATAAAGTTTCCACAAGATTGATATGTAATTCTTTCTTACTGCTGTATAGTTTCCATGATAATTGATACTATCTTACCTCTGTAACATTTCCTCAATGCAGAAACTTTTTTCCATACCCATATTTTTTTCAAGACTGTTTCTAGTGTTAGCTTTCTTTCTGTACATAGTTTTCGTAGGGTTGATAGCTTTCTTTCTTCTCTCAGCTTTCATTTTTTTTCAAGGTTTATTGATTTCTTTCTTACTTCATATCATTTAATCAACGTTGATGATTTTCTTTCATGTCTGTCTATAGATGGATTCTTTAAAAGGTTGATAAACTTTCTTTCCTACCTTTATATCATTTCCTTAATACTGATATGTTTTGCTTACCTGTACATGTATACTGTCTCGTAAAGGTTTTCTGCTCTGTGCTTTCGAATCCTTGAAAAAGTAAGAGGAATGGTTGCAACTCTCGGCATCACCCCCAGTTTCATTCGTCTGAATGGTTTCAACAGTAAAACTGATGTGTTAATTAGTCTAAACAGTCACTGTGTGTGTGTGTGTGTGGGGGGGGGGGGGGGGGGGGGGGGGGGTCTGTGTTGTAGGGTGGCTTTTTTTGTAGACAGGACTGATATCTTTGATTTCAACCTGGTAACAGCCCTGAAACAGCTGTAGGGGTTCTAACGGAAGTGCAACTGTCGATTTCTTTATCCACAGCATTGTGGGAAGTTGACCCGGTGTACTGGTTCTAACATGTAGGCTGAAAGCTTTATGTCTGTGATACTTGTCATTCATTTCTGTTGGAAAATACCACACCTTTGATGCTGTGTAGATCGATAATGCTCATTATGTATAAGGATGCGGTGTGTGTCGGGTATGAATTTGTTAGTGGGTAGGTACAGAAACATCATAATGTGCCATCAGAGTTCACATATACAAGTAATTATCATATTTTTACCACTTCATATGACAAAAATACTGGCCACTGGTACTGCATATTGATTTTAGATTCTTTTTACTGCAAATAGGCAATGTGGGGAAAGTGGACCACACAATATCAGTTCCTGAAATGGACTGGTTGCTGACAGGGTGTGCTGCTGTTACGTTTGACCCATTTACATTGGCTGAGTTTCCGGTACCAGATTTAACTATTACAAGCGAGATCACAGGCATTGTATATGTGAATAAGTCTGTGAAGGTGTGTGAGTGTTCAAATAGTGAGGGTATGTGTGTGTGTGTGTGTGTGTGTGTGTGTGTGTGTGTGTGTGTGTGTGTGTGTGTGTGTGTGTGTGTGTCCATATCTATATAGATAGATATGTCAGTGTTTGCATGTACGAGTATAAAAGTACACAGTTGATAGGACAGACAAACAGAGCGTGTGGAGGAATGTGTGTGTGTGTTGTGGTCACCCTGAGGGACTGACTTATAAATGTGGAAATGGATACCATTGACAACCTCTGATTGAATACACACATTTTCTGTTCTTAAACAGGCAGTATAGCACAGCATTAACAGACTTTCAATGTTTTTTTTATGTTTGGTGCCATCACACATGAAATGATGAATGTGTGTGTGTGTGTGTGTGTGTGTGTGTGTGTGTGTGTGTGTGTGTGTGTGTGTGTGTGTGTGTGTGTGTGTGTGTGTGTGTATGTGTAGTATATGTGTAGTGTGTGTGTGTTTTGTGAGTATGTAATGTGTGTTAGTGTGTGTGTTTGTATGTGTGTGTGCGTATGTGTGGTGTGTGTGTGTGTGTGTGTGTGTGTGTGTGTGTGTGTGTGTGTGTGTTGTATGTGTGTGTGCGTATGTGTGTGTGTGTGTGTGTGTGTGTGTGTGTGTGTGTGTGTGTGTGTGTACATGTGTGTAGTGTGTGTGTGTGTGTGTGTGTGTGTGTGTGTTTAGGTAGATATGCTGTTTGGATATGAATGTACACATTAAATAGGACAGACAGAGTGTGTAGATAAGCGTGTGTATGTGTGTGTGTGTGTGTGTGTGTGTGTACATGCATGTATGTGTGTGTGTGTGCGTGTGAGCACACGCTTTACGTATGTGTGTGTGCATGCGTGCGTGTGTGTGTGTGCATGCATGGCATCAGCTGTCTTAATTACCCTCCCTCACCCCCACTCTTGTCACCTTCTTCACACCCCCAGCCTCCCTACCTACCCCACCTGCCACGCTGCCTTCAGTGTGCCTTTGAAGGTGGACGAGATCTCTGCTGGCCCAGGTTCGTGCCCTGGCATTCATGTTGTCAATGGACCAATGGAGCTGGCAGCCATTGTGTCGGCCGTGGGAAAGGCCCACCCTGAACTCTGACAGTACAAATCTGGGACTGTTTCCAAGGTGGAACAGTTTCGTTGGGTTAGCTGCGGTAGTATTGCATGGAGGAAAGAAAAAAAAAGAGGATTGTGGGAAATGGTAAATAAGACGGCTGTCATTCTGATGAAGACAAAAGAGAAAGGATATTCTTTGTGTGTGTGTGTGATGTTATGCAGTTTATGTGAAAAAGTAAAGCTGATGCGTATGAATGAGTCTTTTCTTGACTGATGATGAAACAGATTAGGGTTTGTGCCTGCCTGCACCTGTGCATTTAGACACAGTAGTTCATATACTGCATACACACACAGGCAGGCAGGCAGGCACACGCGCATGCACACACACAAACACACACACACACACGACACACACACACACACACACACACACACACACACACACACACACAGTCACGCACACACACACACACAGTCACGCACACACACACACACACACACACGCACACTGAAATGTATGTTTGCACACATGTGGCTATCCTCACACAGACTAGTGCAGAGAATAGTGCATTGTCCCATGAACGACCCAAAAGGAATGCTACCGAAGAGCTAGGCAGGTGGTTTGACTGGTCATAAGATGCAGCTGCTGTTGAACACTTTGAGCTGTCATTGTGAAAGTGAACACCCTGCAGGGGTGGGTTTACATGGACACTGCTGACAATAGCCAGTGGGAGGACAGTGTCTAGCAGCCAGTGTATTTTTTCGCTCTTTCCTTCTGTTGTTCCACATGTACCCCCCTCCCCCCCCTCCCACCCCACCCCACCCCCACAGGCCAGTTGGGTCACGGGAATGAGATTCCTCCAGTATGCATTCCCATAGCTGCCAACCCTCCAGAATGTTTTTCTGGAATTTCACCATTCTAAAAATCGTTCCCCCCTCCCACCCCCCCCCCCCCCCCCCAACCCCCGAATTTTGAAATTTTGTACCAAAAAATATGGAGTTTCAGGGGAGGTTCATCTTTTGAACAGGTTTGATAACATATTGCAAAAGAAATCCAGGATGATGTGATGTGAATGTCAGGAATTACATGTGGTGGATATTGCATTTTCTTTTCTGGAAACCCACATTCGTCAGATGAAGCAGTAAAAGGTTTAAATCACTTTCATCAGAAGGCAAGCTTTAAATCACTTTCAATAAAAAATCAAGGTTTAAATCACTTTTAAAAAAAATATCAAGGTTTGAATAATTGTCAACAAAAATTAAAGCTGAAATCACTTTTCATTTTCATAAAAAAAATCAAGGTTTGAATCAGTTTTTTTTTAAGTGATGCATTAAATCACTTTCATCAGAAAATCAAGCTATAAAACACTTTAATAAAAAGAAAAAATCAAGGTTTAATTAAATCGCTTTTCGTTACAAAAAAAAAAAAAATCAAGCTTTAAATCACTTTAATACAAAATCAAGGTTTAAATCACTTTCTTAAAGAAATCAAGCTTCATATCACTTTCATAAAAAAATCAAGGTTTTAAATCACTTTCATTAAGAAAAAAAAGCTTTAATCACTGTCATCAAAAATCAAAGTTTAAATCACTGTCATTGGGAAAAAAAAATGAACGTTTAAATCACTTTCATCAAAAACCAAGCTTTAAATCACTTTCATAAAAAATCAAGGTTTAAATCAATCAAAAATCAGAGTTTAGATCCCTTTCATCAAACATCAAGGTTTAAATCAGTTTCATCAAAAATATCAAGGTTTAGATCACTCACATCATCAAAAATGAAGGTTTAAATCACTTTCATCAAAAATCAAGGTGTAAATAACTTTCATTAAAAAAATCAAGATTTTTAAATCACTTTCATCAAAAAACATGGTTTAAATTGCTTTTATATTAAAAAAAAAAAAAAAAAATCAAGGTGTTAACCAATTTCATAAAAAAAAAAAAAAAAAAAAATCGAACAGCCCCCTTTTCATCATCCTCCAACCCTGTTTTATCTCTGGGCTCCCGAATTTTGACCCCAGAAGGTCAGGGGGCATGCATCGCGTGGCCTGTGGTGTGCCCAGGGTGTAGCCAGCAGAGGGAAGTGGAGCTGAATTAACAGTGTCTTAAGGACACGCATTCCCCGCTGTCTTTCCAGCTCTGATTATGGGCGCTGTGTGTGTATGTGTGTGTGTGTGTGTGTGTATGTGTGTGTATGTGTGTGTGTGTGTGTGTGTCTGGAGGATGAGTCACAGGCCCTATGGCCAACAGGTAGGACTGCTTGCTAGCCTAGGGGAGGCGCAGACATGGTCACACACACTTGCCGGCTTGGGGTTTGGGACATGTTTGGAGCGAGCATCCCTGTTTAGAACTGGATGTGTTATGTTTGGAGTGGAAAACCCAAGTTGTCAGTTTTGGCGGGTTGAGAGTTTGCAATAGAGATGTGATGTTTAGTTAAGGGTTAGACATAGTTTGGAGAGAACACTGATGTTGTCAGTTTTTTTTGGGGGGGGTTGAGTTTGCACTAGATATGTGTTGTTAGTTTTTAGGGTTATGTATAGTAGGGAGAGAATGCTGATGTCAGTTTTGTGGGGTTGAGTTTGCAGTAGATTTATGTTGTTAGTTTTAGGGTTAGTTATATAGTTTGGAGAGAACACTGATGTTGTCAGTTTTGGCGTTGGACAGTTTGATGTGGACGTCCTAGTTTTCATGTTTGTTTGTTGTTTTTTTTTGATTGGGTTTAGTTTGGAGTGAGCATTCATGTTGCCAGTTTAGGGATTTGACTTGTATGTTTGAACTGGATGCCCATGTTGTCAAGAAACAGCATTTTTCACAAGAGGTCTAGGGTGTAGAACTGGGATTGTTACATACATATGTCCATAGATAGTTGAGTTATGATCAGAGTTATTCTCCATCTGGTAGTTGTTTCCCTTGGCTTTCCACAGTGATAAAAAAAAACTTATGAGAGAGTTTTCACTGATCCTGATACAGCAATGATGTGATTGTACAGAGAATTCTAACTGTTAGACTGCTCAGAGCGATCAGCTCCACAGTGAGCAGGTGTGAACCGGGACTGTCAATTGTTATGACTGCTTAAAATGATTCTTGCCAGTGCACTGAAGAGAAAACATGTTGAGCAACTGTCAATGTAACGACTGTTGCATTCCTTGGCAGCTGAAAACACCCCACATGGATATGTGTAAACAGCATTCTAGCAGACTGACATAGTAGTATACAATCGTGCTTCACAAAAAGAGATATTGTGAAATGTCAGTTTGAATTAAATTTGTACATGAATTTTTTTCTGGGTAGCTGAAACATGACCTTGATGAGCCAGGGCACCATGTGAAACTGTTAACATTTTGTGTACATAGAGTGAAAAAACACACACAATAAGGACAGAAGTGTTTAGTTATTGCCCTCAAGATAATTTTTTTTTGCTTGCGTGTGCTTTTCAACCCAGAGTTGTGTGTTTCAATGAGCAACTTCATTTTTGCATTTGCACATATCAGTCTGAAGCAATACCATGGTAGTGTGTGTGTGTGTTTTTCAACCCAGAGTTGTGTGTTTCAATGATGAGTAACTTCGTTTTTGCATTTATAGATCAGTCTGAAGCAATACCATGATAGTGTGCGTGTGTTTTTCAATTCAGAGTTGTGTGTTCCAGTGAGCAACTTCATTTTTGCATTTGCATGTATCAGTCTGAAGCAATACCATGGTAGTTGATACATCAGAATCTGTGGACACCTAAACTGCTAGGATCAAGATCAGAGATGAAAGAGCTAATAAGCAAAGCCACTCACAGCCCTGGTAATACCTTAAAACACATAGCTGCCAATGTTGCTGAAATGGGTGGCAACATGAACATGTTGACGCCTGGACACAGATAACGTTCCAAAAGCGTCCACGTTTGGAGACTCCTTTTAAAAGCTACAAGCAAGCTCAGCGTGGTCCTGTACCAGTCCTGTGTGCACTGAAGTGTGGAGGACAGGGCGGTCACAGTTTGCTGGCTGTCCACTGTATTTAGGGGGGGAATAGTCTGTAGTGTAAGACAGGGACAACACGACTGAAGACAGGCTCCACTGACAAAACACAGACTTCCTGTAGAGTTTGTCAGCAGTTCACAGTTGTGTGTCTGTGTGGGTCTCTTGTCTGTTGTTATCTCCCTTTGTGGCTTGTTGCTAAACTGTTTCCCTTTGTTGTCTGTTGCTCTTAGTCTCCCCTTCCCCCCCCCCCCCCCCCCCCCCCCCCCTTCCCCCCCCCCCCCCCCCCCCCCCCCCCCCCCGACTTTCTGTGTATCCCTCACTGTCTCTTTCTCTGCCTCTGCCTCTGTTTCTTTCATTCATTCCCTCAGTTTCTTGTGTGTATGCATGAATGTGTGCATGTGTGTGCGCACCGGAAGGTATGTGTGTGTGTGCATGTGCACACGCACGTGTGTGTGTGTGTGTGTGTGTGTGTGTGTGTGTGTAAAAAGAGCAAGACTGTTCATCTGTTTCTCATATCATTACAACTACAAGTGGTGTTAAGATAGATTGTGTGTGTGTGTGTGTGTGTGTGTGTGTGTGTGTGTGTTGGGGGTGCCTGTGTTTGTGGTGTATATGTCATGCATGTGTGTGTATGTTTGACTCTGTGTGTGTGTGTGTGTGTGTGTGTGAGAGAGAGAGAGACAGAGGGAGAGAGAGAGAGAAATATCTTGATATCTATGACTAGAATGTTGATGCTGAGAAGTCAAGAGGAGAATTACTGATAAAGGCAACGTTTTTTTTTTCCCTGTTATAATTGGAAATCATCTAAGATAAGGTAATGTTGCTTATAGCCCAGCTGACTGCAAAGTAAACTACCTACCTTCATTGAATTGTCAGTCAGTTGATGAATCTTCCTGGCCTTCTTTTATTCAGTTCTGATACCTAGTTGATGAATGTTCCTGGCCTTCTTTTATTCAGTTCTGATACCTTCTTCCAGCTTTTAGAAAATAATGTCCTTCGTAGTTTGTATGTACAGGAAAAAAAAAAAAATTAGCTCTTTTTTGCAAGCACGAATTTCTGACCCAGTTGTTTTTCTTGTGGCCTGTTTCAGATGTGCCAGGAATGCCGGGTACATGTGTGCTGTGTTGTACATGTGTGCTGTGTTGTGGTGCACGTGTGCTGTTGTACATATGTGCTGTGTTGTGGTACACGTGTGCTGTGTTGTACATGTGTGCTGTGTTGTGCATATGTGCTGTGTTGTGGTACACATGTGCTGTGTGTTGTACATGTGTGCTGTGTTGTGGTGCATGTGTGCTGTGTTGTACATGTGTGCTGTGGTGGTGTTTTGTGTGTCATTGTGTTCTGTTGTTTGTGAACATGTGGTTGTGTTTGATGTAGTGTGGTCTGCTCTTTAATTACAAGTGTGTGTTTCACAGTTTTTTTTTTTTTCAATGCACAATCTTGTCAGCTTTGCCATGGGCATGAGTGTATCACTGTGATTGACAATGTCATGTGTTTGTGTTGACATGTTGGCCAGTATAACACTCTGTCTCTTGTTATTATCATGACACAGTGGCTTGTATTTGGCATCATCACTGTGCGTGATTGTGATGCATTGCCACTGTGTGTGTGTGATTGTGAAGTGATCACCTGTGCTAGTTATATACAATGTACGGTTTATGTTCTGCTGTTATGTGTGATGTAGATGTATGTGTTGAAGTATTGTTATATTTTGTTGGATCTGAATAAGTATTGTGATTGGAATATCCCACTGTGTCTTGCGTGTGGAGTGCTTGCTGTGGAAAGATTTCTTTACCTGTAGTTCTTGTCTCTAGTGTGTGTTAAGCTCAAGAATTTTTGTGTTGGTAATGCCAGTTTGCAGTGGACTAGAATGCTCACTGTGTGTGTATGTGTGTGTGTGTGTGTGTGTGTGTGTGTAGAGAGAGAGCGTTTTCAAATTTCTTACCGTCTTCTTACATTCACTCTTCATCTTTGTGGTTTAGTTTCACACTGTTTTTTTTCGTGCGTGTGTGTGTGGACATGTTGTCATCTTTGCACGGACACTTGGTTATGCTTGCACTTATTTCGCCATGCAACTGATGTGTAAGCTGTGTAGATGAAGTCAGCTAGGTGTGCGTTTGTAGCTGCATGCCGTACCGATACATTGTGATGTGTGTGATCTCTGTCATTCACATATATGTATGTACACACTCACATGCACGCACACACACACACACATACACACACACACACACACACACACACTCATACATATATGTATACACATACACACATACATATACACACATGCATGCATGTACACACACACACACACACACATGCATACATGCACACACATATGCACACATACACAGACGCTGACACACACACACACTCATGGGTGCACAAGTACACACACACACGCACGTGTACACACACATGCACACATGTACGCATACACACACACACACACACACACACACACACACCTCTCTCTCAAAGGACAGGAGACTGAGACATAGTGTCAGTGAGGTCTATCATCAAGTGAAGTCTGTGTCCTGAATGATACCCAATGCATCCAGTCTGTCCATGTGGCTGGTAAAAGAGAGGAGACGCTATTCAGCCTATAAGGTAATATGTGTGTAGAGGATAGAATGAAGTAATAAGTGAGACTGAAAGGGGCTTCAGTGGTCCTTAAAACAAGCACAAATACATGGAAACACACAACACAAAGAGTGCAAAGTAATGATTTCAAACACACAGCAGCAAAAAAAAAAACAAAAACAAAAACAAAAAAAAAATTACTGAGCCACCAGATGAAGGAACAAATAAATTACAAAGCAAACAGCATGTTGGACCTGTTTGGCCTTCTTCAGACAGAGAACGTTCAAAACAGCAAAAAGAAAGAACGAACAGCCAGTCACTTGTCTGTTCAGACTGAGTGCAAAAACAACATTCAAGTAATGAAGAACAGAGGATAAACAGACAACTAGTTAGCACCCAGATTGATGAGACAAATTCCTGTCTGTTTGTCTGTTGTTTTCGTCGATTTGATTGTTATTCTCCTGCCTAAAAAAAAAAAAGAAAGAAAAAAAAAAAAGCCAGTAGGTTAAAATACTGTGGTTTTTTTTTTTTTTTTTTTTTCCTTTCCTTCTGTGTTTCCTTTGATTTGTTTGTTCCTTCCTTTTGTAATTCTAGGCGTTTTTTTTTTTTTTTTTTTATGTTTCAGTTTTCGCATGCAGTCACCCCACTTTGAAAGCATTCTAATATGCAACAAGAAAGCAGAGAAATGAATTTTCAACAAATAATAAAGTCTTGTTCAGATGTCACCGACAACAGACATTAAGTTGCAAAGTGCGACGACTGCAGGCGGAAATCTAAACAAATTTTAAATGTTAGTAATAGCGCGCACAGCAAAAAAAAAAAAAAGTAGATAGATCACAAGACAAAACATGATGCGTTTTGACCTCTTAGGTCTTCTTCAGGCAAGAGACAAAACACTTAGGACAACGAAAAATGAACGAGCAATCATTTATCTTCATCCACTTCAGCGCAAAATGGGCACACACGCTTTTTTTGTTTGTTTGTTTGTTTTTGGCGGTGCACTAGCATTTAAAAGTTAACAGACATTAAGAAATGTACATACTGAAACTCTCTAGAGAGCAAATCGATGCGACTGTATTCAATACATACTACTTTGTGGGTTTGCATGCTATTTGCATTTACAGGTTACACAGAGAGACAGACAGAGAAGGGATGAGCGTGTTGACGTCAGCGTCCACTGTTGACGTCACGGTTCCAATCTGACCTTTGGAAACAGATAATGCCGCACTTAAGAATGGCAGGACCCTCCAGCACCACAAGGGTTTTCCTTCACCAGGCACTCTTTCACACACACACACACACACACAGAGGAACACACACACACAGAGGAACACACACACAGGAAACAGACACAGACGAACACACACACACACGCACACACACACACACAGAGGAACACACACATGAAACAGACAGACAGACACACACACACACACACACACACACACACACAGCCCAACCCCTACAACATTTGCAGGCGGAACACCACCTCCCGGAAGAGATGCCCTCACACATGACCCTCAAATGATAAAAAGACACAAGTAAAGAGGGCTCTTGAGAAAGAATGGCCAAGTCGTGTGGAGATAGCACCCCCAATCCCCCCCCCCCCCCCCCCCCCTCCACCCTCTACCCCCACTCTCACCCCCCACCATCCAGCCTTATCCAGCCTTCAGGGTTGGATCAGTGGAAAAGATCAGCTAACTGTCCTGTGAGGTTCAGAGGAGATTGGGGGAGTGGTTTGGATGGGATGGTGGTGCAGGGGGGGGGGTGTGTGTGGGTGTGAGTGCCTGTGACTTTGTGTGATGTACGACCCTGCAGGTAGAATGGGTAGAGGTTAAATTAAGATTATCTCCTTGCCCTAGGCTCACTGGTGTCTGTCCGCCATCTCTCTCAGTACTCTCTCGTGTGTATGCACGTGCGAACATGTGTTTTTGTGTGTGTGTGTGTGTGGTTGTGTTTGTCTGATGTGCATGTATATGTGTGTGTGTGTGTGTGTGTGTGTGTGTGTACACTTACTCATTCACTAGGACACATGTGTGCATGTGTGTGTGTGCGTGCGCTTGTGTGCAAGCATGAACACACGCTCAGGCACACACACACACACACACACACACACACACACACACACACACACACACACACACACACACACAGGCACATGTGCATGTGCGCATACACACACATACATACATGCATACATGCACACATACAATCACACACAGACACACACTCACAGGCAGACACACACACGCACACATACATACATGCACACATACACACACACACACACACACACACACACACACACACACACACACACACGCTTATAGACTTGCATACACACACATACACACTCAACTCAAACAAAAATACACTGTCGGCCTGTCAGTCCTCTGTCTGTCTCTCACACATACACACACACACACACACACACACACACACACACACACACACACTCACACACATGCACACTCGTATTTACAAACATGTACCAGGATTCCATGTGTAAAAGAGACAGATCACAGACTTGTCAAAGATGTTAGGAAGCCTGAGATAAGAATGTGCTCTATGCAGCGTAAAGCTAATATAGCAGAATCAGGTAATAACTTCCATGCTTTAATAAGCCTTCCCACTTTCCACACCAGATTTATTTATTGAATATATTGTCTTAGTGTCATGGATTAGAGGTAGAGGGGGTGTGGTGGTGGTGGTGGGGGGTTGGGAGGATAAGTGTGTGTGTGCGCATGTACATGCTTGTGTATGTATGTATGTATGCAAGCATGTTGGTGAGGATGCGCTGTCTGTGAGAGTGATGCGTAGAAGGTGGGGGCCTGTGGGATACAGTGTGACTGGTTACATTTTGTATAGCTGTGGGTGCCTGTGGCCCATAAAACAAGAGTGGAGTGTTTGAGGTAGTGATTGCCGGCATACCTGTGTGTATAGGAGAATTCCTGCGACACAGGGACAGGGACTGCTGACAAGGTCATGGAGAGAGTCGAGTGCTGTGAACACTGAGAACCCAGAAACGCTTCAAGTGTCACATTTCCCAATCCTGGCATACACACATGTGCAAGCATGCATGAGTGCAAGAATGCATGTATATGTGCATCACACACACACACACACACACACATATCATTGTATGCTCATACCTAACATATCAAACAATACAATATGTGGGGGGGGGGGGGGGGGGGGGGCAGCAATAAAAAGAGTATTGACAGAAATATGTCAAGATCAACAGGAGCGGCAGTGCTTTAACCTAGATCACATTTTGCGTGTTTGATTGTTGCACAACAATCATGACAGCTATCTTCTCACACCACAGGAAAATAATGTACGTTAACCAGAAACAGACGAAAATGAAAATAAGGATATGGAGAGAGAAAGGGAGGACTTGTATTCCATTGAGCACAATGTGAAAATTGTGCACGGTTTGCAGTAAACACCGCACTTTTTTTTTGCCAAGATTTGCAACAGCGCTGTCATCAGTTTTAAAAAGAATTTACTGTAAATCTGCCGGACATCAGGGGCAAACAAACTGCAAGACGAAACATGAGGCGGTTCCACATGTAGGGTCTTCTTCCGGCAAGATAAACAACGTTCAGGACAGTGAAAGTGAAGAATGAGCTGTCACTTATCTTCTTGAATTCAGTGCAAGATAGGCATATTTCAATGCCCATCTTGTGCCGAATTCAGCAAGTTAAGTGATCGCTCATTCTTCGTTTCAACACCCGTCTTGCACCAAATTCAAGAAGGTAAATGATTGCTCATTCTTCATTTTCATTGTCCTAAATGTTTTTTGTCTTGCGCGAAGAAGACCTCAGATGCTGAAACACGTCATGTTTTGTCTTGTAATTTTTTGTGTCCCTGTTGTTTGGGGCATTTGCTATAAATTCTTTTTTAAAAATTTGTTTCGCCTGCAGTCACCACACTTCGAAATTATCGTTGTCTGGCTGAGCATGCCCCAGTTGTCCGCCCCTGTTAGTGTTCAGTTCAGAGGCCGCCAACCGCCACACTAGCTTACTTGCCCCTGGCCGTGTGGCAGAAGTTCATGAACGTCAGACCCAAAGTGGGCACTGTACTTGGACATTTTGATGGGTTTGTCATTCAGAGACCCAGGGGAATAAAGTGGATGTGATTTGAATGGCGATGTTTTAGTGACATGCATTCATTATGTTTCGAGATTGTAAGATACATTATTTTATCGGGAAGATAGCTTAATGTTACAGCATTTTAGCACTGATGACAGGTTTGAAATTATGGGTCCTAAGAATGGCCTGTCATTTCTTTTTTGTAGAAGCTTTAAAAAGAAAATCACATTTTTTGAATTGTAGATGCTTTTTTTCATGTCTCTTTGCAAATGTTTTTATCAGTCCTCAATATCAGCTGCATTTTTTTGTTTACAAGCAAAATGTCTATGATATTCAAAAAGTTCCTTTTTTTTTTTTTTTTTTTTTTTTTTAGGTGTAAAAGTACTCTTCTGTAATTTGTGATCAAATTGTTTTGAAGTGTATGTATGAATTTGCTACCTTTTTTTTCCTTCCTGATAGAGGTAGCGAAGTAGCTTTTTCCATCATATGAGAAAATAGCAGAGTAGCTTTTGATGCTGTATTCAGAGAGGATTTGTAACCACACGATGTGTATGTCCAGTTTATTGGGAGTCCCAGTCTGATTAACCTGTACTTCAGGAGGGGACTATCCTCTTTTTTTTTCATGTCAGACCTGTGGTATGAATACACTGTAGTGTGTTTTGATAATTTTGCACTCTGTGTTGTGTGTCCACATACCTGTGCCTGCTCTGCATCACATTGTTATGCTGACCAGGGCTAGATGCCCGGCTGTTTGAAGGATTTCTGCCTTGGAACCCCCCCTCCTCCCCCCCCTTCCTCCCCTCCCCTGAAACAAAGCAAAGCAGAAACAAACATTTCAGCTGCATTTAAGTTGGGGGTAAATAAAAAATAATAGTAAAATTATACAGAGGTTTTGGAAGTGTGATTATTGATTTATTGTGTACAGGCAAAAGAGATGAAAGTGAAAAAAAAGAAAAGTACTCGCACGCACATGCACACACGTACGCATGCATGCACGCACACACACACACACACACACACACACACACACACACACACACACACACACACTTATACGTACACCCCCCTCCTCCCATGTGGAAAGTTAATGATAAGGATAATCATAGAGGAAGGGATAGTTAGTGATGATGTGTAGAATGCAAGAATGCACCATATTGCACAGATTTTAGCCTTGTAGTTGTATGTGCATGTGCGCGTCATGTGCAAAACTTTTACTTTCACTTGCATGCGCTCGCACACTCGAACACACAAACACACTCACTCTCTCTCTCGCTCTCTCTCTCACACACGCACGCACGCACGCACGCACGCACGCACGCACACACACACACACACACACACACACACACACACTCACTCACTCACTCACTCACTCATTTCTAGCTTGGAGCGTCTGCATTCCTTCCGGCAGAGTTTCCTCCCTTGTGATGCTGTCAGTCTTGAGCCCTGTTCAACAGAATGGACACTGTGTATATAGGGACTTGGCAACTGGATTGGTTTTTGACTTTATTTCATATTCATCTATAGGTAGAGAGTACAGCACAGACATCAGTTATGCATATTCTGTATGCTTTATTTTGTGTTCTGTTTGTAATCTTGTAGTTTTAACAAGTGACTGAAAATGTTGTTTGCACTAAGGCTATGTCAGGTTCTGATGGTAGGAAAAGTTGCTGTATCTATCCAGGGCCAGGAAACAAATGTAGAAGTATGCCTTTGCTTAAGTAGTGTTAATGACAGAGCATCGTGGCCAATGTCTGTCAGATACACACTGGATGTCACTGTCATGAGGACTGTTCTTTCTGATCTGTAACTGTGATTGTGTGTGAAACATCACATGTCCTGATGAACATGAAAACCACATGATTAGTTTTAGCCTCAGTAGTTTTTACAGCTTTCCTCATTTTTCTTTCTGTCTGTCATTCATTTATTCTGTATTCATCTGTTTTAAAACCAGTGTTTAGTTCACATGCGGGTAAAGTACCCTTTAAGGGCAAAAAATCATGGAGAGAAAAATCATGAAAAGCAGAAGAATATGCATTACATCATGGAAGAATGTTGTTTGAGCAAAATTTCATCTAGTAATTAGCTGTGGAGGAATGTGGTGTGAGCAAAATTTCATGTGATAATCAGCTGTGGAGGAATGCAGTTTTTATAACAAAATTTCATCTGATAATTAACTGTGGATGAATGTGGTTTGAACTGAATTTCATCTGATAATTAATAGTGAAGAATGAGGTTTTAACAGAACTCATTAGATGATTAGCTCAGTGTGTGTATGTGTGTGTGTGTGTGTGTGTGTGTGTAAAAGTCTGCTGATTGTATTGGAGTGGTGGGGTTATGTTTTCCTGCTAGTGGTTGTCGGTGTATTGCCATGGTTTGTGAAGAGAGTGAAAATTCCAACAGCTCTTTCTTGTAGTGTCCCAGTCACAGGAGGTTGCCATGTTTTTTGTGCTTGGGGAAGAAAAGTAGCAGAACTTATTTTCAGTGTATGGGGAAAAAATCACAGCTGAAAAAATAGCATTGCCTTGTTTGTATCAAATACAAAGAGATTTTGAATTGTAAGACTAAATTAGAAACTAGATTTTTTCATCTCTGTCTTTTACCTAGATATATCTATATGTATTTCAGGCGACGGGATTTGCCAAAGTCTGTAAACTTGCTTACTGTTGTGTGTGTTGATGTGCACAATGACTAAGAGGATCATGTTTTGAAGTGATGGTTGTTTGAGTGTTTTCTTGATGGTGTGTGTGTCTACAGGTCTGCCCAATGGCTGGGAACAGGACTACACCCCTGAGGGGGTCACCTACTTCATAGAGTGAGTACTGCATGCACTGCTTTCTCATCCGTCACCCTCATTCTTGTCGCCGTCTCCACATACTTCCATCACCCTCATTCTTGTTGCCATCTCCACATACTGAAATCGCCCAGCAAAAAGATGAATGATTGGGAGTTATCTACCTTTGACATACTTTCTCTGTGATGTAAAAGCTTCAACAGCAAGTCAACGTGTGAGAGTTTTGGTATACGTTGTTGCAGCTTTTTATGATGCTGTTTAAAAACTGGTACAGCTTTTGGTAGCAGTGATTATTTTAATATTACTGTTGTGTATGAAATAACAGTGATGATCTGAGGTGCTAAAAAGAGACCACATCACCCCCAGACTGAACTGTATGTGTGGCCTGTATCTCTGAGAGTGGAGTATAAGTTGGCATCTGTGTGCCGTAAACCATGTAGCTCTGTACATGAATCAGTGCAGAGGTACATGGTTGTGGCTCCAGTGTGTCTTATCATTCCTGGTTTTGCTGCTTTCTCTCTTCATGCACTTTGTCAGCTTCATCTTGATCGTTCTTTTCCTCATGCGATGCCTGTGTCTTCCTAACAGCAGTGAAAAATCTCAGGGGGCAGCAGGCCCTTTCTTGTATTGGGTCTGTCATCGGGAACAAACTGTCGTTTCTTCAGTCTGTCATGCACAGTTTCTGTCATCAGTTAAGGCTGCGTTTGATACCCACCTGTTCTGCAGCAGCTAGCTATGTGTTCTTCCTGCTGTGAACATTTCTTAATTTCGTCACTGTGTGTGAGTGTGTGTGTGTGTGTGTGTGTGTGTGTGAGTGTGTGTGTGTGTTTGTGTACATGTATGTGTGTAAAATGTGTGCGTGTTTGTGTGTGTGTGTTGTGTGTGTGTGTGCGCACGCATGTGTACGTTCATGCCTGCCTATGTTTGAGCGTACGTGCGTGTGTGCATGTGTGTGTGCACGCGTGCGTGCGCACATACCTACATGTCCATAGGCAGAAATTGGTCTATGTACTTTATTGAGTGTGTGACCTTTGCAATTTGCTTTCATTTTGTTATGTAATATCTGTTCAGTGTCCTATTTGTTGCTAATAAGCAAGTGATCTGATCTCATTTGAAATAAATCACAACAGATGCCCCTATGATAATGATCTTATTACCATTATACAAGAAAGCCGATTGGTTTGAAGGGATGGAAAGCCTCATGGGGTCATCAGCAGAGGCAGTGTCTAATGCAGATCCCTCTTATCTGGTTGGAGGGAGAGGAAAGCTGGAACAGAACAGACCAGAAAGGAGAGGTCAGTGCCCTCTCTAAGGAAAGCAGAGGAAAGAGACACCAGGGGACGGGGGTCAGAAGGGGGGGGGGGGGGGGGGGGGGGGGGGGAAGGGGGGGGGGAGAAGGGGGGATAATCCTGCTGAAGTAATGCCAGCAGGGGGCTCTGGCACTGTGGGGCTTCAGGGTCAAGGACAGTCTGGGTTGACAGCTCCTGGCATGGAGGAGATGGGGAACCAATGAGGGGATCTGTGAGAGAAGCCCTCTTCCCCTCCTTCCCCCCCACCCCCCTTTCACCTATCCCACCCTTCCCTTCCCCCAACACTTCTGCCCTCTGCAGAAGGCTTCTGAGGCCAGCGTGTGACGGTTGGAGCATCTTGTCAGGGGGATGAGTGTAGCACAGCATCATGCCTAGCAGTGAACCGGTGTAAGGTGAGGTCCCTGAGGTGACTGAAAGGTGGGGGTTCCCTAGAGGTTTCATTGTTGACCAGTGGATCACAGTGAACTCTTTCAGGGCTGGAAAAGTGCCGAGCCAGTCAGGAGACAAAATGAAGATGTGAAAGGGCTGTGGCTGCTGTCAACATGCTTCATTTTCCTTTAACACCCTGGAGTAGTTATCCTTTTGTTGATTTTAAAGCCACGTCCTTTGCATGTCTTTTGTGACATTATTTTGACAGTATCGACTGTGGCGCCAACTGACTGTGCTATTCAGATGACACAAGGGACAGAACTTTGTGTAGCAGACAACATGAGCTGGGAAGACTTGCTTGACAGTGATAGTGATGTTTCTAAGGAGGTCTTGGTGTGCACACTCATCAACATGAATCAATATGTGTCTGAGGCTGGCAAGATGAGCGGATCAACATGAGTTTCATACGTTCAGTTTGAGTACTCCCAGAATTCACTGCAGCTTCGGCTTTCTTGAAAATAGATTGACCTCGCTGTATGTCAGTTTGTAACATTGGTTATTCACTCACAGAGGTCTACGACTTTCAGGCAGCACGAGTTGAATTGAACAATGTTGTTGCTTGCTTGCTGGTCTCTTTTTAATATGCTCATGCTGAGCATACTCAACATTGAGTGATATCATTGAACAGTGTCATGAATCAGTCAGTTTTTAGCAAGATTGTTAAGCAGTATTGACAGAATCATTGGTTTTGAATTTTTTTTTTTTGCTAACATGTAGGGTAGTGGTGTATCGTTTGGCAATTAAGGTGAGATTGAAGTGACAGTGGGGTTAAAACTTCACATAAAGACCATCGTGAGCAGCAAAGAACTGCTTGATGATGACAGTGTTGTTTTAAAGGAGCTTGGTATGCAACTTAAATACAAAAATCAGCGACTGTGTTAGGCTGACAAGAAGAGCAGGTCATCAGGTTTTATGTTGAGTTTGAGTGATCCCAGAATTCACTTTAAATTTCAGCTTTTACAAGAAATGAATTGAGTTCACTGTATGCAACATTGACTGTTCAGCGTGGGAAGGTCCACAACATTCTTGCCTGCTTGTTTCTCGTTTAATGTTTAAGGTTGAGCATATTCAGCTTGGAGAGAGGTTGTTGAATAGTGTCATCCCTCATTCAGTTTTGAGTCATTCGCCAAAGCAGGGTTGAAAGACTCGGCCAGTTCTTGGTTTTGATCTGTTTTGGTTGACATGTTGAATACAAGCATGATAGCGTGATCACACGTCGTGAATGTCAAGTCTGTTCAAGGAATGTTGTGTGGTGTGGGTGTGTTGTGTTTGACGAAAAAAAATCTTGCATTGTTAGCCATTTGTGCTTTTGAATTGGGTATTAATAGGGTATGGGAATAAATTGGCATAAGGAAACTTCTCTCATTTTTTTTTTTTTAGCTTTATACTCAGCTAGCACTAGAAATTGAATAGCACATTGAAGCATTTTGTTGATGATGTCTCCTAGACCGTTCCATATTTGCAGTCATACTCTTTTGTTACAAGAAACACGCATGCATGTGTGCACACAGCCTCGCATCCTTATATGAACACACGCTTGCATGCATGCATGCACACACACACACACACACACACACACACACACACACACACACACACACACAGAAGACTCTTTCTTCTCTCTCTCTCTCTCTCTCTCTCTGTGCGCCTCTCACTCATGCCCACGCATACACACAATGACACATGCATTCATATTTGCACATGGACATTAGATTTTGCCTGTAGATGTGACACAGACACAGGCACAGATATGTACAGACAGAGAAAGGATTGGGGGTGGGGGGGAGGGGGGAGTACAGAGGAGGGGAAAGGGTAATAAAAGATGCATACACCGTGCTTGCAGTGTTGCACAGATGGTACAGAGATCAAACCAAAATATCGGGTTACCTGAATCAGAGGATTAAAAACTCGGTCAGTTATGAAAAGAAAAAGAATTACATGGAGCAGGTGTGCTCTCCCCCCCCACCCCCACCCCCTACCCCCCATCGCCCACCCCACTTGTCCCCATATTTCAAACAGAACATTGGGTGACAAAAATGATAGAGTTCGCAACAACAACAAAAAAAGAATAAAAAGTGAGAGGGGAGTGGGTGGGAGGTGAAGGTGGATGGGGGGGGAGGGGGTGGGGAGTACGAAGGAGAAGGTTCCCACCTAGTTTTTGAGCTCCCCATCCAGGATGGAGCTGAACTTGTTGGTATGAGGTAGGGGGAGGATGAGGGTGGGGATGGGTTGGAGGAGGGGGGGGGGGGGGGGGGGTGGAATTCAACATTGACAGTCGGTGGTGGAGACATTCTGAGTGATGTTATCAGAAGTGGGAAAAACACACACAGAGAAAGGGGAAGACCCCTTCCCCCCCTCTGGTCCTAACGCTGACTCTGGCTTTGACACAGGCTTTCATCTCACAGCTTATGGCCCTGCAGGCCTTCGTGGGCCTGTGTGTGTGTGTGTGTGTGTGTGTGTTTGTGTGTGTGTGTGTGTTTGCCCAATGCAGGGGACTCTTGATCATTGCTGATACATATGCATGCGACCCCTGACTGACTTATAAAGCAGGGGGGGGGGGGGAATGGGGGGGGAATGGGGGGGGAGGGAGGGATGGTCAAGTTAACGGTCACAGAAGTTTGAGGGCATCCGTGACTATTCCTTTGATTTGTATACTGTACGATACATGTTGATGAAGTTGTTGAGTGTTTGCCTGAAGTTCTGTTTTGATTTCTTAATACACCACCACCATAGTGTTTGGAATTCTCTAAACACCCTGAAAGAGCTGTGGGGAATCGGGATTCATACAGGGCATGCACTAAATTTACAAAATTTTTGTTAGCATTCAAGTCATAACAAAATTCGATTTCCAGACTCGGTGAAACAATAAGAAAAAAAAGAAAAAAAACCCAAAGATTAGTTCTAAGTCAAGTCAAACAGTATAATGTGCATAACCTAACCGTTATTTCAGGGAAGATTTCAGTGATGAAAGAATTTGCTCATCGTGATGTGACAGTTGATGAGCTCCAGTTTCCTAACTTTCTCCCAATGATTAAAACGTTCTGCAGGCAGGTTGTCCCTGAATATAGGCTGGAAACTTGATTAACTTGCAACAGCCTCGAAGGCCTTTGTGTGTGTGTGTGTGTGTGTGTGTGCGTGTGTGTGTGTGTGTGTGTGTGTGTGTGTGTGTGTGTGTGTTTTGAGGGGATATTGATAGATTTACAAACTTTAATAAACCAAAGTTCAACGGGTTTTTTTTTTCATACTGTAAGATCTTTAATAGAAAGAGATCTGTAACAAAATACTTGAGTTTCTCCCAATTTCCTAAGCCTGTAACGACCGTACAAGCCATGGGAATGAAATTCATCGTTGATCGAGACATCAGCATTGAAGGCGTGGTGGTGACGTCTGCCACAGAGTGGACTTGAAGGGAGGAGGTGTGGGAGAGGGCGGTGTGTATGGTTCAGTGGTCGGGCAGTCTGCTGAAGTGAACATCAGGGCGTGGACTAAAGTGCACTTGTAAGGGCAGTCGGTGTCAGTGTTGTGTGACAAAAACCTTGTAAACATGTCTGGTCACAGGTACGTTGTTGATATTTTGTTGGAGTTGGAGTTGATACATTATTTTTATTTTTTTTTTTTTACTGTTATTAAAAAAAAGGAAAAACAAAAATCAAAAAGCCAAACAAAAACAAAAAGCCAAACAGTGATTTGTTTTTGTGTGTAGTACAAAACCAAAAACAAACAAGAAAAAAAAGAAGAGTAATCTGTCAGGTGTCTTTACTTGTCTTTGTGTGTGTTTGTGCGTGTGTGTGTGTGTGTGTGTGTGTGTGTGTGTGTGTGTGTGTGTGTGTGTGTGTGTGTGTGTGTGTGTGTGTGTGTGAGAGAGAGAGAGAGAGAGAGCATTCGAGCTGGCAAAAAACACTATTGTGTTATGAATTTAACAACTTGGTAGTAGAGGAAAAAAAGTTTTGATAATAATTGATCCTTCAGTCATTTGAAAGACCTAACAGAATGAAAGGAGTTTGGTTAGAAAATGAATTGAATTAGCCCATAAATTTCAGAGAAAGAGAGAAACAGCACAGATGATTTTGTGGGTAGCCTGCCTGTTGTGTTGTTACTGAGTACCAGGTACATCACAAAGACCTGCATTTCTTTTTCTTTATAAGGAAAAAAAAGATGTCTCGTCTGTTCGCCATTGGGAAATGTGTGTTTATTCAGAGAAGCACAGATGATTTCGTGGGTAGCTTGGGTGTTGTGTGTTAGTGTCTAGTACCAGGTATATCACAAAGATTTGTTTTTGTTTAATTTTCTTTGAATGGAAAATAAAGATGTGTCATGATTTGGCCATTGGGAAGAAGTGTGCTTATTCAGAGAAGAAGCACAGATGATTTTGTGGGTAGCCAGGGTGTTGTGTTAGAATCTGATACCAGTATTTCACAAAGACTTTTTTTTTTTTTTTTTTTTTTTTAGTTTTCTTTTTAAGGAAAATAAAGATGTCTTGTGTGTTTGTCAGTGGGAAGAAGTGTTCTTATTCAGAGAAGAAGCACAAACAATTTCGTGGGTAGCCTGGCTGTTGTATTAGTATCTAGTACCAGGTATATGTTTTTCCTTAGTTTTCTTTATAAATAGATTTAGTTGCAAAATGAGATGACTGCAGGTGGAAATCTAAACAAATCTTGAATAAATGTTAGCAAACAGCAAAAAAAAAAACCAAACAAAACAAAACAAAAACCAAAATCATAGACAAACGAATCACAAGAAAAAACGCAATGCGTTTCGACCTCTTAGGTGTTCTTCAGGCAAGATACAAATTGCTCGTTCATTTTCGTTGTAATAATTGTTTTGCATCTTGCCTGAAGAAGACCTAAGAGATCGAAACACGTCATGTTTTGCCTTGTGATTCGTTTGTCCATGTTTTTTTTTTTTGTGGTTCGCTAACATTTATTTAAGATTTTCTTTATAAAGAAAATAAAGATGTGTTGTGTGTTCATCATCGGGAAGAAGTATGCTTATTCCATGATTACATAGAAAATGCCCTTTGAAAGAAGAGTTCATGTGCCTTTTGCTGGTGGTGCCCTTTTGCAGCCACAACAACTTCCAGACGTCCTTCTGCCACCCAGTCACTGGCCGACCGGTGTCCGAGGAGAATCCACCCCCGCCGCCCAGGTAACGAAGCCCAGTGGGCTGTTCACTGTTTTGTTGTTGGGGTTTTCTCTTCATGTCTTCTTTCTTCTTCAGTGTCTTTCTTTTTGTCCTGGTTTTCCTCTTCATATTGTCATATCTTTTTTTCTGTGTCTTTCTTTTTGCCTCCTTTTCTTCTATTTTTCCTCCTGGTTTTCTTTTGTTTATTCCTTTTTTTTACCCCCGATCCAGTGCTCTGCAAACCTAGTCTGGCGTAAAGAGTCGCTCTGTGTAGGCACTTGCACAAAAGGAGGATGGAAAGAAAGGGCCAACTATAGATTAGGAGATGAAATATTTAGAGCTAAACAAGCGGTGACTGCGATCTTGAAGAAGAGAAGGAATTTCAGCAGGCAGTGCTAAACCACTTCCAGTCATGTTTCTCATGTGAAGATACAAACTACATTGAACAGATACACACAGGGAATAGGTAAGTTAAAGTATTGAAATAGGTAAATGTAATGTAATGCGAGTGCATCCAACAATTTCTTTGTGATAACGGTAGCTTAGTTTTTTGTCTTGTCGTTACCCAGACACACACGAAAGCATGCAGCCATGCTCTCGTGCGCACACACACATGATGACGGGCCTTGTTTACCGGTGTTCTTGTGATTGTTGTTTTGTTTGAAATTCAAGCTTTCGCAAAGAGTGAGTACCCCTCTTTGACAGAAGAAAAGAGCTTTCTATGTGCACATCTTAGGTGCCCATCATTTTAGTACTCTGTCTGCCCGGTCATTTGTTCAAATGTTGCAGTGAGATAGAGACCAAACAGAAAGCTACATCAGAATCTTCCTGAACAAGGAAATCGATGATATATAGGAAATTGTGCAACAGACTGAAACTTGATGGCATCAGGATGTGAATGTGTGATACGATACCGAGATGATAGGCCATGTGTGGCTCAGTGAGTGGGGCATCAGACTTGTGTCTTGGGCATCCAGGGTTTGATTCTCACTCAAGATGATGGGCAGAATGGCAGAGATTTTCTGTTGAGAGTTAACGTTTGTGAAGACTCTGATTAACTCCTAGTCCTTTGGATGAGGCTTAATGCCAAGGACCCATACATGAACACATGCATGAGAAGTCTGGCATATGTGTTGAATTCCTTTCCACCATTGGAGAAGAGGAGGACTTTAAGTGCCAGTGAGACAGACGACACAGAAATGAACGACACACACACTGGTATCATGTTTAGACATCTCAGAAGCTGGAAAATGGCTACCAATACGGTTGTGTAAGAAAAATGTCATCAGTCATGAACCTCAGATTGTATGAACCTATGAATGAAGAGTGAGAAACACTGAGATGATTTAAACACAGCATTTTTGTTGTGTCTTTTTTTTTTTTTTTTTTTTTTTTTTTTTTTAGTGCAGGACTGACCAGAAGTCATTGTCAGACAGCAATTATTCTGAGAATGATTTCAAATTGAGTCATTATTGTTGATAACTTACTTCCTCCTTTCAAAACAAAATGCCTTTTTTTCAGAGTCCCCTTGGAACATTAGTGTAGCAGCTGTTTGCCGCAGATTGCTTGGGAAAGTTGAGGGAGAAGAAATCAATGAGGTTAAAAGAAGTAAAAACCAACCAACCAAACATTGTAACATGTGTTATCTGTATAACTGTTACCACTAAATATTTGTTGGTATGATCCTTCTAAAAACATTTTATCTGAAGATTTGTAATGCAAATACAAATAAAGAAAGATAGACGTAACAGATACAGACACATGCACAGACACACACACACACACACATGCACACACACATGCACACACACACACACACACACACACACACACACACACACACACTTCCAAAAGGAATGAAACCCCTTTTTCCCCCCACCCCCCACCTTTTCTCACTCCCTAAAGAATCTGATAAGGGAAAGCACTCTCACTGTCGGACAAGTGATATAGGGGACCATCATCAGCGTCAAGGACCTGTCGTCCTACTGACGCGGGTGTCTTTGGTTTCCGGCTGGCTTTGAAACGTACACCAACACACTTTCTCGTGGCAGGATCCAAGTCATCAGGTGTCAGACCAAAGCTGGAGTCTGTCTGTCACAGAATCCTCTGAGACGGAGGTGGTGTTACACCACCTGTGTTGGTTTCACTGACTGAATGGGGTAGTAGATGCAGAGCAGATCCAGTAGACAGTCTTTAGTTTAATCCTGCCAGCCCTTCCAAGTTCACTGCCTGGGTTGCCTCGTCTGCCTGCCCATGTTAGGCTGATCTGCATGAGTGGGGAAGGGGGGGGGGGGGGGGGGGTACTTCATTTAAACTTCATTTAAACTTAAATGTCTCAAGAACTATGATATTTAGAGTTTAACAAGGTTGTATGGTAATTGCTGAGTAATTGCTTATCTACATATTAAAAATTGATGTAATATAATACGTTACTTGTATTTCCTATAATGTGATGCGTTTTTAACTTTCCATGCTTTGACAAATGCAAATGTTATTTTATTCTCTGCACAGCCGTGTTTATAAGCATTAGAAATACATAACCGTTCAAATTTCTTGATGAGACCTTGTGGGAATATGGGGAGGAAAGTTCTGTGCAAGTTACTTCCTTTCCTGGCAGTTTAATGTGTATTCATTGGCTGATAAACTTAACAGGCTATTTTGCTTGCAGGCTGTTCACCAGACTGCTTGCTTGTACGCATTCACTCAAGTACACAGGTGCATGCACACACACACACACTTACACACACACTCACTCACAGACAGACAGACAGACACACACACACACACACACACACACACACACACACACACACACACACACACTTGCGTGCACGCACATACACACACACACACACACACACACACACACACACACACACACACACAAAAACACACACTATAAGTGCTAACGATAAATGAAAATATCATCATAACTGTATAATGTGTATGTTTTAGACAGTGAAATGACAGAAGATTCACGTATACGTTTATCAGGCAGACAAGAAAAATGTAAAGAGAAAACAGTCAAGACAGCATCTGAGCTAGTAGTGTGACTGAGTCGACATGTTTTTCACAGATTTCGGTATCATCAGAAATGTGGGTGTTGGGTGTCAGAATCAGGCTTGACCTCAGCTCAGCACTTGTCTGGTTTTCCTTGCAGCAGTTTACCTAATGAGAAGAAAGTGATAGAACATCAAACCTTTCACTGCAAATATTTAGCTCCCAGCAGTCTTCATAACCAGAGAATCAAGCACAGCTCAGTTCTGTCAACATCGCTTTATTGGTTTTGTTCTCATTGAAAATGTTTTTTTTATATTTCTCTTCTTTTTCCCCTGTTTGGTTGATCTAGGGGTTTTTAGTGTGAATTGTAGGACTTGTTGTCATTTGCTGTCTTATTGGCTGCGGGTTAAAGAGTTAAGTTGAATAAAAGAGTTAAGTTGAATAAAAGTTATGAAGTGAGTTCATGTTGTAAAAATAAAGAAAGAAAACTGAAAAATTGGTGACAGAAATGTGGATTTTAAAATCCAAATGCTTTTTGTAAATATGGAAAGCTTGTTAGGTTGGGAACAAGAATTAGTGTTGTCGTTTTGCTGGAGGGAGAAAAAGAACTGTCAGGTGTTAGTGGAAAAGTGCATAGTTTGCTTTCTCCTGAGTGATACTTTGAGGAAGAGAAAGGTAACATGAGGACTTAAGCGCGGTCTGGACAGATACGTATCAGAGGATTAGGTACCAAGTCCACGGACAGACAGTTACCTTCTTGGATTTCTCTCTGCAGCTCTCCGCCCAGAGTCCCACTGACAGAGCGGAGTTCAGAAGGGGGAGCTACAGCGCCAAGCAGAGGTGAGTATCACCACACAGGCCGTGGCCTGAAGATGAACAAATGTTGATGTTTCGTTTGTCGGTGGGTTAAGGTTTTGGAGAGTATTCTGAAAAACTGAGTTTGATTTAAAAAAACAAGAAACAAAACACCAAAAGGTGGGTCAGATGATTTTGATTTGAAGTTTGAGTTGATGCAGTCCACAGTCTGGGTACCATATATTATCATGGCTCTTTCTTTCTTTCCTTTCCTTTCTTTCTTCTGTTGTTTGAATCCTGTGTCTAGTTGTGTGTGAGTGTGTACTGATTTTTGCCTGTGCACATTTTGTACAGTCAGGGACTGCTGTGTGTGTTGTGTTAACTCCCCTGCATTGTAAGGTACACACAGCAGGAAGTGCTGCTGCTCTTATTTCAGGTAGCTTTTGACGATGAAGATTCCAAGCCATGTAAAAGACATAGAACAGTAGTTGCACTGATTCTGTTGCCAATGGACTAGTGTGCCAAACCATTGAACGGCACCTCGAACCACATGAAGATCAGCTGACATCAGTTAGGACATTTTCATTAGTGTGGCCCTGTAACAAGAGCCATTGGCGTTGCTAAAACAGTCCTCCATGGAACTGGTGAGGCTGGGAGACAGAGGGAAAGACGGAACAAAAACAAACCATGGAATGACGACATTGCAGAGTGAACAGAGAAACCATTTGCAGAGACTCAGGCTGGGCCACGAGCAGCAACGGGAGGAAGCTGGTTAACATGTTCTTTGAAGCGCTGCCCCAGTGACTGTCCACAGTTAATTCATTAGAGCTGTGCTTAAAGGGGGTCGCAAGGAAAAAAAAAAAAGAAAATTCACATCTGTCTTAAAAGATATGAAATAAATATTAGACAGAAAAAAAAGAAGATTAAATGTAATGTGGCTTGATGGCAGTGGAGTTCCTTTTGATATGACTTGAAAACAGTTTCCGTGTTGGGAGAATATATCCGATACCATCTCAGTGGCAAGCAGAGGTGTTGGAATACCTGCAATGGGATTAAGGGAGGCAGAGCAAGAAGAAACACAGTGTGAGGCTAGGATCCTATAGTAAGCTGCCATAGGTTTGGATGTATATGTGTCTAGGTAAAAGCCACTGAAATACACAGCTTTTGCCAAATGTAGATTTTCAGGAAGAGTGGGTTGGAGGAAGGGGTGACGTCCGTGATGCTACTCCAAGTTTTTGTTTGTACACTGTCATGCCCGGAAGTGCCAACAGTTGACTGACCTGTCAATCTTTGAAGAAAAAGCAAGAAAGAAAAATTGATGTCTGTTCTTTCTTACTGCCTTTGTGGCCCTGTTGCCTGCCTACATTCTAGAATCTGACACTTTTTTCCCCCTTTTGTTCACAGTTCATGGTATACCACCATTTTTGTTTTGTATGGATATAAGGTGCATCTAGTATACAGTGTGTATTTGCCCTTTATTTATTTATTTTCCCTGTTTTAAGCATACTTTGTTTTTTTTAAAAAAAGATTTTAACGAAGGGACAGCCGGCTTCCCCAGCGTAGTCTTATTCACCTTAACTTTGTCAGTGGTTTGACTGATATGCCATGAATTAATGTGCATGGGTAGACAGTTTGGAGAAGAGGGAAAGAGATTCATGCATATTCATATGGCATGCAACAATCAAGTATGATTAAAACCTCATTGTGTTGTTGAATTCATTTCATTCAAGTTGTGGCCATGACCTAAAGAAGAGAAAAAGGGAAGAAGAAAATTACACTATGAACAGTGAAATGTTTGTTAAGGACCCATTTGTATGATGGCTCTTTACTCACACCGACCACACCTTCTGTGATACATCATTTCTCTCACAGTGTGATCCTGATTTCCACCTCTGTAAAATGACCTCTCCCTGTTTCAGCTAGCAAACGATTCATCCATTCTCTCTTTTACAACAGGGTATTTTTTTTTTGTCTGTTCCTGAATTGTTGAGTGGAAAAGTACTTTCATCATCTCTAACAACCCAGTTCATAATTATTTCAAACAACGAGCAACCCTTAACCCCACCTCCCCCACCCCCATCCCTCGCTTGATTTCCAGCTGACGGTCACTTCAGCTATTTTTGTCTCTCTGCTGAATCTGATCTCGCAAGATTACAGAAAGCTGTTCATTTATTACATGCAGCTTCACTCTGACCCATGTGAGGAGTGGTCTGAACAAGATTTGCATAAGCAAAAAAAAAAAAAAAAAAAAAAAAAAAAAAAAGAAAAAAAGAAAAAGTAGATAAGTACTGATACAGTTAACAGCATGTTTTTTTTCTTCTTAGAGTCAGCTGCAATTTAGTCCAGTTCAACACTCTTCAAAGGGCATTGTAGAGAGGGTTCACTGTATTATTATTACGGCTGTCTTAATCGTATTATTTGTTTTCTACATGCTAAATCACAGCAAGGCATTACTGAACTTTACCAACTAATTGAACAGCAGGGCAGTGCTTCCTCTGATGTGGGGCCTCAGGTGGCCAGACAATATTAAAATGCAGCTGCATTGGACACAGTTTCAGTGTAATTATTACCATTCCAAGGCTGTCACATGATTAGGACCCCCCCAAAAAAAAACAACAACAACAACAAAAAACAAAAAAAAACAAAAAAAAAAAAAACGATATATACACACTTACATTTACTAACAACAGCTAGCATTTTGGACCACAGCCTTTATTAAATAATAATCTCTCTCTCTCTCTCTCTCTCTCTCTCTCTCTCTCTCTCCCCCCCCCCCCCCCCCTCTCTCTCCCCATTCAGGCACACTTAAATTTATCACTCATCTACCTCTATACATTTCTGCTTTAAGTCGGCTGTTGGGAAGGCATGTTGTTGTTTAGCCCTCTGAAGTGGTGGCAGGATGACAGACTCTCATCCATATCTGTGATGGATCCACAGTCTGTGCCCTGTCTGGGGTGACGGATGATATCAATCAGCTCCGCATGACGCAGTACAAGTGCAGAGGTCAGGGAATGTTGACACAGCCCTGACCTCTACATTAGGGTCGGCGGTAGGAGTGGGGATTGAAAGAAGGATCAAAGTGGGGCACAGAGAGTGTTCTGTGCTGACATACTTTTGATGTAGCTGACAGGCGGATTAGAATACCTGTTTTCTTCAGCATTTTGATGATTTAGGAAATTAAGATTAAAGACCCCCCCCCCCCCCCCCCCCCCCCCCCCCCCCCCCCCCCCCCCCCCCCCCCCCCCCGCATTACTTTAGTGTTGATTTATGTGCATTCTTACCTGTAAGCAGTATTCTGTTCAAGGAAATACAAGGTATGAGAAATGTAATAAAAAGAAGAGAACTTGCATTCACCTGTCCATTTCTCTCTCTCTGTGTGTGTGTGTGTGTGTGTGTGTGTGTGTGTGTGTGTGTGTGTGTGTGTGTGTGTGTGTGTTGTTTAAATGCAATATTTTATTAAAAGAAAATAATATCAAAAACAAAAGAAAAGAAGAAACGATGCACTCTCAAGTTCATCCCAGATTCAAGTGTGTTCTTGTCAGAGTTTAGTTATCTATGCACATAAACAGTGCTGTACCTCATTTGAAGGAAAAACGCCTCAATAAATGGGCTGCACCCGTCAAAAAGTGCCATGATTTACAGAGGGAGGGAGCTACACCATTCCCGTGAACCGTAACTCCGGCATGATCTGTGATCATGCTTCCCAAAGGGCAGCATTACATCTGTTTTTATCTGTCCGCTCTTTCAGAAGTATCAAGGCGCCATCAGCCAAGCGGAACCCCTCTGCACAGGTGGTCAGACGAGGATTTCTGTACCGTTTGGTGAGTGGACAGGGTTTCCTCAGACTGACTGTCGTTGGAATGTTGAAGTCAGTGAGTGAACTATGGATTGTTAAAAAAAAGAAAGAATAAACTAACAAAACAAACTTTAAAAAAGAGAGAGAGAAAGGTGGAGGTAGAGGGTTGTGGGGAGAGAATCTGTTCTTTTTTTTTTTTTGATTGGACAAGTGGAATGAGAATTGTATTTTTGTGTTCTCATCATAACTGATTCCACTAGTAACTGTTCACTGATGATTTGTTACCTTTGGTTACAGAAAACCAAAGAAGAAATCATTAGAATCCTTAGGAAACCAGTCTGTACAATTCTTAGCAGATTTTGTTTTTTCTCTAACTTTTCGGGCCAAACTGTTCCTTACCATGTTGTGGAGAAACAAAAGGATCTGGTAAACGAGTGCTGTTAACAGTTAATAAACTTCTCATGACTTGTTGTTGCTGGTGGAGGTTTGTAATCTCCAAGCCAATGCAAGAGTGAAGGAAAGTATGATCAGGCTGCCATGTCTTGCTGTGCAGGAGAGTGGAGGCATCTCCAGAGCTTGGAAACGTCGGTGGTGTGTGCTGGCTGACTTCGCTCTCTTCATATATAAAAGTAAGTGGACGAATGTGTCTCTCTCTTCCTCTGTAGAAGTAAGTGGATGAATGTGTCCCTCTCATGCTCGATAACTGTAAGTGGATGAATATGTCTTACTCACCTCTGTAGAAGTAAGTGGATGAAATGTGTCTCTCTTCCTGTATAGAAGTAAGTGGATGAATGTGTCTTACACTTCCGTTATAGAAGTAAGTGGATGAATGTGTCTTACTCTTCCTGTACAGAAGTAAGTGGATGACTGTGTCTCTCTCATACTTGATAACTGTAAGTGGATGAATGTCTCTTACCCTTCCTTTACAGAAGTAAGTGGATGAATGTGTCTCTCTCTTCCTCTATAGAAGTAAGTGGATGAATGTGTCTTACTCTTCCTCTGTCGAAGTAAGTGGATGAATGTGTCTCTCTCTTCCTCTATAGAAGTAAGTGGGATAAATGTGTCTTACTCCTCCTCTATAGAAGTAAGTGGATGAGTGTATCTTGCTCTTCCTCTATAGAAGTAAGTGGATGAATGTGTGTCGCTCTTTCTCTATATTTGTAAGTGGATGAATGTGTCTCGCTCTTCCTTTACGAAAGTAAATGGATGTATGTGTCTCTTTCTTCATCTATAACAGTGAATATTTCTGCTACTTTGTTTCCTTCATCTGTGCAAAAAAAAATGAGGATGTAATGCATCACCTGTATTTAAAAACGTCTGTTGATGTATTACTTTATTCTCTTTATCAATTAAAGTGGATATATCACACTTTATTCTCTTTATTAATCAAAGTGGATACACCACGTTGCAGTCTTCATGTCAATGTGATAAGAGTGGAAATAGTGTATTCATGTTTGTTTTTGTTTTAATTCAAAATTGTCAGCTGTAGTATTGTAATCTTGTGACTCGAAGGCAGGATTGTTTGCACTGTCCAGGGTGAGTCCTGCTTACCTGTTCTGCAGTGTCATTTGCTTGTACTTTCTTTGTATTAATTTTTATAGCATGATCTTTTGTGTGTGTGTGTGTGTGTGTGTGTGTTTTTTAGTGGTTTTCTTGGATAAAAATTGATGAGACAGACGAGTGGACTGTCTGGTACATTCAGCATAATGTCTTATCCTTCCATAACTTACATGTTTGGGCATGTGGTAAGTATGTGTGTCTGTTGTTTTTCTTGACAGCTCTTTATTTATTTTATGTAGTACGATAACTCACTCATATTGTCATTTGGGGATGACTGACCAATGACAGAATGAAATTTTAACAGTGTTTTGTTGTCGTTTTTTTTTTTTTTTATGTCCATAAGAACGAACACGCACTCTGTGTTACAGCTGATGATGAGAAGGTAACTCTGGGTTCAGTCCTGTTGCCCAGTTACAGAATAACCGCTGCTCTTCCGATGATCCTATTCAGAGGTGTGTTTGCTTTCAAAGTAAGTTCTGTGTGTGTGTGTTTGGTGTGTGTATGGTGTATCTGTATGAATCTGTGTATTGTGTGTCTTAACTGTGTGTGTGTGTGTGTGTGTGTGTGTGTGTGTGTGTGTGTGTGTGTGTGTGTGTGTGTGTGTGCGTGCGGTGTGTGTGCGCATGTGCGTGCTTGCTTGCCATCACATATAGGCTTATATATGATTTATTTCAAGGTACTTGCTTGATTTGGACACTTGTACTATGTATTAAAACATTTTGATTTGAAAGTTTGATTTTAGGCACAATACATTTTTGTCTTGAATCGACTTCTGTTTCATTGGTTTCATCATTCATACATTTTCCTGGATGTCGAACAAGGAGCTGTTTAGTGTCATATGACACACCTATTTATTGCTTTTACATTTAAAGTGTCAAGAACACCAAGACTTTATATTTCCACTTTTACCCATGGAGTGGCTTGTTTCACTGAGAGAGGCAATGCCACTATAAATGCACACAGTCTGATTTATTCTACAGGTGCACATAATGATTTATTTCACTCTCAAATGCTGACAAAATATTAACTGATTTTTCTTGTTGTCTGAACTTTTCTTTTTCCCTGAAAGTAGAACTTAACATGACAGAAGGAACCCACATTCGGTAACTGTAACTACAGAAATGCACAGATGAACTTAATGTACAGACAGGTTTGTTGACTTATTCTGTAGTTCAGAAATAACTCACAGATAATGTATTATCAGCAGATGTGCAGATAAGACGTCGGTGGAACACCTGGACAATCTACTTCTGTACAGTACATTGCTGCCTGTACTGCACGGAGACCACCTACTTCCACACAGTACATTGCAGACCTGTAGAACACCAACCTCTACTTCTACACAGTACATTGCAGACCTGTAGAACACCAACCTCTGCTTCTATACTGTACGTTGCATGCCTGTAGAACACCAACCTCTACTTCTACACTGTACATTGCAGACCTGTAGAACAGCAACCTCTACTTCTACACTGTACATTGCAGACCTGTAGAACAGCAACCACTATTTCTACACTGTACATTGCTGGTCTGTAGAACACCAACCTCTACTTCTACACTGTACATTGCAGACCTGTAGAACACCAGCCTCTGCTTCTACACAGTACATTGCAGACCTGTAGAACACCAGCCTCTGCTTCTACACTGTACATTGCAGACCTGTAGAACACCAACCTCTACTTCTACACTGTACATTGCAGACCTGTAGAACACCAACCTCTACTTCTACACTGTACATTGCAGACCTGTAGAACAGCAACCTCTACTTCTACACTGTACATTGCAGACCTGTAGAACACCAACCTCTGCTTCTACACTGTACATTGCAGATCTGTAGAACACCATGACAGTCTACTTCTACACTGTACATTGCAGATCTGTAGAACACCATGACAGTCTACTTCTACACTGTACATTGCAGGCCTGTAGAATACCAAGACAGTCTATTTCTACACTGTACATCACAGGCCTGTAGAACACCAACCTTTACTTCTACACTGTACATTGCAGACCTGTAGAACATCATGACAGTCTAGTCTACGTCTACACTGTACATTGTAGACCTGTAGAACACCAACTTCTGCTTCTACACTGTACATTGCAGACCTGTAGAACATCATGACAGTCTACGTCTACACTGTACATTGCAGACCTGTAGAACACCAACCTCTGCTTCTACACTGTACATTGCAGACCTGTAGAACATCATGACAGTCTACTTCTACACTGTACATTGCAGACCTGTAGAATACCAAGACAGTCTATTTCTACACTGTACATTGCTGGCCTGTAGAACACCAACCTCTACTTCTACACTGTACATTTGCAGCCTGTAGAACCCCAGCCTCTGCTTCTACACTGTACATTGCTGGCCTGTAGAACACCAACCTGTACTTCTACACTGTACATTGCTGGTCTGTAGAACACCAACCTCTATTTCCACACTGTACATTGCAGACCTGTAGAACATCAACCTCTACTTCTACACTGTACATTGCAGACCTGTAGAACACCAATATCTACTTCTACTCTGTACATTGCAGACCTGTAGGACACCAACCTCTACTTCTACACTGTACATTGCAGGCCTGTAGAACACCAACCTCTGCTTCTACACAGTACATTGCAGGCCTGTAGAACACCAACCTCTGTTTCTACACAGTACATTACAGGCCTGTAGAGACACCAACCTCTGCTTCTACACAGTACATTGCAGACCTGTACTACATGGAGACCACCACCTACTTCCACACAGTAAATTGCAGACCTGTAGAACACCAACCTCTATTTCCACACTGTACATTGCAGACCTGTAGAACAGCAACCTCTACTTCCACACAGTACATTGCAGACCTGTAGAACACCAACCTCTATTTCCACACTGTACATTGCAGACCTGTAGAACACCAACCTCTTCTTCCACACAGTACATTGCAGACTGTAGAACATCAGCCTCTGCTTCTACACAGTACATACAGGGCTGTAGAACACCAGCCTCTACTTTTACACTGTACATTGGAGACCTGTAGAACACCAACCTCAACTTCTACACAGTACATACAGGCCTGTAGAACACCAGCCTCTACTTCTACACTGTACATTGCAGACCTGTAGAACAGCAACCTCTACTTCTACACAGTACATTGCAGACCTGTAGAACACCAACCTCTACTTCTACACAGTACATTGCAGGCCTGTGGAGTGCCAAGACAGTCTACTTCCACACAGACAGACTAATGACTGTGCGTTGCATGTAGAACACGAGAAACACCAAAACCATCTGCTTCTCTTTAAACTTAAAATGTTAATCATTTGATTGATTTCTGTGATAATTTTGGATTTTTTCTTGTAATCAAATGAGCGTAAAGCATACAGTACGGACTGTGAATCGACGCAGAATAAAATTTGAAAAATGTTCAGCCAATATCACCTTTTTGTGGGTTCCTTCACATGTTGGTTTATATTCAAACGATTGTGCTGATATAGCCGCAAAAAAAGGTGCAAGGCAAGACAGGGAATCTATAGAAATAAACATCCCTTTATCCGTTACAGAAGGGTATCATTTGCTGGAGCAAGCATCGTGGAACAAAGTTTCAAAATCTCTCCATAGGAAGGAGAAATTCTCCAGTCTCTTATTGAATTCGGTTGGGTTTAACAAACAAAATAACTGTGAATTATGGCAACAGTTTCAAATGTAAACACATTACTTCGCTGTCTTATAGGATAAAGCTTAATGCCTTCAAAACAAAATTCAGCAAGAATGTTAAATGTTGTGTGCGGTGAACAAATTTGAAACCAACACATTCTTCTGGAATGCCAGAGATTGAGACCTATTTTACCGGCTATTTCTGAAAGTTCTCTTGACAGTATCCTTGAGAATTTTAGTTTGTTGTTTGATTTTACAAACTGTTTACTACGCAGTCCTATGGGATATTTGTTATAGTTTGTGTTATGATTCAAATAGTTATTTAAAGTTGGCTTTTCCATACTTTTTTTTTTTTTTTTTTTTTTTTTTTATTGTATTGTAAAGACTGTTTTTTTTTTTTTTTTTTTTTTTTGCATTTGATTGAAAGTTAACCCACCCACCCACTTCCTCCTCATGCTCCCCCTCTCCAAATCCTTTCCCTTCGTCGAATATCACTTAATGTGGAAAGAGACGTTAAATTGAAGACAACAACAGCAACCATCTGCTTCCACACCGACATGCAGACAGACTGATGACTGCGTTGCAGGTAGAACACGAGAACACCAAGAACATCTACTTCCACACGGACACGCAGACAGACTGATGACTGTGCATTGCAGGTAGAACACGAGAACACCAAGATCATCTACTTCCACACAGACAGACTGATGACTGTGCGTTGCAGGTAGAACACGAGAACACCAAGACCATCTACTTCCACACAGACACGCAGGCAGACCTGGACAGCTGGCTGTCCAATCTACAGATGGCCGCCACCATGAAGGGCACTGGGGGGTGAGTCACTGGTCACTGCTTGTCTGTTGGTGTCTGTTGGTGTCAGTGTTTTTCTGTTTGTGTTGGTGTTTTTCTGTTGGTGTCAGTGTTTTTCTGTTGGTGTCGGTGTTTTTCTGTTGGTGTCAGTGTTTTTCTGTTGGTGTCGGTGTTTTTTTGTGTGGTGTCGGTGTTTTGGTGTCAGTGTTTTTTCTGTTGTTGTCGTCGATGCTTTTCTGTTGCTGTCAGTGTTTTCTGTTGGTGTCAGTGTTTTTTCTGTTGGTGTCAGTGTTTTCTGTTGTGGTGTCGGTTTTTTTCTGTTGGTGTCAGTGTTTTTCTGTTGGTGTCAGTGTTTTCTGTCTGTGTTGGTGTTTTTCTGTTGTTGTCAGTGTTTTTCTGTTGGTGTCAGTGTTTTTTGATGTCAGTGTTTTTCTGTTGTTGTCGGTGCTTTTCTGTTGTTCTCAGTGTTTTCTGTTGGTGTCAGTGTTTTTTTTTCTGTTGTTGGTGTTTTTCTGTTGTCAGTGTTTTCTGTTGGTGTCAGTGTTTTTCTATTGTTGTCAGTGTTTTTCTGTTATTGTCAGTGTTTTTGTGTTGTTGTCCGTGTTTTTCTGTTGGTGTCAGTGTTTTTCTATCACTGCATGTCTGTTGTTGTCATAACCTGTGTGGTGTTGTCACTGCTTGTCTGTTGTTATCAGTGCTTGTCTTTCGACGCTGCTTGTTGTTGTTGATATTACCTGCCTGTTGTTGTCTGATGGTGTGTGTGTGTGTGTGTGTGTGTGTGTGTGTGTGTGTGTGTGTGTGTGTGTGTGTGTCTGTTGGTGTCTGCGAAGTCTATTTTTTGTTATTCTCTGGGTGCTATTTGTCAGTTGTGTCACTGCTTGTCTGTTGGTATCTCTGCTGTCTGTTGTTGTCTTTGCTTGTCTGTTGGTATCTGTTGGTGTCTGTATGTTGTCTGTTGATGTCTGCGAAGTCTATTTTTTGTCATGGCTTTGTTCTGTGGAGTGCTGCTTGTCTGTGTGTGTGTGTGTGTGTGTGTGTGTGTGTGTGTTTTTTTTTTTTTTTTTGAGAAGACTTAGCCCAAGTGTTAGTAATGTTAAATGATGACGAGAATTAATTATGCTCTTTCTCAAAAGAGCACAAACACACAAGAGCTGAATTTGCATACACATAGAGAAATAAAGTGTTTAATCATATATATGGACTTACCTCACTATATTTCTTAATTTCACTCTCACACACACACACACACACACACACACACACGCACACAAAAGCGCACACACACAAAAACGCATGCTCGTACGCACACACACACGCATGCACACACGCAACACACACACAGTATTGGTAATGCTGTTACTTACGATCCTTAGTGGGACAATCGCTATGGACAAAAAGAGGCTTCCTGATGTTAAAAAAAAGCAGTAGCAATTTTGTACTCTATCCTTCAAGATGAGGGCAGTCTAGTACACTGGATGGTGATGCGAGGTTAAGATAATCCCTAATGACTGTCACTTCATGGGCACAAGATTTTAAGGAGATGATTTCAAATTTTTGTATTATCAAAATAAATATGGAGTGAGACTGAGTGAGAGTTAAGTAATTATGAGAAGGTAGCTGAATATATAGGATGAACAACAGGGCTCCCAACACAGACCTTGAGGGACTCCATACAAAAAAGTTGAAAGGGCCATGAACTGAAAAAGCTGCTGTCTTCCCTTCAAGTTTGACTCCAAGGATGGAGTGTTGTGCCTTGAATTCCAAATGATTACCACAGACGAGTTGATATGACATTAGGGAGACTTTGAAATAGATTGGGCTCTTAAGGCATACGTTAGATTGTCCTGCGGTGCTGGAGGTGGGGGTAGGGGAGTTACCATCTGTGGATTGAAGCTACTAGCACGTCCATGTTGATTCTCATGATAAAACTAAAGAATTAAATCATCTGCAGCTGCCCGCATTTGGAGGTGGATAGAAGAAAAGACAGGCTACAGATAGAGTCCTCTCATGGGCCTTACGGTATACATTCTATGACCTGGCACTGACTTGTCAGGATTCCTGAGCCAGATAACTCTCCCTTGAGTTCAGTTGAGGATTACAAACAAACACGCTGTTTGCATGTCGTTCACAGGACCCAACTGACTGCTTTCAGGTTCTACAGGGAAGCCAACAACAACATCAAACCCGGAGGCCCCGTGCCGAGGTCGCCCCCCCGTGGTGACCACAGGCCTTACGGTGACCACGCCCAGCCCTCCCCCACAGACCCAGGCCTCCACTTCCACCCCCAGTGGAAGAAACCCCAACCCCAGCGCCCAGCACCAGCACAGCCCCGGCCAAGGTCCCCCACAGAGCGCAGTTCCAGGGCCCCCCTCATGGAGGTCAGTGCCCGACCTGGAGGCAGACGGGGGGAGAGCACCCAGGATGCAGGAGGCGGAGCCTGACCCTCACGGAAGCCTGCACAGCCTGCCTGCCGAAGGTCGCACCTATCCAGGGTTTCCCGGGCATGGTCTACAAAACCTGACTCTCGGAACTACGCCCACCATCAGTCCTACGACCCACGTCTGGTTCGACCGAGGATGGAGGACAAAGACCCTCGAGGGAGCGTGCGCAGTTTGCAGCCGGACCCCTACAAGCACGTGCAAGACTTCGTGCCGCTGGGACAGTCAAGAGCCGCTGAAAGAGACCGGGGGTCGTACACACAGCCAGGGTTCCGACCCTTTCAGCGACCTGATGACCCCCAGCAGAGGTTGTCGATGGTGAGCAACTCGAGCGGCGGGGTGACCCACACGGTCAGGGCAGTCCACAGCGCTCACCCCGAGATCCTAACACCTCGCAGGGAAGTATGGACAACGCCTATCGCCCCAGGTATTACCCAGAGGACGGCAGGAGGAACCAAGGTTTTCCTCCCAACTCAGGTGGGGGCCGGGGTTTGAAGAGGGTGCACCAGGCAGAGAGCGTAGCAGTTGGCAGACTCCTCACCCTGGTCCTGGAGACTATCCATCCCAGTACAGAGATTCCATGGCCAACTCCGACACCAGCCAAGGACACCTGGTGCCCAACAGAGAGAGACCGCACCCTGAAACGACCCAAGAAAGAGATGGGAGATTTTACGCCGACTCTCACCCCCGTCTCAACGCATCGCAGGACCCTCGCGCTTCGTATGCCAGCTCTCGGCACAGCGTGGCCAGTCAGGGTTACCGTGGCGACCGTGACGATCAAGGCTCCAAACAGAACCTATTCCCGCAGCATGGAAGTCGGAACAGTCTTTCTCGCATGCCGCCCCCCTCCTCCTACCCACCACCTCCCAGCCACCACGCCGCAGCCCAGGACACGCACAGTCACACATACGTCAACGTGCCGGAGATGCGTGGCACTGGTCAGCCATCCGAGGAGCCACTGGCCCCACAGCGCCCCCCTTACCCTGCGGCGGTGCGTGACCAGCTGGTGAAGGACATGGCCGAGGCTCGCAGTCCTGGCTGGCTCGGGGGAACAGCTGCTGATCGCCCATGATGAGCTGAACAAGGAGAGGATGCAGCGAACGCCGTTCTTCCAGTACCCCACCCCCGCCCCGGGAAACACACTGCATCCAGGGTGAGTGCCTGCTGTGGGTGAACTTTTACCCAGCTGCTGTCTGTGGAAGCCGTTGCCACCTTTTTAGATACTGCTGCCAGAATATTCCACCTCTGGAATGGTTTAGCCAGAGTTTTGGTGAGCATGGTTGGCAGAGAATGGATTGGTTCCATTGTTTGGCCAATTTGAAATTTGGTTAACCTGAAAAAAAATTCTAGTCCCTTCCGTTTTTTTTGTAAAGTGCTAATGGTCTTAAGAGATCATGAGGATCATGAGGGGCACAGCAATGTGATGAATGCTGCACCAGTTGTCTCCACCTCTGCCAGCTATGAACAAATGTTTGGGTTACAGCAAAAGCTCCTTCCAGTTCACTAGGCAGTATTGTCTGTCCACCTCTTTCTGTCTGCTCTGTTTCTTCTTTCCCTGCTCAGGTTCTTGGAAGGGGGCCTTGAAGAGTCCTGTTGATGTCCCATGTCCACACCACTTTTGGTTCCTCACTGTGGGCTAAGAGTACTTGCGTGCGTGTGTGTGTGTGTGTGTGTGTGTGTGTGTGTGTGTGTTGCTCAAGAAGGAAGAGCAGAACAAGGAATGCATCTGAAAAATGTTTCCAATAATTCCGGAAAACAATGTTAGGAATGATAGGGGTGGGATGGTTCAGTTGGACTCATGATCCTGTGTGTGGGTTCGAATCTCTGCTGAGGTGTTTTGGCACAGGGGGATTTTTTTCCATCAGAGTTCACATTGGTTCTGACTTCACCTCCAAGAAAGTCCTTGAAATGAGACTGTAAGGCATAGTTCCATGTGTGAATGCATGCATAACAACTTGCACACACCTAAAATCAGTCACCAACTTTCAGAAGACAAGGCCAGTTTGGCTGTTGGTATGGAGGAGACATTATGCATAGCATGCTCGAAAAAAAAAAAAGAAAATATGAATGAAAAACGGACAGTCTGATTGACACAGGAAATGACTTGAATGTTGCGCCAGCAGGCAGCTCTTCAGTCGGCTCTAACCAGGTATGCAGCTGGTTGTATAAAGGAAAGTGTGAAATGATTAGTGCTTAGAGCTTGGTCTCAAATCCACACTATATAAATACTCTTAATAATGAAAATAATGTTAGGGGGCTGGAATAGCTCTCAGTTGGTAGAGCACCGGACTCGTGATCCTGGGGTTGCGGGTTCAAATTTTGGTACAGGGGGATTTTTTCCCTCGGAGTTAACCTTGGTTCTGACTCCATTCCCCATACAGTCCTTCAAATTAGACAATAAACCGAGGTTCCATGTGTGAACGCACGCACAACATCTTGTACACACATAAAATCCCATCACCAACTTTCAGAAGAGAAGGCCAGTTTGGCCGTTGGTATGGGTGACACATTACACATAGCATGCACCTTCCCCGAAGATGGAGTATGGCTGCCTTAATAGCGGGATAAAAAAACGGTCATACACGCAAAAATCCACTGCCTGTCTATACAGGCAGTATCCACAGGAGTACGCAGAAAGAAAGAAAAGAAGGAAAAGAAAATAATGTTAGTGATAATGAAAATAATGGTGGTAGTGTCTGATTTTGATCGATCAGGTGGAGGACACAGGGAACAGTGAGGCGGTAAAGCGCCTCTCTCAGTACAGCGACCGTAACTCCTTGGCCAGCAACTCCGCTATGCGCACCGACCCCCTGGCTTCCTCAGCTCAGCCTCAGCGAGTGCCTGTCAGGGATTATTCCGACGGGGGCCGCCGACAGGACTCCGGCTCCAGCCGATTCAATGACTCCTTTGATCGTCACTCCGGGAGGGATGCTGGGAATGTGATGGCCAGCAGGGGAGTGGAGGGGATGAGGGAGGCGCCGGTGCCAGAGGAGAGGAGATTTGGGGGGGATCCGGAGGCCAAGACTCTGCGACAGGCGTATGAGAGAGTGCAGACCTTCCGCCAGAGCTCTGCTGCTGTCAGTTCTCTGTGTGTGTGTGTGTGTGTGTGTGTGTGTGTGTGTGTGTGTGTGTGTGTGTGTAGTATGTGTGTGTGTAGTATGTGTGTGTGTGTGTGTGTAGTGTGTGTGTGTGTGTGTGTGTGTGTGTGTGTGTGTGTGTGTGTGTGTGTGTGCATGCTTGGGTGTGTACATGTGTGTATATGTGTGTGTGTGTGTGTGTGTGTGTGTGTGTGTTGTCTACTATTATTGCACCACCACGCTGACCCACGCTCTGTCATTTTCCACCCTGCTTTTTCCTAACCTCTCAACCTGCTGCTGAGACACAGTCGTTGCTGTAAGGACAGAATGATCTTTAATGACTGCTGACGCTATGTATGCTTTCTGTGTAGTTGTGTAGACCTGAGGTATTCAAGGTATTTTTGGTGGGCTGTTCTGCTGGGTCCTTGTGTTAGAGGATGGCGATTGAATGAAACGGCTGTCTTGTTCTTTTTCTCTCTCTTTATCTCTAGACGTCTGTTTGTCGGTCGGTCTGTCATTCATTTTCACTTTCTTGTGCTGCTTAAGATAGGTTTGAGTGAAAGCCTTTTGTATTCCTGCTGTTTTCCTATTCTTTTTCTTGTAGTTCTGTTGCAGTGTGTGTGTGTGGTGTGTGTGTGTGTGTGTGTGTGTGTGTGTGTGTGTGTGTGTGTGTGCATGTGTGTGTGTGTGTGTGTGTGTGTGTGTGTGTAGTGCAAGGGAATGAAGAAGGGTAAGAGGGAGGAGGGGGGGTGCATATAGTAATTGTGTGTGTATGTGTGCGTGTGTGTGCATGCATGTGTGCGTGCGTGTGTGCGTGCGTGCATGCATGTGTTCTTTTCAAAATTTGTAATCGGTTAGTCTTCATCTTTGTGTTAAGATAATCAGGGTCCAATTTATTGGTGACAAGACTCGCAAAAATGGTTGAATTCACCTTTTTTGTTTTGTTTTATTTCACTTGTTCGTTTTGTGACAAATGACTGTACCAGTGTCAGCGCAATGATCTCAGCATCATGACATAAAGTGATAATCAAAACATAGCAGAGCTCAGTCATGGCAGTAGGGAGAGGATTAGCAGCAGCGCGCATTTCCATCACTCCATGGCTGCGGTAGGAGTGGATCAGTGCATGTGTGTGCACTGGTCTGTTTCGAACATTGTCACCTTTGGTTTTTGTTAAGCATTTTGAACTAATGAACATAGGATACAGCATCTTTATCTGTTTTGATTAACAACAAAAACTGATGATTGAACAGAAAATGATTGGTTGTATTCTGGTCAAATATCACACGCATAAGTGAATGCAGACAAGGAATGATAAGAACTTGAAAGATGGGTTATTGTTCCGATGATGGTAAACAAGAGACAGAAAACAGTCATCTGCCTTATGAATGACAGGGGAAATGATTGAATGAAGCGCGCAGCAGGCTGCTCTTGAGTCGGCTCTACCCAAATAGGCAGCCTGTTACATAAACGAGAGCATGAATTGTAAAGCAAGAGAGCTTGGTCTCTAGCCAAAGAAAGGTGCTGTTATGATTACTCTTAATGATGATGATTTGTTGCCGTCATTTTCACCGGCTATCAGCTCCATCTCATTGTCTGTTGAAATAATTTCTCTCCATTTGACGACTCGACCTCATGGCCTGTAATCATTGTTCTCATCAGCTGTCATGTCATCTCCATCTCACAGTAGTCGTCGTATTCACCCACTGTCTACTCCATCGTGCGGTCTGTCGTCATTATTCTCACACACTCTCAGCTCCATGACAGAGCTTTTCACCCAGGTGGTATGGAACAGCGTTAGTGAAAAGAAAATGCTGTGTTAAGATCTCACAATTCATTGGAAAGATAGAGTAAAAAGACAAAAAAAAAAAAAAGTAAAATAAGGAGAAATGTAACAGGTGCTCCACTGAGCCAGTGGCTACCCCCAAACAGATGATGGTGATTTCATGGCTGGGAAACACCACAGAGAGAAGCACCAGCACAGCGAGCTTCATGGAATCACTTGGTCATGCTGTCTTGGCCTAAGGCCGTGTCACGCCGATTGACATAGGCCAGAATACCAAGGCTACATCAGAATGTTATACTCTGCATGGTTATGTGTGGGACTGTCTTCAGTTGTGACAAGCTCCTAGCTTAACACTGTCAGTCTCCAAAATCCCCCAAAGTCGGAGTGTGGCAGGGTAACCAAAAACGGTCACATATGTAATGTCCTCATCCCCAGCTGATGCATTTATACCAAAGTGTTCAAGTACTTTGGCTGTTTGGATGATCCCTGGAGTCTTTTAGCCAGGGTACAACAACAACAACGACAACAAGGTCATGGATGGGAGAACAGAACTCCATCTAGACACGTAAACAAACACCAAGTGCTGAGAGAAGATACCTTCTGAAAGAGAAAAGGAAAGAGAAACGTTAGATGGCATGTTTGGAATACTGAAGTGTTCATGCTGTTTTTTTTTTGTTTTTTTATTAAAAAAAAGTGCTCTCTCAAAAGGAAGGTTTAAGCTTGGCATGAGTCACATGTCATTCATGCATAGAAAATTTTAAAAGACCTACTTGCATTTAAGGGGGACTGGACATTGTACTTAGAGGTTTTTTTTTTATCAGCTCATTTGTAATATTGGTTTTTTTTTCTTTTGTTATGGTTTTTTTGTTGTGTGTGTGTGTGTGTGTGTGTGTGTGTGTGTGTGTGTGTGTGTGTGTGTGTGTGCCTTCTGCTGTTGAGGCTTGAAGAGTTCTCCTGACTTCAGTAACGATTCCTTAATAATTTTCAGGCTTGTTAATTAAGTTTGAGATGTTGAGCGCTCCAACAGTGTGAATAAGGAATCAAACCCTTAAGAGATCATGTTGAGACACAAAAGAAGTAGATTTTTTTATGGGAATGATTTGTAAATTTACATAGTTGCCAACTAGGTTGGATTGCTGACTAGGATATTGTTTGATTTAGCTTTTTTTCTCCATTCGCTCGCCGTTTTGTTTTGGTATGCTACATGCCTCCAGAGTATGATTTGGCTGTGCCCACAGTTATCATGTGGTACTTGGTCCCTGTTCTCTCTTTTTATCACCATTCTTTCCTTTCTAAATCACAAACACAAAAATTATTTTCATAGGGTAAATCTAAGAGAATCTGAAGAGAAAGTGCTATTATCAAGGAAAAAAGATCTATGAAGAACTTGAATGAAAAATGCTTTCCTTTCGTTTCTGAAGAATGATAAGTATCTTCATCAAGTATTAAAAGAAAATGACATTATTTTTTTGTTGTTGTTGCTTTTTTGCAGACAATGATTTTGATGTTTGTTTGCTATCAGCATGAAAACACCTGTAAATATTTTGTTCCTTATTTGCCACTGTTGTCCTTCCAGGCGAGCAAGTGTGTCTTGGTGCAAAAGGGGGGGGGGGGGGGGGGGGGAGGGAGAGGGTACAGAAGAATGGAGGGAGATATGGCCATGGTGTGTTTGCTCTGACGTCCAGGCAAAACAGGGCAGGTACATCCATCATCACACCTGCGGACGGCTGCTGGCACTGACGTCAATTTCTTTGAGTACTCTTTGAACAGTCAGTTGTCCTCTGGCATGTACGTCCAGCCTGACAAAACCGGGTATCAGTTTGGCTATGGCTCATTGCCAGAAATAACAGACTGAAGGTGCATGGCGCTGTAGATCAGTCTGGTCATGGTTCATTACCTAGAGACAGTAGATGGAAGCCGCAGGGAGCGATGAATCAGTCTGGCTATGGTTCACTGCCCAGAGACATGAGACTGAAGCCGAACAGCACCGTGAATCAGTTTGGTTATGACTCATTACCTAGAGACAACAGATTGAAGTCGCATAGTACCATGGATCAATCTGGCTACGGCTCACTGCCCAGAGACACGAGACTAAAACCACAGGCTGTGACAGTCAGCAGCCGGACAGGTGAAGGTCCTGCAGAAAGGGAGAAGGACGACCTGAACGCCTCGCAGGCCACGACGTTGTCCCCGTGCGGCTCCTACCACCACATCGACCAGGACCTGGAGCAACTCTACCAGACCTGGAGCAACTCTACAGCGAGGGTCGGCCTTCAGACCCCCATCCTCCGTGTCGGCCAGCAGTCGGGGGGACTCCCAGTTCCACTCCCTGCCCCGGTCCTACACAAGTTCAAGTCGGCTCAGAGAGGAGAGGATGCTGGGAAGACAGCGCGGCCAGCTGCCAAGAAAGCGGACAGGATGGGGCAGGAGGTGGGTGGAGGTATGAAGGCGATGAATGGTGACTGGGAATGGTACAAAGCCCACTACCTCAGTCCCCGACACCCAGAAAACCAGCCTACGATAGAACAGGCGGGGAAGAGTCGCCAGCAAAGGAGCGTGTCAGACCTGGGCTTCACTCCCAGGCTGAGGGAGAAGGGGACAGAATGGCCCATGGACACAGAGGAGGAGGTGAGAGAGTTCACCTCATTGGTCAGATCAGAGGGCCCCATGCTTTCCCATCCCAGCAACACAGGTTTCAATGGCTCTGGGAAAGAGGCTGTGAACTCGGGCTTCGGAGGTCAGAGCGAGCCGTTGCTGCAGTCGTGGCCCCGCTGTGACCTGACCTCCAGAGAGCTGGATGTCCCCACCCCCAGCAGCCTCAGCTCCCACCCCTTCTTTGTGCCGGAAGAAGCCACCCCCCCTGTCCTCCCACCCCCCACTCCCTGCCAGCAGCAAGACAACGACAGCGATGTCACCCTGACTCCCCGCAGTCGGCTGGACAAAGCACTGAGAGAAGACTTGGACGAAGGCATCTATGCCACCCTGAAAGGTTAGCCGTCTGGTGGACTCTCTGTAGTGGACCAGGCTTCTCCCTCTCCTCCTCCACTTCCTCATCCTGCTGTTGTTCCCTCTGCTGCTCTGGGCACCTGTGACTGGCAGATGTCTGTCCTGCGTGTGAGCACTGTGGGCCTGTGGATCTCTGGATCTCTGTGTAACCCTCCTCCGCTCTGCTGTCCTGACACCTCCCCTGCTCCCCCGCTGTGTGCTGGGAGAGGGAGAACTGTAATCTCCGGGAGTGACCCTGTATCGGCTGTGTGTGTAGACGTCACTTTAACTCTGTAATGCCTTCAGTTGGTGTTTGTTTCGTTTCGCATCTTTTTATTTTTTTATTTTTGGTTCGTAGCATCAGTTCTGTAACACATTAAAAACTTGTGTAAATTTGTTCTTTTTTTTTTTTTTGTTTTTGTTTGTTTTCTGGAAAGAAAGCTTTTTATCAAAGAATACAGCAGAAAAAAGGCACCCTCAGATTTTTTGTGTAATGAGCAGCCTAAAGCGGTTATCTTTTTTCAGTTGCTTCATTAGGAAATAAAGTTATGTTACATTTGTTTACATAAAAAAAAAGAAAAAAGAAAGCAAAGCTTTATTAAGCATTTTCATCCGTTGAACAGACACCACACTCGGGCAGTATGAGAACTGCTCTGTGGATTCCTTGCAAAAGATGCATATGATCATGAAACATGTCTACATAGCCATGTCATACATGCACTACATATATGCATGAGCCCAATTATATGTATGTAATCATATACCCTTATATATACACCAGCTGATCAGGGTTTATACTAAATTCCAGAAGTAATTGTTCAAAATTATTGTGTTTTCTAATACTCTTTTTTTACGTTAATTGCAAGAACAATGTAAAATAACAAACAAAAGTAATAATTACAAAATTGTGTAAAAGAGCAATGCGCATGCATATATATGCACATACATACGTACACAGACATGAGAAAAAAGCAAGTACACAATGAATTCATGTGTTTGATCTCAGTTAACAATCTATGTTTAGCAATGTTACATATTACACTTGATGATAAAGGGTATCCATTTCATGCATATCCAAAAAATGAAGGGTGTTTTTTTTTTCATGTTTATGAACATTTCAGCATATTGCGATAAATCCAGTAATTTTTTTTGTTGTTGTTGTCAATTTTAGATTGCTTCCATTCCATTAGACTGCACAACAGTTATAAAGGATAGTTAACCTGTTTATTTTGGTGTTTATGTTTGCGTGTTCTATTTTTTTATTTTCTTTGATGTACTTGTCTTTCTTCTTTTCTTTTTTTTACTTGTAGGTTTTAATTACTTGTAACCGTGGTATATGGTATCTTTGCAATTTTCATTTAATCATTTATTTTGTATGTGTGATATTTGTAATCATACAGTTGAATTTGCGTAGATAATGGCTTTTTTCTTTTTCTCACCATAATGATAGATAATCATTAGTTTTCTGTTCACACCATTAATTTGTTTTTCTTCTGCTATTTTTCTATGGCTTTAAATTCAAACTTTCTGTATGGCTTGGACTGTGTGCGTGCATGGGTGCTTGCGTGTGTGCCTGAATGTGTCTTTGTACGAGCGTCCATGAATGCACACATGAATGGTTGCATATGTGTGAGAGAGAGAGAGAGAGAGACACACACACACACACACACACACACACACACACACACACACACACACACACACAGAGGGAGAGACTTTCAATTTTTTTTTGTGTGTGTTGTTGTTGCTGTCATGCCTACCATACACACAATGCTTTTCCCCATGAAATATCAATGTAGCCAGAACATTTTCAAGAAACCATTTGGAAAAAAGTCCTCAGACATTGTTTAGGTGTAAAAAAAAAAAAAATTGTGTTTAAAAAACAAATTTGTAGATAATAATGGCTTGGAGAATTGACATTAGCTTTTTTCTTTATGTATAATTTCAAACTCGTGCATTTTTCAAAGCTGACAGTTTGTTGTTATTAGTAGTAACAGCGCTGACCAGCCTACATATTTTGCAGAATGTGACTCCTCCCCCTCCATTCTCATCCCTCTCCATACCCCTCATTCATTCTCTGGCACTTGCCACTTTCTTTGGCGAAATCTCTGTTCAGAGAAGGAAGGCATGTTCATATCCTGAGAATGTCTAGTTGTTTAAAGTGTGTGTGATATGCCTTTCTATATTGTTTTGTTTTGCTTTGCCCCCCTGTCCCAACTCACTGCACATGTGGGAAGGGGGTGGGGTGTGTGTGTATGTGTGTGTGTGTTTGTGCATGTGTGTGTCTGTGTCTGTGTGTGTGTGGTTGCGTGCATGTATGTTATGTGTATGCTTACATACATCCATATCATCACATGTGTGCTTGTCAAATGATTTTGGTCTGGTTGTCCTTGTTGCTGTTTTGCCCACCATGTCACTGTTGACTGTATGTCCACCACCCAGCTCATTCTGACTCCCAGTGCCATCCAGACTCATTCAGTCTCACCCCCAGGTTCTGTGTCCACAAAGAACTATCGGTTATCAAATGTGTGTGTTTGTCATCATCACTTAGTATCCAGTCAGCGGTGGGAGTGAACGTGGCGGGCGGGATTAGCCTTTGCACCTGCTTGCCTAGACCAGGCCAGGACTATTGTCATCAAGGTGCACATAACATTGCCATGACAGGTTATTGTCCTCTGCTCATCCCTGTCTGCTATATTTAGTCTGCCAGCATCTTGTCACCATAACAATCACTCTGTACCTGATATACTCCCTCTGTCCCGTGCCTTGCCCTGATGATGGTGTATTTCTACAGCTCAATATTTGGTACAGACGATCGTTCAGTTTAGACCAAAATTTGATTCAGAAGCTTGAGACCAATCATGAATCTTGTTTAGGGTGGAGTGCATGCTGATGCTTATAAATCACAACAGACACTACTTGAAATTGAGTATGGTAACATGTTACTTGAGAGGAATAGAAGAGGAAAAGAGTTGGTTGAAGTGCTGTGAACATGAAGAAGCACTTTTCCCCCTGTGATATTTTTGCTGGCCATTGCCGCTTCTGTCTGTGCTTACTCTCCCCTTCTCCTGTCTTCCTCCTTCCCTCAACCTCTCTCTCTTGCATTCATGCCTACATACAGTCAGTAACAGGTGCACACACTTACATGCATGCACTCACATACGTACAGACATGCATAGATATATACTAACTCATTGTTTTTTCTTATACACACTGGCACACATGCATGCACTCTTGCCGAGCTTGTTCACACACACAAACAAAACACACACACACACACGCACGCATGCATGCACACACACAGGCATGCGTGCACGCATGCACGCGCGCATGCAGGCACTCATGCATGCACACACACACACACACACACACAGACACACACACAGACACACACACACACACACACACACACACACACACACACACACATTAAAAAGTTACACAGAACCAGGAATAGCATTTTCCAGTTCATCTGTCCAGCCAGTCATAAGCTTAGCATGCGGGGTGGTGTAGCTGTCACATAGAATTTATAATGCACACTCATCCTGTTGGCTGGAGTGCATTGCTGTCATCACACAGGGTGTGGCCTAATTGTGCCATGGGAAGACACCTCCCTCCAGTTCTTCCCTTCCCTCTCCTCCTAGCATGGATTCGTGACTGATTCTAGTTAGCACTGTCGCTGACAGGTACCAGCATGACCTTTTTTTTTTTTCTTTTAATTTGATTTTTATATCTCATCTTTGCATTAAACACAGTCGTGTCTGCATAGCAAATTACGCTAGGTCTGCAAATGACCATTTTGTGTGTGGCCCAGGTTAACTGATAGATAGGCACTTGAACAAAACATGTTGCCTTCAGAATTTAGATGAAATTGTTTGAGTTATTGATAGAATAAACCCAGATGAAAGCAATGGGGGGAACAGGGAACTGATCTCATTGAGAACATGACCATCTTAAGGTCTCTAGACCAGACTGAAAATTCGTGAAACGCGTCCAGCTGATTTCGATGGTGACAAGTTTTTAAAAAATTTTCTGTGAGGCTTGGGTACTCTATCATTATGTCATTAATTTTTTACAAAATGTTTGTGCGCTTGAAAAAGGGAAGTTTTGCTGAAAAACCTTTGTCCCTTTGTGTTTAACTCTCAACAGTTTTTGAGATTTTTGCATTTTGCATGAATTTTTCATAATTTTTCGTAACATTCTGCGCATTATTTCTGAAATGATATTTTTGTGATGAATGTGTCTATTTTTGTTTTTTTTAGGTGATACATTGTTTCAGATAACAAAAATGTTGTTTTAAATATCATAATTCCGGGAAGAAAACCGTCGATCACCAGTGAAAAGAAGAAGGAAAGAACTGAAGAGAGCTGAGACATTGGTGTTCTACATCAAATGGAAGAATGTATGTTGGCTTCAAAATCTTGTTGGACATCTTCCACAAGCTTGAAAATATCACCTTCAGATCTGCTAGATCAGATGGGATGGTTGTGAATGATTCTGGTCCTGTGCTTGCTGGCTAATTTGGTCATGGTCATCTGGTTGAAGAGCTTGTCGGAGGATCAGAGGACATTTGAATCCAATGTCTCTGTGAAGGGATGGTTATTTTCCCTTGATTCCAAGACTTTTCAAACCAGTCGCATTTGATGGGTGATTGGCAGTGGCCATCCGTCAGGTTTTTTTTTTCCATGGAATATGATATCCTGTATGTTTTCTTTCATTTCATACTATGCGGATTACGTGGATCGCCGAGGCTCATGCAGCATATAGACACTAAATTATCAATAAGGAGAGTCTTTTGATGTTTATTCACTTTGTCCATGTTCAGCTCATGCCATAAAGCATACATTGATCAGCACTGCAGCTGTTTGCTTTCTGTTGACACAAGATCTTTAGTTTATGAAACATGGAGTTTTGAATGATAATCAACAAGTTGACATGATAAAATGTTTTTGTTGTTGTTCTTGTTGTTGCTGCCTGCTGTTGATTTTGTGGAGTGTAGCAGTGTTAGTTTAATGTTCCAGTATTTGTTCAGCGGTAATTTGTAAGAAAAATAATGTCATCTGATGTAATGCCCTCATTCAGTTCGCTTTCAGCAAACAAACACAAACATTTGAATTTTTTTCTCTTCCTTCCCCCATCACTCCTCTCCCTCTCCCACAACCCTCACCTCAACAGCCCTCATTCCTTGAAAAAAAAAAACTGCCTCCCCCCCCCCTCCTCCCCCCCCCCCCCCCCCCCCCCCCCCCCCCCCCCCCCCCAATTCTCTATTTCTTCTTTTTAAGTTAATCATTCAACCAAATAATCACGGTCAGCCAATCATGTAAGCAATTGGAAATAATCAATTTGCCAAAACCCTCAAAGGAACCCATTGATATAGCAGATGGCTGAAAAAACAGTCCATAGAAATGAAGAAGCCAAACAGTCTGTTGTAGAGTAGAACATGCTTCCCTAAGAGGCTGCATTGGGATCCTCTTAGGACCCATTCCCACTTCAGATCTGAAGACAACCTCTCTCCCACTTTCCCCACACCCCCTGCATTTCTGGTTTAGCTGCTTAGGTAGAGTATGGAACGTTGTGGGTCTGGGCATGGTACTGGGTTGTATCCTGGGACTGTACAAGGGTTATGGGCCCTGAAGAGTATGTAGCTGCCAGCAGTTCCACATAGAGTGACACATCTCCTAGTAGAATTAAATTTTAAAAGGAAATCGTGGACAAACAAAATCACAAGATAAAACACGACGCGTTTCGACCTCTTAGATCTTCTTCAGGCAAGAAAAGCAACAATTAGGACAATGAAAACAAAGAATAAGCAATCACTTATCTTCTCGAATTCGGCCCAGGATGGGCGTTGAATGGCAGTGGAAGTTAGTTCTCCATTTTGAATTTATTTGTTTGTCACTCTCTTCATCTTTGTTTGCCTCTATCATTCCTTTGAATGTGAAGTCATCTTTGATGTGTGGAAAGTGCTCAACTGAAGGGAGAAGAACACTGCCAGGCATGGTGGAGAAAAATAGTAATGACTGCAGGCCAGTGTCTGGATTCTGTTGTGTGTCGATGGGGGAGGATGCGTGACGGTGTGCTGTTGGTGTGTTGCCAGCACGTGAGGGGATGAACCGACGACCCATACAGACCGTGCGGGAAGAGCCTGACATGCCAGACAACGAAGTCCTGGTCAGTTACACAGAGAGGGCAGAGAATGAATGAATGATGAGAAGAGGAGAGAGAGAGAAGGGGAAGAGAGAGAGAGAGAGCGAACGAGCATCCATGTGTGTGTGTGTGAGTGCATAGATGTGTTTGTGATCATATCTTTGTGTATGCATCCTGTATGTGTGTGTGTGTGTGTGCATTCATTCTTTAAGTTATGTTTATACAATTATAGGTATGATTATTAGTTTTTCATTATCAAAACCTGAATGGGAAAAATGGCACAAGTGTTATGAGTAATGAAACAGGGGCTTTGCCCAATGATCATTGAAATAAATGGTGAACCACAAAGCTGTAGCAGAGGAATAAAAAAAAAAAAAACAAATAAATGGAAAACATTGCTGTGAAGTCTGCAAGAGTGATGTCCCTTTCTCGTCTTCGCAAGGGAGCTTAAACAAGGGTTGGGTCTGGTCATGGGGATGGGACACTTGAGCGTTGCCTTTTAGCTTATCAGTGAAAGTACTTGTTCCAAATGAAACCAACACTGACCTGCTGATGTTCCTGCTACATGACACAAACTCCTAGAATGGTAAAGAAACATAATGTTGTGCAGTGAATCGAGCTATGTAATTTGGCTGTAAATGAGGTTGTGTCACTTTACAGACTTAGAAATGGGATTCGTCCTCTGCAAGTTTTAAATGTGATAACCAGCAACAACAACTGAACTCCTGGTGTGAAATTAAGTTCTAGTTTTAAATTTATTGTGTGATATTGCATCATCATGTGGGTCACCCTGATGTGTGTTTGTGTTGCTCAGGAAACCAGACTGAAGAAGAAATACCCTTTGAATGGAACACGGCTGCGCATGAGTATATCTGCCGGGGATCTGATTGGAAAAACGGTATGTTCATATTTTCTTACGGATGATAGCTAATTGGGCTGATTCATTAATTGGTGGCTGGGTTGATTGTTTCTGGTTTCATTTGATATTTTCTTTGTATGTTGTTCTGTCATGTTTCATTTTCCTGATTGGACAATGTGTGTGTGTGTGTGTGTGTGTGTGAGAGAGAGAGAGAGAGAGAGAGAGTATGTGTATATGTATGTGCATGCATGTGCCTGTGTGTGTGTGTGTGTGTGTGTGTGTGTGTGTGTGAATGTGCATACTGATCAGGAGGATTTTTTTTAAATGAATGTATGTTCACTCTGTATGTGTGTCTGCCTGCCTGTCTGTCTGTCTTTCTCTCTCATATTCTCCCAGACTTGTTTCTATATAGCTAACTGCATTGTAACATATTGTTTTAAATGTGATTGTCAAGTTCAGGTTACAAAAAAAAATAAAAAATAGGAGTGAGGGGTTGGGTTCCAGAACCCTAAGAGCCCCTAGCCGTCAATCAGCACCAGATCATGATAAGGTGTGGTGCTGTCGCCTGGCGATGATGCCGTGAATGTTGACAGCTATGCTCCATGTCTCTGTTCAGCATGATGAGCTGGTGCTGCTGCTGATCCAGCTGCGCAGGAATCAGGCAGCACTGGGGGAAGCCAGGGACTTCTACCGTGAGTCGCTGGGCAAGAAACGACCCATAGAGAGGGAATACCGCAAACAGTGAGTGCAGGGCTTTGAATTTGCATATTCTTTTCTTTTCTTCGCTTTTTTTTTTTTTTTCCAAACTGGATCAGGATCGGAGATCATAAACTGCTTGCTATGTTTACCATGGCTTTAAGAAATGCTATGTTTGCATAAGTGTTTGATATGTGCCAGATGGTCCTGAAACATTTACTGATGGAAGGTTCTTTTTTTGTTTTTGTTTCGTTTTGTTTGTTTAGTTCGTTTAAAACTACTTGTCTTGACTGTTGGTCTGATTGTCAGGGTGCACTGTATCTTGAACCTGTAGGTCAGATTATTATGTCAGACACTGTGATCGAGTCTGTGGCTTGTCACAGGTTACAAATCTTATTACTGTGTCAGACATCTCAGTAGTGTACTAACTGCCGTTCTTGTATCATGCATCAGGAGCTGTTCTGATAAGTGTGTACAAGTGTCAGGGAGTCCGTTTGTTGTATGTTGATGTTGTATGTCACAGTTCTTTGGAACTTATTTGGATAATACTGATGAGAGTGACAAAAGGGTATAAATTTTTTCCCTGTGATCTATCATACTTCATTTTGTTCTTAAAGAAATAAGCTCAGAAACCACCAGCATACCCACCCCTGCATCACACACATGTTAACTTTCATATTAACTTCTGTTCATATTAACACTGCCCCTTTTCACTCCCTTGATTTTTTAAAGAGATATTTGTTTATGAATATGAACATGTTTGTTGAAATAGGATTTTTAAATTTGGACTTGCGATAGGTGTAGGATGTGAGATTTAACATGTTTGCATGATGAAGGGGAACCTTATTTTTAAGGAAAAGTATATAATTCTACCCAGTACATTTGCTGATGGACAGTACAAACATTCTTAGATAAACATACATACCCTATGCCTTTTGCTATTTAGAATCGGTGATCTTTTCTTTTCAATTGCTAAATTTACGACCTTTGAATATCAGTAACATAAAAGAATTGTTTTGGATATTGTGAAAGAGAAAACTCTCAAGTCATGTGCGCTTCAATCATTTTGTAATAATCTACTGAGTTTTGAAATACAGCCCAAAAAGGTCATGATGTGTTGACTAGCCCATTTTTTTACTGTGTGGTCACTGGGTAAAGGCCATGGTTCAACATGCGCAGATACAGCAAGGGACAGGGCAGTGTCCATGTAGAGGGAGTCAGCATGATGTGTGTGTGTGTGCGTGGTGGCAGGCGCCATGACTCTGTGGGACGCCTGGAGCGCAGCCTGGAGGAAGGTCACCAGAGCTTTGTGGACATCCGGTCCCAGCTGGAGGAGGTGGAGAAGAAGGTGGGCCTGGCCTCTGTGTGTGTGTGTGTGTGTGTGTGTGTGTGTGTGTGTGTGTGTGTGTGTGTGTGTGTGTGTGTGTGTGTGTGTGTGTGTGTGTGTGTGTGTGTGTGTGTGTGTGTGTGTGTGTGTGGTGTGGTGGTGATGATAGGTGGCTGGCTGGATGATGGCAGTGGGTGGAGGCAGGCGTTGGCGGGGTTGGGATGGTTGTGGTGGTGCAGGGGTGTGATGGTGGAGAGAGGTGGTGATGGTAATGGGGGTGGGTTCAGGAATGGCCGGGGGCAGTATTGGTGGGGATGGGAACGAGGGTGGGGGCAGGGCTAGGGGCTGACTTGGAAACAAATGACTTAAGTGGGGAGATTTCACTTAATTCCTTTACAGGTTTTATTGACTGACAGTACCATAAATGATAAACAGCTTATTGTGACTTTCGTACATTCCATAGAATGTGTCGCAATATGCTTTTAAGTAGCTGAAGAGATGTTTCTATCCTCTGTGAAATGTTTTGAAGAATGGAACTGTATGGAATGTTGAGATTTTATGGGTGAAATGAAGAGAGGAAAGAGGGGGGAAAGATAGGAGGTGACAACAATGCATGTACCTGTGTATGTGACAGTTGGAGGTGTACCGGCCCCTGATCAACCTGGTGGACAACATGGTGACCATGGGCAGTTTGTACGGGGGAGACAACCTCATGCTGGCCACACAGTACAGGAAGGTCAGCTTCTTCCCCTGCTCTTGGTTTCTTGGTTTTAGTCATGCCTTTTTTTTTTTTTTGAGCTTTCCACACACTCCTTTAGTCTGTTTCGATTTAATCAGAATGAATGGCAAGTTAAGTTTTCACTCACTCATATAGAGTTGTGTGTCTTATCAAACATTTGACGAGAAAGTTTGGTTTTTTTTAAGTCAAAATGTCAGCTTTGATTGGAGTGAGTTCCTTTTTGGAGTGCCTTTGGTCTTAAGACTACAGCAGTTCACTTTATCTTTTTCTCTCTACACCTTGTGCAACTTCCTCAGCCATGCTGTTGCTTAATGTACAAATTTTTCAACTTGGTTACAGAAGGTATGAAGAGTGGACTTTTTCCCTTTTTTTTTTTTTCCTTTTCTTTAGCTTGTCAGCTTGTCACTATGATTAGTAGTGTCAGAAGCAGTCAACACAAATTCAAACCAAACCTGACTGAGTGAAGCACAAAGTAGATGTAATCCATCAGCTGCGCACTTTGTTAGGTTTTTGGTTTTTTTTTTTATTGTCCTGTTTCTTACTTTTTATCAGTTTGTAATTCTTCTTGTCGCGCATATAACTTACTTTCTGATCAAGGTGGCTGAATTCCTGTAATGTTTCCGCAGCAGTAAAGAAATCAAAGTGTTTAATGTAACTACCCTACGATGAGAGAAGAAGAAGAAGACCAGTCATTGGTGGTGTGTGCAGCACCTCCTGAGGCCGGACCAGTACCAACCTCCACGCAAGTTGCTGGAGTTTTCCCGCCAGCACCAGGAGGATCGGGTGATAACGGGCATACAGAATGATGTCCGTCAGCTGACCGCTACAGAGGTCGACCTGGAGGTCAGTCAGCATGGCAGTGTGTGTGTGTGTGTGTGTGTGTGCGTGTGTGTGTGTGTGTGTGTGTGTGTGTGTGTGTGTGTGTGTGTGAGAGAGAGAGAGAGAGAGAGAGAGAGAGAGATTTGACAAAGGCAGAGCTTGATGAAGTATGTAAAGTAGCATGCAGAAAAAAAAAACAATCCTGGAAAACTCTTCACAGAAGTCTGTGCAGCAAAATGTAAGAGTGATTCTTAGACATTAAGTAAAGGAAGATTCCTGAAAGCAGTTGACTAATCCCCCCAAAAAAGCTCTAGTAATGGGGGTTTGATGATTTTACAGCATTGGAGGAAGGGGTGGGCACAAAGGTTATAGAGGAACAATATGCATTTACAGCATGGGAGGAAGGGGTGGACACAAAGGTCATAGAGGAACAATATGCATTTACAGCATGGGAGGAAGGGGTGGACACAAAGGTCATAGAGGAACAATATGCAAGCCTCTGTTCTGACACTGTGAGTCTCATGTTTTTATTTAGTCCAGTTAGTCTGCCATGTGAACAGATACCTGTTTTACAGAGACTTTTAAAATTACTTTTTCCACATGTGATTGTGAAGAACTCCCATTGTAATCATAACGCTTCATTCTGACTGCCACATGAAAGATACCTCTTTTACAGAGACTTTTAAAATGACTTCTTCCACGTGTGATTGTGAAGAACTCCCATTGTGATCATAACGCTTTTCTCTGTGTCTGGGTACAGGAGAAGATCGATCGCCTCAATCAACTGGAGCGACTGCTGCAGGAACAGAGCTTCAAGGTGTCCAGTTTCAGGGAGGACAAGGTAAGCACGCTCTTCTCTTCTCTCTTTTCCTTTCCTTTCTTTAATGCTCTTTTCCATTTCTTTCTGTTTCTTTCCATCATTTCCCTTTTTTCCTTTTCCTTTCCTTTGCTTTCCTTTCCTTTCCATTCCATCCTGTTCTTTTACTTTCTTCCTTTTCCAGTCTTTTTTTCTGGTTTCTAAGAGAAATAATGTATATAATGTATTGTGCTTTGACACATCATGTGGGTCATATGTTACTGTGCTGTGACACATAGTGTGGGTCATATATTACTGTGTTGTGAGAAGTAGTGTGAGTTATAGAATACTGTATCATGATGCATAGTATGGGTCATATTTTACCCTGTTATGACAGTGTGGGTAATTTTTGTTACTGTGCTGTGAAACACAGTGTAGGACATATATCTCCAAGCTATGACATGCTGTGTGGTCATATATTACAGAGCCGATACTCAAAGTGTGATTAACATATGACTGTGGTGCTACACATAGTATGGGTCATAAATTACTGTGTTGTGACACACCTCATGTGCATCATATACTCTTGTGCTGTGACACATAGAGTTGGTCATGCACTACTGTAATGTGAAACATTACAGCAGTAGTGTGGGTGATGCAGTATTGAATTTGACACATTGTATGGGGTATACATTACTATGTGGGTTTTAAGTATTGTTCTTTGACACAAATGTGGTGATATATCATTGGTCTTTGATACATAGTATGGATGATGTAGGTTACAGTTCTTTAACATACAGCAGGTGATGTAGTAGTGTTCTTTGACACAAAGTGGCTGATGCATTATCGTCTTGTGGCACATCGTTCAGGTAACATATTATCCTATATGATACTGTTATGACAAACGGTACGGTAGGATGGTGTAGTACAGTGTAGTAACGCCCCCTGGTGGTGGTGTGTGGCTCAGGAGCTGCTGGAGAAGGCGTTGGCAGGCATCCTGAGGCAGCTGGGGGAGGGTCAGGACAGCCCCCGGGAACAGCGACGCCTGCAGCAACAGCAGATGTCGGTGGACAAGGAGCTGTGTCCAGGGTCACCCAGGAACTGGCCGAGGCCTCCAAGGTAAAAGGAGGAAGGGGAGGGTGGCAGAGATGGGGACGGAGTGGGGGTCAGAAGTATGATGGGGGTGGGGGTGGGGGTGGGGGGGCAATTTATGTGGAAGGGTTGTGTTGCTTTGAATCATTTTACATTGCATTGCGTTGAATTGTATCATATTGTTTTTTTGTTGGTTTTTTTTTTTTTTTTTTTTTTTTTTTTTGTCAGTAAGGATGTCTCTGTGTGACATTCTGGCAGCTTTCCTGGGGAGAAAGTGTTGGCAGATTGTGGTATACCTCTTTTTTTTAGATAGAGATAGAGGAGAGTGCGGATGAGGATGGAGTGGGGTGGGAGGATGGCTTTTTTCTGTGCATGTTGTTTGTCAGAGTGGAATTTTACGCAAAAATTTTGCTTGGAACAGCTTCCTGGTTGGCATGGGTCCTGTTGTGGTGCTAAGGACTTGCTGAGCTTGGGGACTTGGTTTATTATCCATCTGAAAGACTAGCACCCAGACCATAACACTGTGAGACTTTAACTACAGACCTGGAGTGACTTCATGGGACAAACATATCATCCGCTAAGCCAGTGTTCCATCAGGGTTAGAGGTTGGAGTGCGTAGATGGGCCTCGGGAGATGTTTGCTGGTTTGACAGTTGAAGCTGTTCGCATGGTCACAGGTTATTCTAATAAAGTTCTTGTCAACACTGAACCGAGAGAGTGTATGTGTGTGTGTGTGTGTGTGTATGTGTATGTAAGTGTGTGTGTGTGTGTATATAACTCGTTTTCGATGGTTGGTTATTTACTGACATACCATTCATCAGGCATCTTTGAGTTGTTCTTATGTTGCTTTTGTGGTTTATTTCTTTAGACAGTGACAGGGAAAGTTTTTGTTGTTGTTTTTGTTGTTGTTTTTTCTGTGTGCTGGAGCAGTTTTTCATTCATTCATTCTGGTCACTGGGAATCATAGATTTGACAGAGAGGATGGCTTAGTTTGAGAGATCCATTGCTGTGTATGGTGTGCTCAACTTGGATTTGTTTTTCAGGCTCTGGAGAAGACCACGGTGGAGAACAACAAGATAGAACATGAGGTGGCGCTGCTGAGGACCAAAGTGCATGGGGAGCTGAAACGCAGCAAGAGTGCTCCGTCATTGGTAGTGTCCTCCTGTGTCTGGGCTGTTCTCTGCTTATGTGCCCTCTCTCTGGCCTGTTCTGTAGTGAAGTGCCCAGTTTGCTTCAGAAAAAAAACAGAGCAAGCACCACCTTTCAGCCTGGCTCACCTCCATGAGTCTGCCCTGTGCGCACTGCCACACACTGTTTAATGCAAGGCCTGATCAGCCATCTTTGTGTACACACTACCACCCATTGATAGAAGTCGTAGGCATTTTTGTCCACCAAGGACAAACATTAACAACACCCACTCTCTGTCTTGTTCTGTAGTGAAGTGCCCCAGTCTGACATGTTGTCTGGTATAAAGTGCCTAGTATCTGGCTTTGTTAACTGGTGAAGTATATTGTCCTTCCTGTTTTGTTGGTAAAGTTCCTAGTCTCTGGAAGATTGCACAGTCTCTGTCCTCTGCACCGGTAGAGGGCCTGCTCTGTTCTTTTTGCTGGTAAAATGACCGGTCCACATTCCCATCACTTCCCTTCATCCCATTGTATATGTGAAGTGTGTGGGAACAGAGGTGTTGAGGTACAGTTTGTATTATTTTGACTTCAGGCCTTCATGAAAAAACACAGTGAAAGGGAAACTAGATGACAGGGTGAGGTGTTGCCTACTGACAGGAGAAAGGGAACTTGTAAACACAAGGACAGACAGACACAACGCATGTATACATGTACTCACACACACACACACACACACACACGCACATGGACACACACACACACACACACACACACACACACACACACACACACACTGATCACAGGATATATGTGGTGACAGGGATCAGACAACGCCAACACCAAGGTGAAGATGGAGCGGGAACTGGCTCGCGTGCAGAACATGTTGCAGGGCCTCTCCCAGCAGGGGGAGAAACTCTCGCAGCAAATGAGCACCATTCGCCGCTCTTCCTCGGGCACGCAGCTGGCCGCCGCTTTTGGTAGGTCGTCGGAGCTGTCTTACTGTCTCAGTCTCCTTTGTTTGGTTTTTATCTTGTTTGTTTTTGTTTTGGGTTTGGTTTGGTGTTTTGTCTGCTCCCCCAGCAGACTCCATTAAACTCTTGTTCAGAGATGTCCCACCTGATGTGATCTTTGAATTTCTGAAAGAGATCAATATTCTTCATCAGATCTAAGATTTTACAGAAGAGAGATTTTTAACAAAACTTCCAGTGTGTTTTTAGAAAGTGTATTGCAGAGGATTGTGTGAAAGAATTTCTTTTTTTTTTTATTGTGAATGACTTTGGAGTTGACTTCAACATGGTGACAGCCCTGATATAGCCCTTTGCGGTCGGTTGAGCTATAAGCAACGTTACCCTGACCCTTACCTTGTCTGCTTCCCTTTCTGTACCTCCTCTTCCTAAGTCATCATTCATTAGAACCTGTGTTAGTTGACTCAAACACAATTTTACCATTATGAACAAACTGTGTTAAAGACTCCTGTCTTTGTGGATCAGCTTGTGTCATGTAGAGAACTTTAAATGTAGCGCACACACTGTTAGCCAGAATCCAAGGCTTGATCAGTCTGTTGGGGTAATGCACAGGTCAGGCTTCTGATACGTCCTGTGCGTGAGACGCTCTTCTCAGATCTTTCAGTTGTTCAACTAACTAGTCATCCAGCTGCAAACTCTTTCGCACTGTGGCCCCTGCAGGAGATGTGGTGTAGCATGCATGGACGCTTGCAGCGACACCTTAATGAAACTCAAACATGAGAAATCTAAAGGGAAAAGAAGGTCAGTCATCCACTGTGGTGTCATGAGCAGATCCTGGAAGGTCACAGTATGCTTATTCAGCGATGATTGTGGTCAGTAGTGTGGGAAAGGCATAGGCAGGTGGTGTCATCTGCATGTTGGATTAAAATAGGCATTCATGAACAGCAGAGAAGTGACCGAACATATAATAGGTTGCCACATAGTGATTTACGTGCCATATTTGTTGTTATTTTTGGTTTGCTTCTTTTCATAGGTGATGCCCTTTGCAAAAATGCTGACAAGAGTCAAATCTTACAAAATGAGAATGAAGTTTTATCAAGAACTTGTAATTATTCTTAGTAAAATGCATAAAATGCAACAAAAAGAATTGATTACATTTATTAGTCAAGGAGTAGTGTTCATTTAAGCTCCAAGGTAATGACTGTCATGATGATGGTTAACATACACAGAATAAGACCTACTTTCAGTTTAAACTGGGACAAGTATCCACGATTTTTGCATGCAGCGCCACATGTAAGCCCATGAGTTAGTGTGACACTGTGCAGGACTAGCACACTGACACCTGTCTGATAAGACCAAGCATGATGCTGGTCACCAGAAAACAAAACGAAGGTCATTGCATTGTAGCCAGCTGACCACTTTCATCCTCTCTGCCCGGCAGACGAAGCGGAGAAGTCGCGCAAGGTGGGCACCTACCTGCAGACGGACCTGGATTCCGGGGAGCAGGTGGACCTGGCCCAGCAGATACCTGTCTCTCCCCCCCACCTGTCCGCCTCCCTCTCCCCCACCTCCCCAGACACCCCTGGCAGTGAAGTGGAGAGAGAGCTGCCCCTGATCAGTCATCAGCGACAGGAGGTGAGTCACAAATATGCTGGGTGATAAGTCTAGTGCAGCACCTTGATTGGGTATTGTATTTTTTTTTCTCTGACTTTTTAAAAAAAACTCTTTAACATCCAGAGTTGTTGTTCCTGGGTTTGTTTTTAACAGTCCCGTCAGAGGAGCCCTGTGCCCAACGGTTGGAGCATTTGCCTACAGCTGACAGTCATGAGTTTAGAGTCACTCGTGGGCTTGGATTTTTTCATCTTGGAAAGCCTCTTTGTCTACCAGCAGTAAACGGGTACCTGATTTATTTCAGGACGTGTTCAAAGCAGCGGAAGGAGAGGATCGGGCTTCGTCTTCCATTATCTAATACCCTGGACATGGTTAACATATGACAGTTCTCTGCCTCTTTGACTCGCTAATATGAAGTCAGATCACATTCATCGAAGTTTTGAAATATTAATTTCCAAAACAAATTCTGCAAGTTAAAATTCCATCAGCTTGTCGATAAAAATCTTTAAAGTGACATTATTGCTGTACCTAGGTTGCTGTGTTGATGTTTGTATCTGACCAGTGCGGTCATTTGTTCAATTTCCAGAGTCAACCTGTAACCTTGATACTGACTCCTGACCTCCAAGTTGCTTCAAACACTGCCACTGAAGGTTGAAGCAAATGCAGACTTGCCTGCACAGTCAGCAGAGCCTGTTCAGCTGTCCTTTCTTATCAGGCTGTGCCTTGGTCAATCAGTTGTCCACAGTGGTGTCAAACCCACAACCCCCTGTCACTGTCATTTCAAGCTAAACTCAACACTAACTAAAGAATGGGGTAGAATTGAAGCACTTCACAAAAAGCGGCCATGTTTGTTGCAGCAGACAGTTTCAAGTGGCCTGTCTTCATGCTCTAAGCTTTTCGAACAATCTGTTCAAGAAAGAAATGTAGGGTCACTATGATGGTCAGACAAGATATGCACGCACTTGGCACATACCTGTTCAATTTTTTTTCGTCTTCTTTGAAGGTTAATGTTTTGTTGTGTAAACTTGGAACACATTTTCAAAGGAATACACCTTGAGAAGTTTGCAGATATGTGTACAGGTACACAGACAGCAGTTCACTTTCTTCCTTGACAAAGAATAGAAATGAGTGTAGAGTGGAGACAGAGGAGAGAGTAATTTTCTGTTGTAAACAGTGTGCACCTCATGCTTATTATATATGTGTGTCTGTATGTGTTTTTCTGTTTGGTGTTGGTTTTGTTCATATATATCAATATGTCACGTTTAGCTCATGGCATTTTGCTTTGCTGATGATTAGCTTGTTTATTTGTATGTTAATGTTACGGGGTTTTCTTTTTGTGATGTGTGTACAGCAGTACCATCGTCTATACCATCATCAACGACACCTTACCACACATGGTGTGTGTCTCTTGTAGATAGCTTGTGTCTGTGTGTTTGTGAACTAATTGTACAGTTATCGCCTGTGAAAGATGGTCCTGGCTTCACCTTGATGTCATTGCTGGGACGATCTGTCATGGGCAGTAAAAAGGAAGTCGCAAAAAGTCGTATTTCCATACAAGCATTCTTGCCTGCTAGTGTGTGTGTGTGTTGACTCACAGTCTAACACAGTTGTTTGTTTGTTGCCCCTTGCAGAAGAGGCACAGAATCTGCCTGATGTCTCTGTTCTGGAACCCACAGAGTTTTTGCCCCAGATTGGCTGTCGGTGTCCAGTTCTGGCATTTGCCGAGAAAGATGGAGGTCATCAGCTGCTTGTTGAGAGATGTCTTTATGGGAAGCGGGCAGACCTGGTTTTCAATGTCCTGTGGAGTGTTGTCCTGGCAAATTTAGCCAGCTGACCTTCGTCTTGTTGAGGAGCTTCTGTCTCTGCTCAGCTTTGAGCTGAGATATAGGAAATGGTGCACCTCTTCCAGAATGTCTGTTCAGCGTGACGTTGACTGAGGAAGGCTGTTTGGAGCTGTTGATCAAGGACCTGATTTTCTGTGAGATGGTTGCTGTGGAATATGAGTTTGATGATTTGTCCAGTTTGATGATGAGGTCATGGAGGTTGCTTTGCTGGCTTCCTGCAGGCTGTGTTCTGTGTTTTCCAACATACCACTGGTTGAGGAGGGAATCAGCTATAGGATTTGCTGCATATGTTTGAAAATCAGTGTCTTTCAGAACTCTTTAACTTTTTACTGCTCATCTTGTACATTCAGCTCATCTGCTGATGCCAGACTTTTCAGCGTGTACTTAATCATTAGCAGCACAGTGCAAGAACTTTCTGTGTGTTCAAACCCCAAAGGTGCCATACATTTCCATATTGTCTCAAACACTCGGCGCCACTGTTCTCTTCAGACTATGATGAAAAACGTCATGTCACAGTTAAGTACATGTCTTTTCAGTCAGTTCTGTTCCAAACAGTTGAGAGCAATTGCTTCTTCCCTCTCTGTTATTCAAAATTTCATAACTTTCTTCGTCATTAGAGATTGTTGCTGTGTGTGCGTGTATGTGTGAATATTGTGTGTATGAATAATCAGTCTGTGATGTGTGCATAATCATGAAGATATTTGTTTGCATTTTACAGATTGCATTTAGCCGATTGGTAAGGCTACAATTATCAAAATGCTATTTTCAGTCAAAGATTTGGGTGCAGTTTGATTTGCCAGGTAATGTGATATATATGATGTGCTGATAAATGCTCATCATTGTACTACATGAACAGCTGAAGATCAAGTTGAGGAATACAGAAAGAATGGTAGGAGCAAAGAAAGGTGAACACTGGTGTATGATGTAAGCAGTGGCTGCGAGTGGACTTGACAGTGTTGGACTGATGGCTTTGTGTGTGGAGCAGAGCACGCTGGGTATTCCCACTGACGGAGAGTCCCAGGTAGACTGGGACATCGGGGACGCTGACGACAACACCAAGCGTTTTTATGGTCAGTCTCTGGGCTGTGTGTGGTCCTGCTGTATGCATGTCTCAGTGCAGATGATGATGATGGTAGTGATAATGATGTGTGTTTTAGGTTTTGTATGACAGGGAGAGAGACAAACAGAGATGGTGTGGGTGTGTGTGTGTGTGTGTGTGTGTGTGAGAGTGTGTTTCAGTGAGTGTATGAGCGAGAGACAGTGTGTGTGCATGTTTGCATTCAGTCATATGTTTGTGTGCATAAGGGCGTGAGACAAACAGAGATGGTGTGTGTGTGTGTGTGTGTGTGTGTGTGCGTGAGAGAGTGTGTTTCATTGAGTGTATGAGCGAGAGACAGTGTGTGTGTGTGCATGTTTGCATCCAGTCGTGTGTGTGTGCACAGGGGAGAGAGAGAGCAGAGATGCTGATAGTGTTGTTTCTCTGTAATATCTGTACTGTACTGTCTCCATCTGGGGTAGGAGGCATGATCACATGGCAGGCCTGACATTAAAAAGTGTATATACATTTTTTTGGGTTTTGCATTACTGTCATTATTTCTTCACTTGAAGCTGTCCTTTTTGTTTGTATGAATTTATCATTGTGAAAATTAAGATCATTGGAAGGGTTTTATTGTAATGCAATGGCCTGTTTTACAGCTGGCCGCACCTTCTTCCCTACTGTGTCCTGGTTGACTGTTAGATGGCTGTTTAGGGTTGGTTAGATTGTGTTTTGAAACACCCCACACACACCCCTCCCCAACCTGTCTATAAATCCCTTGACCTGATCTGGCCATCCAACAGTTCATGTGTACCTGATTCAGTTCACCCTTCCCCATCCTGTCCCCAACCTGTCTGTAAATCCCTTGACCTGATCTGGCCATCCAACAGTTCATGTGTACCTGATTCAGTTCAGGGAGGGTTGAAGTGGTGAAAGGAGAGATGTTAAGATCAGCCTTCCATGATGTAGTGCACATGGTGAATCTCTTGACAGCGTACTGTCAAAACAGCTTTTAGCAGGGTTATTTGTAGGATCAGTATCTATCAGTGATTCAGATTAACTCGCTCCAGCAACTTATGAGATAAGTGGTAACAAGATGGCTGCTGCATCAGTTAATTTAATGAGATAGCTCAAAGTAACTAGCCGCCATGGCGAAGTGGTTAGCGTTGCGGACTCCCGGCTGGGAGGTCGTGGGTTCGAATCCCATCAGAAGTCATGTGGGTTTTTCCGCCCCGACCGGCTCCTACCCAGAGTTGAGTTGCTGCGGACTCAGTTGGGAAGACTGGGACCACACAGTCGAGTTTCATCCACTTAATGGATGCGTTTCTGAGAGTCTTGCTCAAATTTCTTGACCAACACTGCAGGTGCCTGTATCTCTCGGGCCTGGGTTGACGCCGGGATATATTATGAAAGGAAGCGTAGAGAACAGCCCTGTCATGTAGTCTCAGACCGAAATGGAAATCCGTAGCATCATCTTAATCATTCTCATTGTCATCGATCAGCATTTAAAAAAAAAAAAAAGCCTAAAATTCTGTGGCCCTTCATGCACTGCTCTCATGGTGACCTCAATTTCGATGTCCTTTCCATGTCTGTGGCCTTGGTTTGATTCCATCGGGGTCACCGATATCGGCGAGTCCATGGGAGCTGTCGCTGGATGGATGTGGTGGCGCTCTCCGGAGGGAGAGCTCACTCACGCCGGCTCCGCGACTAAGCAATTATTGTCGTCAGTAGGGGGTTTAGTAGGTGGTGTCCTGCGTATGTTAGATCAGAACAGGTGCCACTGAACACCACCAAAGTGACTCGGCAGCAGTGCAGTGTCTCCTCCGGTGGGTTGCCTCTTGACGACTTGACATTGACTATTCCTTGTGGATTGCCGGTGCCGGGGCTGCGGCGGGGCCGACCGACCGGGCTGTGGCTGTGGACGGGGTGTCGGAATGAGCGGTATGGGTGCACTGCCTCTGAGGTGGTGCAGAGGTTGGGGACAAAAAAAAAAAAAAAAAAAAAAAAATAGCTCGAAGTAGCAAGTGCGGTCCAAGTGTTTAAAAAATCCATTTATTTTCAGTCAGGATCCTTGTTTTCTTGATCGTTTTCCTAGCACATCTTCCACAAAAAATGTTGAACACATGTTGTCACTGGGTTCGAATCTTTGGAATGTTATTTTTACTGTGTGTTGTGTTTTCTTCAAGGCAGCCCAGGCCACAGAGTTGAGGTTCTTTGTGCAACGTAGATAGAAATGGGTTCAGAAACCTCTAGGTGCCCGAGGATTGATGGACCAGAGGGAAACTATGTTCAGGTCATGTAGTGTATCTACATCTGCACGGGGAATAGGTCATGTAGTGTATCTACATCTGCACGGGGAATAGTGTTTGGGCATGCATGCTTTGGATTCCACTCTGAAAACCTGTTTTTGATATTCTCTCGTTTTGTTGGCCTCTTAAATTACTGAACAGTAATTTGTGATCTCCATCGTTGTCCTCAGGCTTGTTGCCTAAGGAGAAGCCACGCAGTCTGACAGTGCGTGATGTGAAGCGGCAGTCTGAGCAACGACGGGAACGGAAGCGAGACGACGATGGGCAGGACCTCCCCCTCAGAGTCAGCTCCACTGATGATGATGCAAGTCCTGCATGTGATGTCATTTACTGGTTGTCATAGTGACAGTGTGCATGTGATGTCATTGGTTGTCATAGTGACAATGTGCATATGATGTCATTGGTTGTCGTAGTGACAGTCAGCCTGAGACCATGCTCCGCTGTGTGCAAGTGTGTAATGTAGTAATGCATGTGCATGTTTTTGTGTGTGAATGGCTGCATGTTTGTTGGTGTTTTTGTCTGTGTACATGTATGTAGTGTGAAAAACAAGAAGAATGATCTATTTTCATCAGGAGTCTCAAATAATAAAAAGCCATACAAAGCTGCACATGACACATTGTTGATTCATATTGGATTTGTTTTACATTTTATGAAATAATCTTTTTTCACCAGAATTATTTCCAGTATGGAAAAGAGGGTTGGATAATGTTGCAGTATAGTCCATCCGACCACAAAGGACCATAACTGCGCTGTCACTGCAGCAAGCATTAAAATATATATTAAAAAAACTTCATTCATGCAACCCTTTGAAATACACATTTTTAAAACACTGAAAATTTTGTCAAAAATCTTTCTTCTATAAAATCTTAAATCAGTTCTTGAAAACATTACAAAGTCTGAATCAGTGACCCATAATTAGTGTTTCAGTACTTGAAACTGCATGCCACAGTTTTTTTGGGTTTGTGAGGTTTTTCTTGTTTTTCATTTCAGAAATTAGAGAAGAGAGAGAGAGAAGTAAAAAGAGTTAGAGAAGCAATACAGTGATTATGTAAACTTTGTTTTGTTTGTGTTCCAGTCCAGCGGCTTCATCCACGCTCGCTATCCTTCTTATGGCAGCAGCCAGTCCAGTGGCCTTGACCTCTCTGGCCGTGACCCTTCAGCACCTCTGTATGAAAATTTGCCTCGTTCTGGCTCCATGCCGTCACTCAATCAAAACGGTTCGGCGCCCGGTTCCCGCCGGTCGTCATCATCAGTCTGATGGCCCCCAAGCCCTTCACCCCATACCAGGACAAAACAGCCAAACCCTTCAGAAGCGAACTGTCTCTGAACAGCAGCGAGCGACCCGGTGATCTGACTGCGGACAGCTCGACGTTCACCGCCAGCAAACCCTTCACCAGTGAGGTGGCCTTGAACTCTTGGGAGGGCAGCCCTGGGGGTTACCCGGCCTCGGGCAGTGACGGTATCGGGGCGGGCCAGTCGTTGACCCATGACCTTTCTGGACATGCAGGCTTGGTCACAGCCCGTCCATTCCAGTTGGGTGGGTCGGCAGATAACCTGCTGGACCTCCCACAGACGGGAGGGGCCCGAAGCTCATTGCCTGCCTATTCCCGTGGACCCCAGCCGTTTCAGGAGAGACTACTCTGGGGTGAGTCAGTCCACCCCCCACCTCAACACCATGGAGTTCACTCCTTCCTCCCCGCCTGCCTTCTCCAGCGTGACGCGGCCTGTACTGGAGGGAGGCAACACCTCCAGGGTGTACGCCCCGCGCCCCTGGGCCAAGGAGCGAGCGGAGCTGCAGCCGGGTCTGTACGATGTGAAGAAGACGTCCAAAGGTCGCTACATGACTGTGTCATCCAGTCAGCCCACCACCTTGGAGCCCGAAGCCTTCGACACTCCATCGTTACGCTCGGTTGCTGGGGAACCGATTTCTAACGGCAGGGTGAGAGGAAGACTCTGTGTTTGTCTTTGTGCCTTTGTCCCCTGATGTTGTCTGTCTGGCATGCATGCATCTGTTTTTGTGCATTGGAGTAGTGATATGTTTCAAGTCTTTTTGTCAGTATTAAAGTGAGGTGAGTGCAGGCGGAAATTGAAAGAAATATTTTAAAGAGAAATTTTGATCGATCCGCCAGACAAAGGGCAGAAAGAAACAAATTACAAGACAAAGCACGACATGTTTTGACCTCTTGGTCTTCTTCAAGTAAGAGAAACAACATTCAGGACAATGAAAATGAGGTACGAGCAATCACCTATCTTCTTGAATTCGGCGCACAATGGGCATTGATCGCTCATTCTTCGTTTTCGTTGTCCTGAATGTTGTTTATCTTGTCTGAAGAAGACCAAAGAGGTCAAAGCGCGTCGTGTTTTGTCTTGTGATTTCTTTGTCCCCTTTCTCTGGTGGAGTGATTGTAATTTTTCCTAAAAATTTTCTTTTTCAAGTTTGTTTATTGAATTAGAGTCTGTATATTTATCTGTTTGCAAATCATAGGTCTGAACTGGCCAGTTAGATTCTGAGATGTTACTGTTGTGTGCAGCAAATCTGTGTTTGTATTTTTGCTGTGTGTAGTATAATGCAGGGTTCTGTGCATACCATAATTTCGGGTTATAACTGCTGCTGCTTTATTTCTTCTTCTTGCACCCTTGCTGCTACTACACTGGTTGCAGTTAATTTAAGGATTAAAATCTGTTCGTAAAATGCCACAGGGTTAACTTCTGATCTGAAATTGATTGGACAAAATGAGAGTTGACAGAGAGTTGACTTTTTCACAGGATTAATGATTCATGCATGAGCTGTGTACAAAATGAGCATTGTTCACAAGCGTGGAATTTTATTTTAGCTTGATTAATCACTTGTCAGCAGTGCACGATTGTATGGCAAAGTCCTAGTTTGGCAGCCACCCTTTGTCTTGATGTTGTTGGTTGGTGCTCTTATGGAGAGGGTGGTTTCTGTTGTTAAAAGCACAAATCGTTAAATCTGTTTCAAAGGGGGGGCTGCTAAACCAGGACTTTATTTCATAAGATCAAGTTCATCAACCCCTTTTTGTCTTGATATCCAGTCAAGCAAACGTATTGAAGTCAAGACAGCAAGCATTTGATACAAAATTCTGCTGAACCTGATCTGTGCATACCTAGGGATCAGTCCACGCCAAATGATCTATGCATACCAAGGGATCTATCCATGCCAAGTGATCAGTGCACACCAAGTGATCTATGCATACCAAGGGATCTATCCGTGCAAAGTGATCTATGCATACCAAGGGATCTGTCCATGCCAAGTGATCAGTGCATACTAAGGGGTCTATCCATGCCAAGTGATTGATGCATACCAAGGGATCTATCTGTGCCAAGTGATCTATGCACACCAAGCGATCTATTCATGCCAAGTGATCTCTGCATACCAAGAGATCTGTCCATGCCAAGTGATCTATGCATTCCAAGGGATCTATCCATGCTAAGTGATCTATGCATTCCAAGGGATCCATCCACTCCAAATGATCTATGCATACCAGGCGATCTATCCATACCAAGTGAACTATGCATACCAAAGGATCTAGGCATACCAAGGAATCTATGTATATACTGCGTGCATGTCATAGTTCTGTTAGGTGCATGTTCGGGTTTGATTCATTCTTAACCCCTTCAGTTACATGTTTTGTTTTGGTAGTTGCACCCTATTTGCCAAGCCATTTTGGGCTGTAGAGGGTAATAATTAACAAAAAATTCTGGCATGGAAACTGTTGCAAGAAAGTGGACATAACCTATACTTTTTGAAAAGGAAATTGAACAGGCTATCCATTTATGACAGTTTTAAATACATTTGACATGTTGGTTAGCAATAATTTAGCATGAATATAAGATAAATGAATTTCACATTCTGTCGGAACATATAAAGGATTAGTAAAAACAAGAACATATCAGAAAAGAAATGGGAAATTCTTACCTTTATGGAAGCAGCAATCCAGAATTGGAATCCAAAATTTCAGAATTGAACACACATTCTGTCCAGAATTCATTGTCCACCATCTTGAAACCTTTGACTCAAACTGCCAGACCCAGGGAAACCTGACTGGGTCTTGCCCCTCATGAATTTAATCAGGATACATTGAGCTTGTGTGCTGGTGCCTTTGGGAATTCCCAAACTTTAAAATAGAAATGGGGAAAAAATTTTAAATTACGATGAGGTATGTATATGTTATTGGCAAGTTCTGTAACTTACTATGGAATGTACATGTACGTCATTGGCACTGAAGAGGTTAATTTTCCTACCAGTCCACCAACTGACTTGTTTCTTCTTTTTTTTTTTGACCAATTTCAAAACAGTGGTATAGTGAAAGGTATGCTGTTTTTGCTGTGTGGGAAAGAGCTGTGTACAGGGAAAAAAATTGTCAAAGCAATAGCCTGTGTAGTTTCACTTAGATGGGCTAAAAGCTGCATAGTGCATTTTAAAAAAGTGTCCCACCTAGCTAATTCATTCAGCACACAACAGTTTGAAGGTGGTATGCCAAACTAATCAATTCTACACAACATCATTGATTTAAAACAATGGTGGTATGCCTAACTGATGGCATTGCCTTGTAAACATCAAGCAAAAGAACTATTTTTCATAGGATGTACTTGTGAATTGATTTTCTTGTGTAAACAAGGCTTTGACTCAAAGACGACTAAGGTTTTGTCTCTAAGCTTATGTCACATAGAGTTTTTACTCCAATTTCTGACGGCTTGTGAAGTATTGTATTGATTCAAATATGAAGCAGTTCAGTCAAAGGAAAATATCCGTCAGAGTAGTTCTCTTGATTTTCCCCTGTGAGACTGGCCAAAGCAGCAAAATAAGCATTCGAGGCTATTGAAGCAGATGGTAACAATGTCAATGTTTCTTTAAAAATAGATTCACAGAGAAAAGAACGTGCACACACACACATGCACACGCATTTTCTTACCTGTGCTCATTGTAAAAATGTTGAAGATGTTAGTTTTTGAATGTTTTCAGCACTGCTTGACTTTGAGTGTGGTGTGGTTGGGGGATGTGTCATTTTTTTTTTTTGGGGGGGGGGGGGGGGGATCAGGGGTGTTGTTTCCTGTGGTTGTGGAGTCTTAAGCTTACTTTTTCCAATGCTTGGACCAATGTTAGGGACCGCAGGTGATGATGACGATGCATGCACGCGCACCCCCCCCTCCCCCCCCCCCCCCCCCCCCCCCCCCCCCCCCATATCTCCTCCCACACCCCAAGACACATGCTGGCCCTGACTAACTGACGCTAACCTGACCCCTGACCTGACCTCCTGACCCTGACCTTGCATGTTGCCTGTGGCGCTTTGTAGGTGGACAATGTGCCGGATGTGGTGAAGAGTTCCTTGACCAACGTGGACAAAATTGACCAGATGGACCAGGACATGATTGACCGGGAAGTTGTGAGTACTGCACTGCCTGGGAAGAAGGAAGGGGGCTGGGAGAGAGAGAGGGAGGGGTGAGGAGAGTGGAGAGGCAAAAACACTGAGGGGCTGGACTTTCTGGGTGCTTTTGAAAGTTAATGGTAAGTTGAAATGTTGATTTGAAGTTTTGTGTATGCTTGAGGTATAGGGGAAGTTTGTTTATGTTTAGGGTATAGGGGAAGTTTATGTTTGGGGCATAGGGGAAGTTTGTTTATGTTCGGGGTATAGGGGAAGTTTGTTGTTGTTTTGGGTATAGGGGAAGTTTGTTTATGTTTAGGGTATAGGGGAAATTTGTTTGTATTTGGGGTATAGGGGAAGTTTGTTTATGTTTGATGAATAGGGGAAGTTTGTGTTTGAGGTATAGGGGAAGTTGTTTGGGGTAGGGGATGTATGTTTATGTTTAGGATATAGGGGAAGTTTGTCTATGTTTGGGGTACAGGGGAAATTTGTTTTTTTTTAGGGTATAGGGGAAGTTTGTAGTTGTTTGGGGTATAGGGGAAGTTTATTTATGTTTGGGAATAGGGGAAGGTTGTTGAGGTTTGAGGTATAGGAGAAATTTGTTTATGTTTGGGGTATAGGGGAAGTTTGTTTATGTTTGGGGAATAAGGGAAGTTTGTGTTTGAGGCACAGGGGAAGTTTGTAGTTGTTTGGGGTATAGGGGAAGTTTGTTTATGTTTGGGGTATAGGGGAAGTTTGTAGTTTGTTTGGGGTATAGGGGAAATTTGTTTATGTTTAGGGTATAGGGGAAGTTTTGTAGTTGTTTGGGGTGTAGGGGAAGTTTGTTTATGTTTGGGGCATAGGGGGAAGTTTGTAGTTGTTTGGGGTATAGGGGAAGTTTGTTTATGTTTAGGGTATAGGGGAAGTTTGTAGTTGTTTGGGGTATAGGGGAAGCTTGTTTTATGTTTGGGGTATAGGGGAAGTTTGTAGTTGTTTGGGGTATAGGGGAAGTTTGTAGTTATTTGGGGTATAGGGGAAGTTTGTAGCTATTTGGGGTATAGGGGAAATTTGTTTATGTTTAGGGTATAGGGGAAGTTTGTAGTTGTTTGGGGTGTAGGGGAAGTTTGTTTATGTTTGGGGCATAGGGGAAGTTTGTAGTTGTTTGGGGTATAGGGGAAGCTTGTTTATGTTTGGGGTATAGGGGAAGTTTGTAGTTGTTTGGGGTATAGGGGAAGCTTGTTTATGTTTGGGGTATAGGGGAAGTTTGTAGTTGTTTGGGGTGTAGGGGAAGTTTGTTTATGTTTGGGGCATAGGGGAAGTTTGTAGTTGTTTGGGGTATAGGGGAAGCTTGTTTATGTTTAAGGTATAGGGGAAGTTTGTTTATGTTTTGGGTATAGGAGAAGTTTGTTGTTGTTTGAGGTATAGGGGATGTTTGTTTATGTTTTGGGTATAGGAGAAGTTTGTTGTTGTTTGAGGTATAGGGGGAACTTTGTTTATGTTTTGGGTATAGGAGAAGTTTGTTGTTGTTTTGGGTATAGGGGAAGTTTGTTTATGTTTGAGGTATAGGGGAAGTTTGTTTATGTTTAGGGTGTAGGGAAATTTTGTTGTTGTTTGGGGTATATATGTCTATACCGTTCAGATGTTTGGGAGTGTCAGAAAGCTTCAGATGTTTTGAAGTTGGAAGGTTTATAGATGTTTGGGGTATGTTGGAAAGTTTGTAGTGTTTTGAAGTATATCAGCCTTTGGGATCTGTTAGAAAGATTTAGGTAGGTTGAAAAAATTTCAGGGGTATTTGGGATTGTTAAAAGTTAATGGGCTTAGGGGAGTGTCGGAAGGTTGGTGGGTGTTTAGGGTTAAGGTCCTAGTTGCTTGCGGTATGCTGGACTGTTTATAGGTGTTTTGGGGTATGTTGGAAAGTATTTGGTGTTTTGGAAAGGTTGTAGACATTTGAGGTATGTTGGAAAGTTTTAGGGTATGTCGGAAGTTTGTGGCGGCGGCTGGGAATGTGTTCAAAAGTTTTGTGGGATGTTTGAGTTGAAAAGTTTGCTGTGAGTGTTTGAGTAGGCTGGAATGTTTGGGGTGAGTTGGAGAGCTGGGTGTTTCTCAGGCATGTAGGAAAGTTTGGTGAGGCAAGCGTCTCCATGGTAATTTAAGATATAATAGAATTTGGAATGAGTGGTCTAACTGTCATCCATTGGGAATTCACAAAGTCTGGAAAACTTTTTGTGTGGAATAGCAAATATATAGTTTGTGTTATAAGTGACAACTTTCTTCTGTGCTTCATGTCTGCATGATTTGTTTTCAAGAACGTTTCCCTGAGTGTTATTGAATAAAAAAAAAAGTGATCAGGGTTGGGAAGTGTGAGAAAAGGGGGAGATGAGTGTTATGTGGTGGTGGAAGAAGCGGAGGAGGGGGGGGGGGTACGTGTGAATGGAAGGATTTGTTTACTGAAAACACTGACTGGTGCCAACAGCAGAGCATATGTATTTAACTGAGAATAGCATGTGGTGCAAAGCATAGCTTGTACTTTTCATTAGCCTACCACTATATCTGTCAGTATACCTTGATACATATTCGCAGTATTATGTGCATGAACCTGTATTTAACCATCATACATCATAGACATCAGTGCATGGTATGTTGAAGCGCTAGCTTCAGCTGTTGACCGACGACTGTGATTTTGGCACCAGGCACAACAGCAGTAACACCGTGTGCATGTCTGGCTTAAGCACATGATGCATGTGGTCCACGCTGTGTGTGGGATGTTCACAGTGTTGATGCAGACTGAAAAGGCCTTACACTGGACAGTGTCAGAGAAGGTGTCCATTTTCATGCCAACAGTAATGCTTGGGTGCTGCTTCTGTCCTGTTTTTGCACTGATGTTCAGTGAAATTGTCGCCCCATTTGACCTTGATGACATCATGCATGTGCTGTTGACTTCTCCAGCCTTCTCTTTTTTTTTTCTTGATGCTGCTACATTAAGCATGAATTTTTTTTTTTTCTGCAGTCCTTTAGTATTTTTGTTGTTGTTGCGGCTAGGCAGTGAACTTGATATGAGAGGTACAGAATGTGGCAGAATTCAGACTCCACCATGATTTTCCTGTCTGTGTTCTTAAGATAAGTGTTGTAGGAGGAGTTCTGTTTATATTTATAGTTGAGATTGTGTGCAGTGAAATATATTGCTGGGTATTTTTTAACTGTCAAAATCAGCAGCATGTAATTCTCAACTTCTAGCATCAGTAGGTTGTAAAATAGCCCCAAATGAAACTTTGAAACAAGTTTCGTTCTGCATCATCAAGTACTCCCAAACACCAGCCAAAATTATTTTTTTTTTTTTCTTTCTGTGTACGCAGGCTAATACTCCTGCAGACACTGCCTGTATAGATAGGCAGCGGAGTTTTGTGTGTGTAAGACCGTTTTTTATCCCGCCATTAAGGCAGCCATACACCATCTTCGGGGAAACCAGCCAAATGACTTGGTAACAATGCAGTGTCTCCTCTGGTAGGTAGTCTGATGACATCCTGATAACTGATCATACCCTGGAGCCCGGCTGGCGTAGTGGGTAAAGCGTTGGATGCTAAGCCCGATATCAGGGGTTCAGTTCCTTCTTCAGCCAGCCAGATTAGAAGAGATTTTCTCTTTGGAGTTAACATCAGTTCAAACCGCTGTCCTCCCAAAGTCCTCCTTATGAGACTTTGAAAAGAGGTCTCAGACATGATTGCATGATGCATAGTCTTATCCCATTAAATCCTGGTCTTCTGGTTGAAAAAGAGTACACTTTGGTGTGTCAGTCATGCATAAAGTCTTGTCCCATTAAATCCCAGTGTTTTTGTTGGAGAAGAGTATGTTTTGGTGTGTCAATCATGCATAAAATCTTGTCCCATGAAATCCCAGTCTTCTTGTTGGAGAAGAGTACACTTTGGTGTGTCAGTCATGCATGAAGTCTTGTCCCATTAAATCCCAGTCTTCTGGTTGGAGAAGAGTACACTTTGGTGTGTCAGTCATGCATGAAGTCTTCTCCCATTAAACCCCTGTCTTCTGGTTGGAGATGAATATGCTTTGGTGTGTCAGTCATGCATGAAATCTTGTCCCTTGAAATCCCAGTCTTCTTGTTGGAGAAGAGTACGCTATGGTGTGTCAATCATGCATGAAATCTTGTCCCATGAAATCCCAGTCTTCTTATTGGAGCGGAGTAGGCTATGGTGTGTCAATCATGCATAAAATCTTGTCCCATGAATCCCCCAGTCTTCTTGTTGGAGCAGAGTAGGCTATGGTGTGTCAATCATGCATAAAATCTTGTCCCATGAAATCCCAGTCTTCTTTTTTTTGGAGCAGAGTAGGCTATGGTGTGTCAATCATGCATAAAATCTTGTCCCATTAAATCCCAGTCTTGTTGGAGAAGAGTACGCTATGGTGTGTCAGTCATGCATAAAATCTTGTTCCATTAAATCCCAGTCTTCTTGCGGAAAGTCTTGTCCCATTAAATCCCAGTCTTCTTGTTGGAAAAGAGTACGCCATGGTGTGTCAATCATGCATAAAATCTTCTCCCATTAAATTCCAGTCTTCTGGTTGAAGAAGAGTAGGCTATGGTGTATCAATCATGCATACAATCTTGTCCCATGAAATCCCAGTCTTCTGGTTGGAGAAGAGTAGGCTATGGTGTGTCAGTCATGCATAAAATCTTCTCCCATTAAATCCCAGTCTTCTGGTAGGAGAAGAGTACGCTATGGTGTGTCAATCATGCATAAATCCTCTCCCATTAAATCCCAGTCTTCTGGTTGGAGAAGAGTAGGCTATGGTGTTTCAGTGGGATGGGTGACACGAAATTAACACATGCTCACTTGTGTCATGTTGAGACATCATCCCTGATTACCAAACGTGGCTTACCCTAATGGTCAGTATAAGAAAACAACAACAACAAAAAGTATGGGAAAAAGTCACAGTTCTGAACCTCAAGAGTTTTGGCTGAGGAACAAAGAAAGAGAAGATGTCTCAGTGTAGCTTGCTGGATTTGGGCACTGCAGAAGAACAAACCTGGATGTGGGTGTGTGAGGGGGGAGCCAAAATGAGTTGCCTAAGAGAAGTGGTTCTAAGAGGGCATGGAATATGAAATGGGGGAAACAAAAAGGGAGAAAAAGCAGAGGTAGGGGGTCCAGCTTGGCGTGTACTGACCCACGGGTGACCTGTGCTGACCCCCACAGCTTCACTTCCCGGAGAAAGTGCTGATCCCAGAGCGCTATGATCCTGAGGCCGACGCCGAGCAGCTCACCGAGTCAGAGAAAATGGAGCGCCGGGAAAAAGGCAGAGCGCATCAGCGTGTTCTGGCCAACCAGAGGTAGGGTTGATGTATCTTAGGAGGCGTGGGTGTGTGTGTTTGTGTTGTGTGTGTGTGTGTGCGTGTGTATGTGTGTGTGCGTGTGCTTGCGTGTATGTGTGTGTGTGTGTGTTTTTGTGTGTGTGTGTTTGGTGTGTGTGAATATGTGTGTGTGTAAGTGTGTGCTTTTACACTCACGTTTATGTGTGTGTATGTGTGA
>JADBJO010000861.1:137500-185000 GCA_016801955.1 Conus betulinus
ATGCCTGTATAGACTTTTTTGGTTATCCTCAAAATTGTACAGTCTGTGAATGGAGTGATTTGGAATTAGATCAGGAGCAAACTCATACTCGGATCAAAGATTTCATGGTTAGTGGCGTCGATGAATCAAATGAGTTGTCTTGTGTATGCACATACTAAACATATCAAAACTTGTTACTCAGCGATGATTGTGTGTGTCTTACAAAGAAGCTTCCTACACCTCACAGTTTCTGTGCAGACATATCAGGTCGTCAGGTACTGGACATCAAAGGTTATATTTGGGGCTGGGTCTTTAAATTTTCACTGTGCGACTCAAACCAAACCCAAAGGGTAAGAAGAAACCACCGTACAACTCAGTCTTGCCCAAAATGTCATGTCAAGCAGAAGATGATCAAAGAGCAAAGCCAGCCGCAGTCTTCATTTACATACCCAGCATTCCCTGGAAAATGAAGTTTATTTAATGGCTCATTATCTTTAATGATTACGTCATCAACCATCCAGAGAATAATGATCAATGTCATATGTTTTTGGATTTTTTGTTTACAATTCCAGTATTCTTTCCTGTGCTTCCGCTCTCAGACTGTTGCATTACTGTTAGTTTATATCATTGCTGCTGCAGATTGTTTTATTTTTTGTATTGTATTTGCAGAGGCTTGTCTATGAATCACGAAAGGTCTGAAAGGGTACATCACCAGGAATTTGTGGGAAAAAAAAAGTTAAAATGAATTTATGCATTTGTGGGATTTTGAACAGAGTTGATTGGTGTCTGGTGTGATCATACATTCAGACAAAGTGGCGTTAACTGTTGGGCAGTGTTGAGTGGCGGGCAGCATTGCACCATCCTCCTCGGCCACCTTATGCCACTGACCCTGAACATGCCCGGGTCACTCTGTGAGACCCAGTGAGATCACAGTGACCTTTGACACCTCGGGGATACGCAGGTCAGAGCAGGACAGTTGGTGGTGGGGTCAGTCAGGCACGTCTTTAGAATTCTGGGTAATGGGACTTCACAGTCGATACAAGACTGAGCCAAAGAACCATGTCAATCTGAATTCTAGAACCAACAGGTTAGGGACGGATTGAGGAATAGATTGTAAACGGTGCCAGTCATGATTATTGAATACCCAGTATTTCAAGGAGGGATTGAGGAGTAATTGAATGTAATACAAATCAAAAGAACCCCAAGGTTCATCATTAGTGAGTTTTGTCAGAATGGATAATCAGTGCTCTGAACTAATATCATGATGTTGAATTTTAACATTTTTTTTTTTTAAATGCAGTAATGGATAGAGGGACGGCCCCCCCCCCCCCCCCCCCCCCCCCCAAATTCCCCTCTGAAATAATGCATAAAGCAATGAAATGAATAATAAAATTATAAAGAAGATAACCAGCCAACACAAAACTACATAACCAGAATTCTAGAACGAATGTTTTAATGATGATTAAAGGAATATGAAAAAAAAAAGAAAAGATCTGTTTGAAAATCAGAATGGAGAATTGGATTTTAAAAGATACATGTTTATGAATCGAACTGTTGAAAATGTCTGGAGGCACAGACAGAAAATCTTGCACGTGAACTGCTGAGACTGAACAAGGGGGTTTATCACACCACCATTTGCGAAACAGAGTGAGTTTGAGTAATCTGTTGGTATCTGTGTTTCAGAACACTCTTTCCATGACTGAAATTTTGACTTGTGGTTGGAACTAGATCAAGTTTGATATCGTCTGTTAGTACTAGGCATTATGAGACTTCAGCGATCACGGTGTGTCAGTCGTGTTGAAGATGACACTACTTGTTGGGCTTGATGTTGTTGTTGTTGTGGTGTCCTTTTTTTTGTTTTGATAAGCATGCCTCAGGCTTGTAAAATGTTTACATTTTGTTGTGGTATTCCCCTTAGTTGAGGTGGACATGCTGCGAACTGATAGAAAGAAGTCTGTGTTGAGGTGGTTTTGTTTCCCTGTGTGAGGGTGGACAAGCCACAGGTTCATGAAATATGATTGGCACCCTGCGCAGCATAAACAGGGTAAAAGCACGGTCATTAACGCTGGCTTTGCGTGTGACTCTGCCATTTTTTGAAGACCATGTGTGTATTTTTTGTTATACTTGTCACCATCAGAATCAAATGTCAGTGCCAGTATTTCGTAGGGATGGGTGCATGGATCATGCTGTTTTGATTACTGTGAGTTGACTCGTCATTATCGGCGATGAATCAGGAGTGAGGCTTCCGTGGATTTGGGGAGAAGAGGATGGAAGTCTGAACCAAAGAGGGCTTGTGATAGGAGGTGGGAGAGGGTTTGGTTGTGATTTACCTGATAACTGTCAATACTCAGAGGAGAAGGCTTGTTGGTGGTAATGATGAGGGCAAAGCCAAGGGTCTGAGATCTGCAGGACAACTGAAGACAGGAATAGCAGATCGACATGAAGCAGTCACGTTTAATTTGTTTGCTTTTCTCCACACCTGTCGCAAACACCACATCATCCATTTTATGTTTCCTCCCCTTCCCCCCCCCCCCCCACTTTTTTGTTTCAGACAAAACAATGTCTGTAACATGCTCACCTTCAATTCATTTTCGTGTTTCCACCAATGTCTGTAACATGCTCACCTTCAATTCATTTTCGTGTTTCCACCTTTGGGGTGTGGAGCCAAGAATTTCCGAAGAACAGGTGGAGCTGTGAAGTTGTCTTCTGACTCGTTGTACAGTGTTCTGAATGTTTTCTGGAGATGTGGGGCCGGATAGGGGGTCTGGAGAGAGTGGACTATGATGGAGGTGAACCAGAATCTTTGATCTTTACGTTGTTTCTCTGCTGACGGCCTCAAGTCTCAGGGCAGACTGTGACAGCGACTGCTAGGGTAAAGATGGTTGTCACGGAGTTTTTTTTTTTTTTCTTCATCTTTTCTTGCTTTTTTTGTTCAGGAGCAGAATGTTCAAAAAGAACTTGATTTTCTTTTTAACAGAAAAACGTGTGTGACTGCTGAATAAGAACAATTAGTGCGTATCAAAGTTGGAATGGTGCTCTGTTTGACCGTAATATTATCTATATTCAGTGGTTGTGTGAATAATAAAGAAAACAAACAGATGTGGCGTTATAATGTTGGTAAAAACTATTTGTCTATTTGTTTTGGTGTCAGGCTGACTGAAGCTAATGCAAAAGGGGCTTGTGCCTTGCATTGTTTTGCTGCTGCTGGTTGATGGTACGGGGCAGTCCATTGGCTGTTGTCCGGGGGATTCTTTGTTATGGACTGTGAGTGGTGCCCTGTTTGCATATGTCTGATGAGTCAGGCTGGATTTATTATTGTATGGGATTCCTCGGACTGTGAATCGCCGATGTCCCTAGGAAGGCATGTTGGGATAGTTTTAGGCTTGTGTGTATCAGGATGTTTTCGCATCATACATGTCAGGATGTTTTCACATCATACATGTCAGGATGTTTTCACATCATGTCAGGATGTTTTCACATCATGTCAGGATGTTTTCACATCATGTCAGGATGTTTTCACATCATACATAGGATGTTTTCACATCTTACATGTCAGGATGTTTTCACATCATACATGTCAGGATGTTTTCACATCATGTCAGGATGTTTTCACATCATGTCAGGATGTTTTCACATCATACATAGGATGTTTTCACATCTTACATGTCAGGATGTTTTCACATCATACATGTCAGGATGGTTTCACATCATACATGTCAGGATGGGTTTCTCACTATACATGTCAGGATGTTTTCATACTATACATAGTGGACTTTCCATATAGTGGAATCTTTTCTCACGATATATATCAGAATAATTTAACACTGTGTGTATCAGGATGTTTTCACATAATACATATTATGATGTTTTCATACTATACATATCGGGATAAGATGTTATGCTTTGTATGTCAAGATGTTTCATATTATACATATTAGATGTGTCCACATACGTATCAAGAGAATTTTACATTATGTATTTCAGGAGTTTTCAGACCATACATATTTGGATGTTTTCACTCTGTACATATCAGGATTTTCCATACAACACATATCAATCAAGATATTGCCAAACTTTTTAATAGCAGGATGTTTGTTTTTGCATGATACATATCAAGCATGTACAAAAAACTGCCCATCTTGTGACAGTGATAAGAAATCTAATGTAACATGGAATTTGTGTCAGTGTTGTGGTGCCACTGTACTTTCTTTCTCCATTTGTATCATACTTCATTGTACCTCTCTGTCCATTATATTTTTTGTTGAAGACTTGATCGGAAATACTATTTGATGTATGTCTACTTTGTACAATAGTGTGTAGTCCATCATTTGAAGGGTAGTTTGGTATTCGGTTCATTGCGCAGTGTATATAGCAAACATTCCCATTGCCGCTCCCTGTAGGTTTTTTTCAAGCTGATTTAGTATCGCCTGTCACATTGAAGACACTCAGCATTTGCTGCTGTCTACGCACAACAAGAAATAACTACAGCATTCACCAACGCATCCCACCATGTAAAATACACTGAGCCAAGGAAAGCCAGACTGTGGAGCTGAGAAGTTCTCTGTGAGAGAGTTGGTATGCTGTCCACCTGTTGAAAACTGCAGTGTGTGTAGATAGAGTAGCTGTAACCTCAGGAACTATGCTGGCCACCTGTTGAAAACTGCAGGTGTGTTGATAAGAGTGGCTGTAACTACAGGAACGTGGATCATGATGGCCTGAGAAAAAAATATTTTCATATTCCCTTTTTTTTTTTTTTTTTTTTCCTGCGGTGTAAATTGGATAGGAACATCAAAATCCTGGATAAGAAACCCTCTTGAGCTGAATAGAGAGGTGTCAGACAAAGTTGATGTGATATTGGCTGCTGAAAGATGCTGTTTGCCATGGGTAAAGAATGGTTCTGAATCGGTGGAACACCAAATATCAAAAACAGTTTGATACACCAAAGGTTGTATGTTTGTCATGTCAGTAGCAGTTTCTTTGCTGTACAGGTGTACATTGCAGCACTGGGGCGGAATTTCCATTGTTTTGGCACTGAACTAGAGTTGGGTCAAGTAAAACAATAATTGCTTTGGCTTACCAACTGATTGCCCCCCTCTACTCTCTTTTCAGAACAACGAAAATGTTTTTGTTTGTCAAATTCATCTCCAGGTTATTATCAAACCTTCATTCCCTCATTGAAATGGCTTTCTCTGTGTGTTCTGCTACGGTGCGATGTGATGGACCCTTGGAGAGTTATCTTTGTGTGTTGTGTGATGGACTTTTGAGAGTTATCTCTGTGTGTACTGCTACAGTGCAGTGTGATGGACTGTGTGCTCTGCTACAGTGCTGTGTGATGGAATATTTGAGAGTTACCTGTGTGTGTACTGCTACAGTGCAGTTTGACGGAATGTTGAAGAGTTATCTCCGTGTGTAATGCTACAGTGCGAGGGAATGTTGGAGAGTTACCTCTGTGTGTACTGCTACAGTGCAGTGTGAGGGAATGTTGGAGAGTTATCTCTGTGTGTACTGCTACAGTGCTGTGTGATGTTATCTCTGTGTGACTGCAGCAGACTGAGGTTTACCTGTTGAAACGAACACTGGACTGCTAACGTTTTCTCTATTTGATCTGTGATTGTGTGTTCGCCATAGAAAATACATTTCTTTGATGATTTTGCCTGGCATACCCATGTGAGACCATAGGAAATTTTACCTTGCTTGCTTCAGTCCTTTGATGGCTTCTCTCTTGTTGTTGCGCCATAGAATTAACTGCTGAGTAGAGTGCATTGGGGAGGGAAGGGGGAGGAGCTTTATTCTGTACTCAGGTTCTCTGTGTCGTCTTCCTTATTGCTGTCCAGTTTGCTGCCGACTGGGCGGAGATGCTGTGCTGTGTGTTGATTGGTGGATTCTGGAGTGTTGATGCCTTGCTCTATCCCTCAAGGTCTGTGTGTGGTTATCTTTAGAACATGTCACATTGTTATGTGATATGGTTTAAGAAAGTGTTACACTTCTAAATGTCATGAATTAAGAATGTTTCTTATTTCTACATGATATAAATCAACGAAGGTTTTGAAAGGCTGGGAAAGTTTTCCAGTGGTTTGAAATAAAGGTAAGTTTATGCAGAGTTTGCATCAGAAAAGATTTGCAAATGGAACTGAACGATACACATTGAAAGCAAAATCTTAAACTGGTAAAAGGTTTTTGTGCAAGGAGTGATCAGTGCTTCAAGAGAGAGAAACGTCTGCCATAGACACGAGTTGGTTTCTGCAGTGTACAGGACTGATTGCAGAAGACTTGCTGAGAGATATGTGGTAATTCTCAAGGGATTTGAAATGTTTGACAAAAGATGAATTATATACAAAGACTTTCAAATTTGTGAAGCGACTTATAAATTGTTTAAAAGTTTTTTTGGGGGGGAGCAAACTATATAAAGGGGAGGGGGGGAGGGGGGGGGGGGAATATTAATTGATTGTAATGTTTTTGGAGAGCATCTTTAAAAAGATGATGTAATTGGGTGGAGAGGAATGTATTAATGAATATATTATCTTTTTTTCCCTTCTTATTAGGGGTGGGGGCAGGGTGTGTGTATGTTCCTGTCTGTTGGAATATCTCCTCAAAGATACACCTCAGATGTCAGTAACTGTGAGTGCCTATGTGTTGCATGATTATTGCTAGACCACTGCCATTGAACAGAACAAAGTGTCTGGGTAAAACTTTTTTTTTCTTTTTTCTTTCATGCCCCAGCTTGCAGTGAAAGCTGATCATGAACTGTGCCGTGGGTTACAGTGAAACATCCCAGACCTGGAGCAACACATGAACTGCTTTCATTGTGTTTGGTCGGACTGTGTTTCCTTGGGCTTTTGTACATTGTTGTTGTATCTGTAGGATGGTAGTTGTTGACATGTAATCTATGGAAATTACTGTGTATTGGTCCTTATTCAGAAGTAGCCACAGGCTGCTGGAGCATACTGGAGAATACGCGAAAGGACATGGGAATGACTGCTTTTGTGATTTGACTGGAACTGTGACACGCATCGCTAATGCAAGTTAAAAAGTTCCTTAGCTTTTCGGCTGTAGGAGCTGTGATTTGGTCAAGTTTACGGTGTCTACAGTAAGGCGTTACAGAAGGCAGAGCCCAACTTTCCTCTGCCTAAACCACCCCTGAACTGAATTGTATTATATCCATTCACCACTGGGTGGACAGGAGAGGGTTTTCAAGCTGTGAAACTCTGATACCACATGCGGTTTAACTCGTAACTATCAGTTACCGTTCAGTACCGAGCCCTTCTCTTGAGGCGAGCATTACCGAAAAAATCATTTGTGCAAGTCCAGAAGCAAGCACATTAACGGGGATGTGAGCGTGTGTTCTTATTGACACACACTCCAAATTTGTATGAGTGCAGAGGCAGAAAAAAGGCATATACAGGTCGTAGCTTTGTGCAGTGGAAAGATTTGCACGATTATTGAAGAGTGGCATGATTATTTTCAGCGTATAGAATACATTTTACTACCAAAATTTGTCAAGGAAACGTGTCATAGAAACTTGTCACAGGAGTTGCACAGAAACAGAACTTGAAGACAACATATATATATATATATATATATATATAGAGAGAGAGAGAGAGAGAGAGAGAGATAGATCTGTAAGTACAGGGGGATTAAGTTTGAAATGGAGATGAAAATGAATAGTACATATGAACCTGACCTCTGAAACACTTGGAATGAAAAATCAGAAGCAGAGCTAAACCAGAGAGTATAATTGAAAATGATAGGATCCAAAACTGCATTATAAACTTTCTTGTAGCGCCTTACTTGTTGCAGTATGAACTTGCATTATCTGTTGAAGTCATAGGTGGTAAAGTGACATCTGTGTACAGCCAAATTTGGTTGTGTTGCCGGGGAGAGCTGCTAGTTGAAATGCTGTATCGACAGTACTAACTGCACCGTTAGGACCATAAAAAAAATTATGCTTAGAAAAATGTGCGTACTGGGATCGGTGGTCAGTTTGTACTTAGTCATGTTCTTCTAAGGAACGATAACCTGCTTTGCATATTGGTAGACTGGGGCCACTCTTACTTATTCCCTGCTGCTTTGCCTATGTGTGTGCTGAAGTGCTGTCTGCTGCTAGGCTCCCGGTCCAAATGATTCACTCAACATCATTCCGGATTGTTCTGACTCAGGAGAGAGAGAAATTGTGGATCAAGTTTGGGACAGCAGAATGGTTAAGTACAACAATGGTCATATATTACTATGGTAAAGTTTGGTGGTTGCATGTTGTGCCTATGCCTGTGCTTGCTATCATTGAAGAAGTAGGTCAGTCAAGTCTTGATTATTACATTACCCCCCCCCCCACCCCTTCCCCCATGCTTCCCCATTGCTGAACAGGAATATTTTTACTTCAGTTTGCTGAAAAGGTTTTTTTTTTTTTCATTACATATTTTTTTTGTCCAGATAATGAAATAATTACTGTGAATAGAATTTTTGTTTTTGATTTTGGCTGTACATACTGGATGAAGCATTGTTCAAAACTGTCACAATAACAACGGTTGTGATGTACATCTATCTTTCTTTTTCACTTTTTTGTAGGATTGTGTGATATTCTTTGTGAAAGGAAGAGGGGGGGGATGGGCCAGAACATTTTTGGAACGACATATCAAGAGCCAGTGACTTACAATTGTGTGTATTTTTTTCTTCTTTTTTTTTCTTGTCTTGCTATGAACAACTCTCACACCAGCTCCTCTCTTCTTTTCTTCTTTTTTCTTTTGCAATACATTATTTATTTTCCTTTGTTATCATTGACTCTGTGTTCATGGAAATCATCCTGCTTTGTTCCTATACTTTGTTAATTTGATCATGGCATAATGATATTGTAGAACCAAGTTGGCTTTTTCTACCATCTAGCACTGCTGAATAATATAAAGACACAAATACATGTACATTGATTTACACACACCCACAAGCACACTCATACACGTACATAAATAGTTTCGCTTTGGAATAATAAAAAGAATGACAAATGACAACTGTGGATGTATTTGGAGGCGTTTTTCTATCTGCTTGTTATGTGTGTGTGTGTGTGTGTGTGTGCCGTATTCATGCACATTGAAGTAACTTGCAAGTTGATGTCACTTATGCATTGCTGGGGTGCCATACATTTTCATGTCAACCAAGCATGTATAAGCAATGAACAAGCAGGGCAAGTCTTGCATGTATACTTATGACAAATAGATGTCCTGTTTATCCATACAGCTCACCTCAGTACATTGCTTAACAAAATTGTCCATCTTTGAGTCTGTATGCACAATATAAGATGTTATATCTCAAACAATTATATCTCAAACAATTCTATCAGAACTTTTAACATAATTTTTCCTTTGTTATTTTAAATTCACCATGGTGTCATTTTATTACTACATAATTTACTTTTCTGCAATGCATCAAAGTTCTATTTTTGGTGTGCATGAAAATATACTACCAGAGAAAAAAAACCTTTTGTCTGAAAGTATAGACCAGGTTACTGTCTTAGTAAGGCTTGAGTTGACAATGTATATAAATGAGTACATACATAAAAATGTGCATTTGTTGTGTGTGTGCCTGGACATACACACACAAACACACACACACACGATTATGCACTAAACAAATAACCCAGGCTACTGGATGATATCGGTGTCAACATTTATTGGTTATGTACACAAACGAAATGGTATATAATGAAACAGAGATTGAAACTTCTCAATTGAATTGCCTATCACAGACTTATGATTGAAAAATCAATACATTGCAGCAAATTAATCCACCAACAGTCAAAGTCACAAAGTTTAAAAAAAAAGAAAAAGGATAGTGAGGCAAGAGAAGATATGAGAAACAAATAATAATAAGTACACATACACACACACTTATATATATATGTATACACACACACGAACATGATTGGGCATCTATCACAATCAGGCTATATAGAATTTGTAGAAATGGAATACATATTCTCATGACAAAATACCAAACTTTTTTTCACAACAATCTATGAATCAAAGTGAAAACCTCTCTCAAAATCAACTAAACCGTAACTCTTGTTGCCTTGGAACTGGAGGTCAAAAGACTCGTCTACAGAGTTAATAAATACATTTGAAAACAAATGCCTTATAGATTTTTTTTTTTTTCATTTTCGTTGATGCTTTTTTTTCCTTCTCTCCTGACAATGCTGTGAAGTCAAAGAAAAGTCAAGCAGAACTATACTAAAGTCTCTCAGACCAAACACCAAAAGCGCACACTAACTGCTGACTTGACATCACTGGAAAGACGCAGCAAAAAAACCCAAAACAAAACAAAACAAAAAAAAAAAAAACACTTGGAGATTATATCCAAACTTTGAAGATGTGTCATTTGCTGTGTATATGTCAGAGGGGAAAACAAAACGCAGTCTTGCAATGGTGGTGAAAGTATTAAGTAGGTTCATTAAGGTTTTCATTCATAAAAAATCTGGTCACTGAAAGAGCTTCTCCAACTGACGATTGATGAGAAAGTGACACAAAAAGAATCGCGTCCGAAATACTACTCGTCTTCCTCAAACAAAACCTCAGCTAGTCTATCTTTTGTTTTGTTTTCTTTAGCCTTTGCTCACCATAGCCCAGATGGCCTTCCATCAGTCTGTCAACATGTAGGAAAAAGGTCAAACCTGGAAAAAGCAACAAACAACAAAGCTAAGAAAAAAAAAAAAAGAATGAAATGGTTGCCAAGCAATTGAAAACGTCAGTTAAAGAGTCAGATGAAACAACCAAAACTTATAAACCCTCTGTGAAAATACTGCCGAGAGGAAAATTATTCACATAATATACAAGATATGTTTCTACTGTGTGTGTGTAAGTACGCATATGTGCAAGTGTTGCCCAACAATCTACAAACTTGTTCACCCAATGCTATGAACAAACGACTGGAACAACCCTGGATATAGAGGTTAACAAAATGCAAACTGCTAGTCTTGCCCAATACTATCACAGACGACTTCAACGAAAACCTGGACAACACTTCATTCCTCTCCCTTACGTTCAGTCAGCAAATACAGATCATAACATAACAAGGACCATTTCTTTATTTTTTTTTACAAAGTTGATCAGACCTATGAAATGTTTTTCTTCGGTCAAAATTGCTGAAGTTGTTTTAAAAATCTGTAAGATATAAGAGACAAAACACAGAGAATGTATATTTCTACGATAAACCGGCTGCCGAGGTAATTGTATGAAGTGACCTTAAGTCATAACCTGTTAATGTGTGACCCTAAAGTACACTGCTTGCAGAAGACTTTAACTCTTTCATTCCTACTCTTCTATGAACCATTACTTCCTCTTGTTCCTAGATTCTTATAATATGAGCATTCTCTTCATTCCTGGATTTAGAGACCAAAAAATGAAGAGGAAAGTGAGAACTGCCATGTATGCAGTAGCAAACTGACCAGAACAGAGCGGTGACCACTTTCCCACGCTGTAAGGGCCGTCTGGCATCCACGTGTGACCCTAAACTACACTGCCTGCAGAAGACTTTAAGTCATAACCTGTTACTGTGCGACCCTAAACTACACTGCCTGCAGAAGACTTTAAGTCATACTGTGCTGCCTGTAAAATCTATATGTCATTCTCTCTTTGTCTTGCAACAGGACATAAATATAGCAGTCTTCGATGCAAGCAGTTGTGCACTTGTGCATTCTGTATGAATTTGGTAGTTCTTGTTTGGCAAGAGTAAGATATTTGTTTTTTTGGCAAGAACAAGATAGTTGTGTTACACTCAAGTTTTAGTTGTACACTAAAGTTTAAGCCCACACCCCTACACAGACAGTTGTTACCTCAAGATTCAAGTCTTCACCTATATGTAGCTGTTAACGTTAAGTCCACACCTACATGAGGCTGAAGGATGGACCGCTGAGGCCCTCCCCTTTGTGATTACACAACACTTATCTGCTGAGCATGCCAACCAGACTGGGGACCAAGGGTACTGTCTGTGAGAGCCGTGCCGTTCAATAACCCTGGATGAGCAAGTCAAAAGATAATAGGAAAAAAGAAAGAAAGAAAGAAAAATCAACAGCAGCAAGATCATTTCTTTTTTCATGCAAATCTTTCCAGAAGATGGGGATATCAGAGTATAAAATGAACAGAGGCAGTCTGGAAGAAATTGCTGAGGGAAAACAGAAAACATGTCCTGAACACAGATGTGTAAAAAAAAAAAAAAAAAAAAAAAAAAAAAAAAAACCACCCTCTCTTTAACAGGAAGACACCATCCCTCAGTCAGTGAACATGTTTGATGTTGTGCTTTTGTTTTGTTTTCAATATATCTTTTGAGTACCTTAGGTAAGCTTTTGATTACTATACTTTTAAGTGAATCAAAGAAAGCTTTTGCTCTATATGTAATTCAAAGCACTGATCTATAAGGTTTTGCTTGCTATACCTAACAGAGATGTACAAAGCTCTGATTTAAATCACCAGGCTGAAAGGATTCCCATCTGACACTGGTTTGTATGGATGTGAACCCACGAAGGAATCCCCTCCCACTGAGTAGTAACAATAACAACACAACGCGACACATGTTGAGAAACCATTTGGATCATACACTTTCAACCTGTAACAAAGTGTGACACATTAATGCATGACGAGAGACAAGGCTTGATTATGTTAAGGTACAACAGTAGCCACAACACCAAAGTCAACTGAAAGTCCATTAACGCAACATTTGAACAGAAAATCCCACTGCTGCAATATTGAACAAAAGTCCAACAATACGCTGAATATAACAAAACCTTGTTTACAAAAAAAAAAAAAATTAAAGTGATAAAGCATAAAAACACACACACACACACACACACACACACACAGTTTTCTTGTATGCCAAGACTGAAATCATAAAACTAGAGGGTTTGCTAGAAAATGCATTCTAAAGAAGGAACCTTCCCCAAAGTGGAGCGTAGGTATCTGGCCTAAGGAAAGCTCCACCTGCAGCACGGTGAAACTGAAAACATGCCACAGGTTAAACATCCCTCCACACTTCACACGGCCACAATCTGAAGTCAAAGGGCGATAGTTCACATCACTGGAAATCCGTTTTGATTCTAAATATGAAAAACAACACCACTTTTTTTTTTCTACTAATTTTGATCAGCAGAAAAGTGGAAACAACTTGCATATCTTAACCGTATGCAATACAGTTGCGGAAAGTTTAGTCTTTACAAACCTGAACAGTTGATACGGAGACAGAGGAAAACCATGTACGGTGAAGACTAAAAGTTACTCATCTTGAAACTACACAAACATGATTAAAAGAAAAAAAAGGAAAGAAAGGTCTATTACAAAATTATCATGTTTATTCACCAAACACAAAAAAAGACAATTATGAATAAATGAACAGCATCAATATGTGAATATCTCAAGATAGACATTTGTTGCCAAATATAAGCACAAAGATTTGTTATCAAACTCAAAGGGACATAGTTTTGTCAGCTTTGTCATTAACATTGCATGCAGATGGATTGTTACCCAAGTCATTGGGACGTCCTTTTCTTATTTATGTCACAGTCATTGGAACATAGATTTGTTATGAGAATCACTGAGATACAGATGTGTTTGTTAAATTATTGGGACACAGATCTGTTACCACAATCACAGACTTGTTGCCAGCCATGAGGACATGGATGTTACATAAGTCACAGGGGAGTTAGATTTGTTACTTATGTCACTGGATTTTGTTACCAAAGTCACAGGGGCATGCATTTGTTACCAAAGACATAGGGGTACAGATTTGTTACCAAAGTCATAGGGGCACAGATTTGTTACCAAAGTTGTTACCAAAATCATAGGGGGCATTGATTTTTACCAAAGTCATAGGGGCACAGGTTTGTTACCGAAGTCATAGGTATACAGATTTGTTATCAAAGTTGTTGTTACAAAAGTCAAAAGGCCACAGACTTGTTACCAAAGTCATAGGGCCACAGATTTGTTGTCTAAGCCATCAGGACACAGGTCTGTTACTGAAGTCACAGAAACAATTTTGTTACCAGTGACTGAGATATAAATCTTTTATCCAAGTCTCTGAATCATACATTTGTTTCTTAAACTACCTAGGGACATGGATTTGTTTCCAAGGTCTGGCTACCAAGTCTTTGGGACATAGAACTGTTGTCCATGTCATAGGATATTGATTTTTCTTTTCTTTTCTTTTTTTTTTTTTTTTTACCATAATCATAGAATTGTGTCGTAAGTCTCAGGGCATAGATTGTCACAGGGACACAAAAATTTATTGCCGTAGTCTATGTCAACATCAATTTGATGATGCCGAGGTCATAGGCACATGGATGTGTTGCCAAAATCATTGGGAGACTTAGACTGGCTGCCAAAGTCATAGGGATATAGACTTCTTATTAAACTCATATGGACATACAATATTAACAGAAAAGGTATATATCACACATATATATATACTAAGAATTAAACACATATGGACATACAATATTAACAGAAAGGTATACATCACACATATATATATATACTAAGAATTTCTTTTCCCTTTGAAGAACCTAGAGTTTGAAATGTTGCTGTTCTCTTCCTCTTCCTTTCTCTTCTTTAATTCAAGCAATCTGCTCTTTTTCTAAATCACCATTTCATGCGACAACTTTGCTTATCAAAAACGTAATTTTTGCTCAAATATGAGACCAGCTTTGTTTTATCGGTGGACCTAAAATTTTTTTTTTTTCCTTTTTTTTTTCCCCGTTCTTGTACCTTTTAGATTTTTTTGTGTTGTTTTGTTTCTCAATCAATTTAGGGACAGTAACAGTCTTTTGCATTCTGAGAAAATTTTCTTACAGTTTTGCAACATTTGTATCTGGTTCATTAACTTTTTCTGATGGTCGCAAGGAGTACTCAGCTGATCAATGTCATGTCTAATAATCTGACCAATAGGAGTGCTTGACACAATGAGGAGCAGACGTTCATGATTACAGGAAACGTTCTTTGAAACAAGAAAACAAGTCTACAAAAACAAGGAAACATTAGGATTTGACGTGAATAATGTGTAAGTTATGGGACATTTTTTCTCCTTGTTCTTGCTCATTTCAATGTCAGGTTCATTGTGCAAATCTTTTCCTGAGTTTTCCTGGAGATCACTAGCCAATACAGCGTCCACAACCTCAAGGTCATGATGAAAGAAAAAGCGCTCACAACTAATGATCTGTTTACAAAAATCAACGTCAACATCTCTGATCAATCCATCTTATGACAGCAACTCCAGTAAGCAGAATATCTATCTTTTATCACATACAGAGAAAAAAGAAGAAAAACAAGCAAAACAAAACTGATAAATCTGCTGCTGCACATGATAGATCACATGATCATTCCAAGCACAGCCGCGGATGCTTGCACGCCCCCCCACACCCACCCTCGAACCCCTACACACACACACACACACACACACACACACACACAGAGAAAGCAGTGCGGAAATAAGATAACAAATGCATCAAACGTTGCCATGTTTAAAGAAAACTCAGGACGAAAAAAGAAAAACAACATGTGACTTTAACACTGGATTTGAAGCGTCGAATACATACATACATACATATGGTACAAATTTATCCAAGTTACTTTTACAAAAAGCACAAAATACATTTAATACTGCATTCAAAGTTTGTGCAAAGATGTTATGTCAAGAATACAAAGTAGAAAAAAAAAAACAAACCATCTTGCCCAAATCTATACACTTAAGCTGCGCTAGCACATGTGAGCAACTCACAGGACCACTTAAAGCCTCAGCTTACGACATCAGTATTCACAACAGGAAAAAGTAGTAGAATTAAATCCTCATGAAAACGTTTGACAATGGCACTACACTGTATCAGTGGGTTACAGTATCACAACATTTAAACATGGACGTACAAATAAACATCTAGATTGTGTGCATCGGGTGGGGGAAGGGTGGGGTGTGAACATTTCCTAATTTACATCAATGAAACATTAGCCGACACACCTGTTTCAAATACTTTAAAGTCGACTGATGAAAGGATACAAGCATTTAATGATGACAAGACTATCCTCTGGCAGAATTTTACCTGCTTGAGATCTTGACTATTACAGGAGTAACTCCTGTTCTTAGCGCTACAAAGATGTAAACTGTTGGAAAAAATTGAGATATTATTTGTTCATTCCACTTTTCCACGACAGCACAAAAGGGATGTGAGCATTGAAAAAAGGAAAAAAAAAAAGAGAAGAAAAAAAAGGAACAAGACAAAGAAGAAAAAGAAAAAAAAGGTAAAAGAAAATGAAAAAAGACAATGAAATGAAAAAAAAAATCAAGACTAGATCCATTTTTTGATTATTGTAGAATGTTTTTCCCACATTCTTACATCCAGTTTTTTGTGACACTCCTGCATCCAGTCCAACAGTTCAGCCTACAGTATACTTTCATTGCACATCACTGCACAAATACTGTGGACCAATCACACTTCATGGACTGAACACTTTGTGATGCACTGGCAGACGTAAAACTGACATTCTTCAAAGATTATCAGCATCTCAACACTTCTTAGCAACGTCCCCCCCCCCCCCCCCCCCCCCCCACCACCTTCTTTTCTGTAAGTTTCAATTCTAATGGTTTATTAACCCTTTTGCTGCTATCAACAAGTGTGCAAGTTTTGTTCAAAATCATTAACTCCCTGACAGCCACTAAAAGACATGCTCATCAGTGAAGGGCTGTTTGTCAGTGCCACAGATAGACAGAACACACAGACAATTTATCATGGATCATACATCTTGCATATGAAGGACAGCGCTGTCTTAAACAGAAAAAAACTTAAAAACAGGACACAAATCTCTGGTGCATTTCTGACAGCAAACTGAGCTTCATAGGATGCAATATTGCCGGTCATCACATACACTTACAACCTGACATCTACTTTTGTTTTGTTTTTGGCGCCAGGTCACCTCACCTCATCATCCCCCTTTTGTGGAAGATTACAGAGAGGGGGTGGGGATAGGGCGCTCTGTGTCCCTCTAAGTTCAGCTTTACACCTGTCCCCACAAAGACAGCAGGAACTAGAAAGGACGTGACTGAGTGCTGCCCACCACCAAACTCCACCAGAGGCAGGACCCACCCCGTGATCTCACCCTACACCAACATTCACCCTGGGCTGTATTTCATCTTTCAACCGCGTGTCATTGAAATCACTGGACAGGTTTGGGACAATCTGCTGACTGACAAACTTACCAACCAACAGACTCAGGCTGAAAATTGATTGAGACAGTAATAATTTAAAAAAAAAAAAAACCTGAAAAAGAAAAACACAAAGAAGAAGGAGAAAAAGAAGAAGGAGAAAAAAGAAGAAGTACAAGAAGAACCCTTGACAGGAGAGCAAGATGAAATCCTACTTGACGACAATAATGAAAACTGAAAAAAGCAGGCTCAATTTCGAATCTGAGAATGGCAAAAGTAAAACACACACACACACACACGTGTGTGTACTAAAGTACAAACTGGAGTTATGAAACAGGATGCTCAACACAACTGAAATGCAAAAAGTGTGACCTCAGAGTCCAGGTAAAATTCAAAGTGAAAAGTCAGGGTGTGAATATCAAATTAACATCAGTCTGATATAACATACATGTATTCACATGTGCACAGACACACAAACAAATCCAACAACAACAAAAAAATAAAGATAAAGGGCAGTGACTCTCGGTGCCCTCAATGCTGTCATTAATGCGTTTGTACCATGAGTCACAGGAAGCATGACTGGGTCCATACTTTGTGGAATAGTTTTTAACTTTATACAGACATTTCCACACCAAAGGTTATGTATGGTCTTATTGTTGTTGACAGTGCTGCAAATTCACACCATTTAAAGAAAACAAAATCTTGCCAATATAGCTCAATATGCACTCTACAACATTTTTGATTGCATTTTACACTTTCACTGTGGTTACTCCGTCAAATATGTCCAGAGATGACAAAGAGCCCCAGCAGTCAAGTGTTAAAACAGAGGAGAGGAGTGGGGAGAGGAAAGGAGGGCAGGAATGAAGGGAAGGTGGATAATGTTGAGGTGGGGGGGGTGGGGGGGTGGGGGGGGGGAGACAGAGAGGAGTAAAGTTGCAGACACACTGAGGTGGACTTACAGGGGCAGGAAATGTAAACAAACTCACAGGAAATCAAGAATCATCACAAACACCTACATCTTGCCTACCGACATTCTAGTGTTCATGTCTAGTTTTCACATGATGCTTAAAGCCGAAGTTCACAGTTAAGGCTTTTTCACTTTCTTTCTTTTTTTTTTCTTTTCCAAACAACAAGCACACTCCTGCAGAGCAAGGCCAGGCAAACAGAGTCAGTGTGAGGTGATCTCTTTGTCATGTCGTAAACAATGGGACAAAAAAAAAAACAAACGTACTGTTGGCCGCCATACTAAGGCATGATGAGAATGTCAAAAAGTTAAAGCACTTCAAACGTTACAAAGCGTTGCTTGACAAGGTCTAACAATTTTCAAACGTTACAAAGCGTTGCTTGACAAGGTCTAACAATGACCGACTCCCCGTCCCACCGCTTTCCCCACCTCCCCACCCCCTCTCCCACACTTCCCAGGAACACAGCAGAAAAGAAAAAGTGCAGCAAAAGCATGGACGAAACATGACAAGGTACACACTGTCAGCACCATGGGTTATGCTGAAAGAAGCGGCCATTTTACCAGGGTCATCATGCATGACACTAATGAACTACAAACACTGCCATCCGATCCATCCTCTGACTTCCGAGCTGACCACATCACCGGTTGTGACAGAACAGCTGACCGGGATTTAGCCAGCAAGAACACTGCGCTGAAAAACAAGCGGCAGAATTTGCCGAATGGCGCTGTCATGCCGTGAGCAATGAAAAGCTGCACTGAAAACAACAAGCAATGCATGTAAGTACTATGAGACCAGTCAGAGTTGTCCTCCCCTCAGTCTGTGCCATAATCCATCTGCGTCACACCACTTCGCACAGCGACTTGAAGGACGCTTGGGAGAGCGCAGACCCCCGCCAAGGTCAAACGGATTGTGGATCTGGATCAGCACCACGGTCACACACAACTTGACAGCTTTGTCCTTTCTGCTTAATTCCATTTAAATGGGTTCTGTAGAGAGTCTGTGTACAATCTTGCTGACATACAGACAAACCAACCAACAGATGCAGATATATAACAAACGTCTTGGGTGGAGGCAAAATTGCTGACAGATGCACAAGGTATCCCTTACTGTGTTCTCAAGTCTGTGGAATCTTAAAAAACAGAGAGCGGAAAGGTTTTCCTAGGCAGGTTTAAGTCTGGAGCACATCAGACACCATATCTTTTACGTAAAGGCAACACTCTCTATCACAAAAAAAGAAAAAGATGGAAAAAATATATACACCCGAAGGTGCAGGCAGGACCCAGGGAAGCACTGTCCTCAACTGCCGAGCAAAACCAGCTGGAAGCAATCCCGCACCAACCTTGGTAGCCTGCACTGTGTTGGAACATGAAGGGACATAAATGCTCCCTGACAGATACCAGGCCAACACGTAAAGGCCAACATTCTCCACCAGAACAGATTCCTTTAGAAACAGAATGAACAAACGATTCTTCCAGGGAAGGAAAGCTTCCAGAATCTCAAGAGAAAGCATCAACCCATAGCTGATGGCTGTTCTGACTGAAGATGTCCCAAGCTAAAGAACAGGTGCTACGGACCAAGAACGCATTCTTCAAGCTTTCTCCACACACATCCCTCCAAGGTCCAGCCTGTGGCTGGATGCTACAGACCCAGGAGCAGGCAGCAGTAGAGACAGAGCAGACCTTTTCCTTCCTGACAATGACAGTGGCCACCCTCCTGGACAGCTGAAGAACTCCCAAGTCTGACCTCTGCTACCTATCAGCTGTCAGTGTATTGTATTTGTACGAACATCCCACTGGACAGATGAAGAAGAACTTCCAAGTCTGACTGCTGCAACCTATCAGCTGTGAGAGTACTGTACTACACTCAGACTGGCTTCACTGGGCGACAGTTGGACAGCTGTCTTAGTTAAGGCACAAGGCTACAGTACAGCTTCACACTTTTTCTGCCCCCCTGCCTATGGTTTGTCTTCCCACTTAAAAAAGTGAATTTTCTGGCACAATTTAGCCAGGGACACTCTCTTGGTGTCTTGGCAGAGTGGGACTGAACAAGCATGCAAAATTGTGTATGCATTCATGCTGGTTTAAAGTCTGCTCAGACGACAATCCAAAGGGAAAATCCTTTCAAGACTGCCTGACTTAAGCAGAAATTGAACCGCAGACCTTGGAACAGGAATCTAACACTTCATCCATCAGGCAAACCAGGCTCCACAACAAACTGAACCCAGGAAACGAGAGAATTTTGCATCTCAACCTGAGTCTTGTGTGGGTTGGCATGATCTTCTTTCTCCTCAGTATCACATGACAATGTGGGGTGTTCAGACAAAAAAAAAAAAAATCCTGGGAGCTGCAGGAGTCGGTGAAGGCTGCAGGATGTGAATGAAGGTTGCAGGATGTGAAGGAAGGCTGTAGGATGTGAATGAAGGCTGCAGAACGTTAGTGAAGGCTGTAGGATGTGAATGAAGGCTGCAGGATGTGAGTGAAGGCTGCAGGATGTGAATGAAGGCTGCAGGATGTGAATGAAGGAAGGCTGAATGAAGGCTGTGAATGAATGGCTGCAGTATGTGAATGAAGGCTGTAGGATGTGAATGAAGGCTGTAGGATGTGAATGAAGGCTGTAGGATGTTAGTGAAGGCTGTAGGATGTGAATGAAGACTGTAGGATTTTAGTGAAGGCTGCAGAATGTTAGTGAAGGCTGTAGGATGTGAATGAAGGCTGTAGGATGTGAATGAAGGCTGCAGGATGTTAGTGAAGGCTGTAGGATGTGAATGAAGGCTGCAGAATGTTAGTGAAGGCTGTAGGATGTGAATGAAGGCTGCAGGATGTAGTGAAGGCTGTAGGATGTGAATGAAGGCTGCAGGATGTGAGTGAAGGCTGCAGGATGTGAATGAAGGCTGTAGGATGTGAATGAAGGCTGCAGGATGTGAATGAAGACTGTAGGATGTGAATGAAGGCTGCAGGATGTTAGTGAAGGCTGTAGGATGTGAATGAAGGCTGCAGGATGTTAGTAGGCTGAAGGCTGCAGGATGTGAATGAAGCTGCAGGATGTGAATGAAGGCTGGAGGATGTGAATGAAGACTGTAGGATGTGAATGAAGGCTGTAGGATGTGAATGAAGGCTGCAGGATGTGAATGAAGGCTGCAGGATGTGAATGAAGGCTGCAGGATGTGAATGTTAGCTGCAGGAATGTTAGTGAAGGCTGCAGGATGTGAATGAAGGCTGCAGGATGTTAGTGAAGGCTGCAGGATGTTAGTGAAGGCTGTAGGGTGTGAATGAAGGCTGTAGGATGTTAGTGAAGGCTGTAGGATGTGAATGAAGGCTGCAGGATGTGAATGAGGCTGCAGGATGTTAGTGAAGGCTGTAGGATGTGAATGAAGGCTGCAGGATGTGAGTGAAGGCTGCAGAATGTGAATGAATATTGTACAATGTGAATGAAGACTGTAGGGTGTTAGTGAAGGCTGCAGAATATGAATGAAGGCTGCAGAATGTGAATGAAGGCTGTAGGATGTGAATGAAGGCTGTAGGATGTGAATGAAGGCTGCAGAATGTGAATGAAGATTGTACAATGTGAATGAAGACTGTAGGGTGTTAGTGAAGGCTGCAGAATGTGAATGAAGGCTGCAGAATGTGAATGAAGGCTGCAGGATGTGAATGAAGGCTGCAGGATGTCAGTGAAGGCTGTAGGATGTGAATGAAGGCTGCAGGATGTTAGTGAAGGCTGCAGGATGTGAATGAAGGCTGCGGGATGTGAATGAAGGCTGTAGGATGTGAATGAAGGCTGCAGGATGTTAGTGAAGGCTGTAGGATGTGAATGAAGGCTGTAGGGTGTGAATGAAGGCTGTAGGATGTGAAGGAAGGTTGCAGGATGTTAGTGAAGGCTGTAGGATGTGAATGAAGGCTGCAGGATGTTAGTGAAGGCTGCAGGCTGTGACTGAAGGCTGTAAGATGTGACTGAAGGCTGCAGGATGTGAATGAAGGCTGCAGGATGTGAATGAAGACTGTAGGATGTGAATGAAGACTGTAGGATGTTAGTGAAGGCTGTAGGAGGAATGAAGGCTTAGTGAAGGCTGTAGGATGTTAGTGAAGGCTGCAGGATGTTAGTGAAGGCTGTAGGATGTGAATGAAGGCTGTAGGATGTGAATGAAGGCTGTAGGATGCTAGTGAAGGCTGTAGGATGTTAGTGAAGGCTGTAGGGTGTTAGTGAAGACTGTAGGATGTGAATGAAGGCTGTAGGATGTGAATGAAGGCTGCAGGATGTTAGTGAAGGCTTAGGATGTTAATGAAGGCTGCAGGATGTTAGTGAAGGCTTAGGATGTTAATGAAGGCTGTAGGATGTTAGTTGTTACTAAAGCATATCACTGAAGGTTCCCAGGCACATACACACACAGGGTTAACATTTACTGGCAATTTTCTGGCATTTCACCGTTGAAATTCAGTATTACGGGAAAAGAGAACAGCCGAATAGATGACCCAACAGATTCTTTTTCTTTTTTCCTTGCCATTTAAAAATTTTATTCTTTGGCTCTGCTGTAATTTTTTCCCCCTTTGGAAAAAATGAAACACACTCAAATTCACAATGGTTTCTAGGGAAAACTGTGTCAAACTACAAACAATATGATGCTTCAGTGCCAAACACTTTGACTGCAATATCATGCTCTGACTGCATACTGAGTTCACATTCCAATGCTTAAATCTGTAAAAAAAAACCCAAAAAAAACAATGGAGGAATAGTACTGAACTTTGCTACACAGTAAACTACCACTGTTCATGTTTTTCTTTCTCCTGGTAGGCACACCTTAACATTGGAACATTTTGTTTGTGGACTGTGAAAGTAATGCCTACCTTGAAGCTTTCCTATGAACGTGGGAAATGATAAAGCAAACGAAAATCGATCCAACGTCTTTGTCATTACAGACCAGTCAACCACGCATGGTGCTTAAAGGCTGTCAGACTCATACTGGGGGAGAAGGTCACGTCACAACCTGAACAAATCTGATCATGTAATTATCCTGAAAGAAACAAACAACGAAAGCAGTTCATGACACGGCAGCTGATCTAGAGACATCCCTACCGTCAGCTACACTATGTTCAGGCAACAGCCATTCCCCTTGATGTATCACTCCCAGGTAAACAAACATACTACATTTAAATGTTTGTTCTTGTTAGTGTTTCTTCTTTTTTTTTCTCTCTCTTTCTTTCTTCTTCCTTTTCTTATGTCCTTTTTTTCCTTCCTCTTTCAATGCTTATTTTCTAGGCTGTGGTAACTTCATGCATGACTGTTCAGATATCCATCACAGATTTTAGTGTAAATGAGTGTGGATTGTAAAGCGCTTAGAGCTTGGTCTCTAGCTGGGGACAGGCACTATATAAGTATTCATAATAATAGTAATAATAATATTCTCTTATGATATGGCTTTATATTAGAATTTCTTGCTGTCCTTGTTGACTTACATTTATGTCGACACAGTGACACAACTGAAAAAAAATATTCAAATGTAACAAGAAACACACAAAAATGTCACACGGTTACACAGACCCAGCAGAATGGGCAGCTAGTATCCATCATTACCAGTGTGTATCACTTTCTCTACCAAGTCACCAGAAGGCAACACCAAACCTGGCATGTTATCAACTGTGACCAGAAATAAGCGTCAAAGAGCCTCCGCCTCAAAAACAGAAGAACAGTCCACAAAGACTGAGAAACAGTAGACGGACGGAAGTACCAAGGCAAACAGCAGGTAGAGTCAAAGAGACTGACAGAAAAGGCACATCACTTGCACAGAAACTTTCAGAAGGTCGGGGGGTGGGGGTGGGGGGGTAGAGCTATTTTTAATGTGCATACAAACACAAGCCGATCATGTAATGGTTAAAATCCACTTTGAACTGCTGTATGAAGAAGTCATAGTTTCTCCCACTGCAAGCCGGAGATGGAAGGAAATGACATGCATAGCACGAAAATGCAAAGCTATTTGAACTTGCCCTGCATCTTCAGTCAATGCTGCATCTTACGGAGATGAAGACTGTTGACTGCTGGGCAACCTTCTATGTTTTCAGTCAGAACTCTACATCATCAGTTAACACTCTATATCTCCTTCAAAACTCTACATCTTCAGTCAATACTCCATAATTTTAGACTACAGAACTCTACAGGTTTAGTCTAAAGAGCTCTACATTTTCAGTCAACAGATGTCTACATCTTCCGTCAACACCTTATATCTTCAGTCATCTGAACTCTACTACACTTTTAATTAAAACTCTCATCTACAGTCAACACTGTATTTTCAGTCAATGGAACTCTATCTCTTCAGTCAACACTCATCTTCAGTCCACAGAACTCTGTATCCTCGGTCCACACAGCTCTATATCTTCAGTCAACAAGACTTGACACAGCTTAGGCACACTCTGTCTCGAGAGTCATCTGTCATGGTTTTTACCTCAAGTGCCCATCTGTATGAGAACGCCAGAGAAAAAAAAAATTCCAAGTAACAAAATTCTGAAATGGTTAGCAATACATTCAGTTGATTCGTGAAGAAAAATCACATTTGATTCATACAAACTGATGCAGACTGAACGTACCTGGCCCAGAAGGTTTGTATACAAAGAGACAAAACATTGCACATTTGAACAACCAGCATACAGAAAGAAGAAAGAAGACAAATTTGGACAGCAGAAGGCTGAACAGGGCTGAAGAAGAAGACAAATTTGGACAGCAGAAGGCTGAACAGGGCTGAAGACAAAAGATTTTTCTGTGTTCACATTTACAATTTGTAGAAAAAAAGACAAATACTGACAGCATAAAAAGAAAATTAATACATGTGCACAAATAAATGTTATGTTTGGATTTATACAAAGCATGTAACACACCTGGAACAAGACAATGGAATCAGAAAGCAATTGCTCAAACTTTGGTATGATATTAACAATACTATCAAGAATAATATCAGTCGCAAAAGTGTACGTTTTACGAAGCTACTAACTTGTACTTCACAAGAATTACACACAACTTACCTGCAACTGATCTTTCATGCATATTTACATCACATGTATATAGCTCACAATCTTACAAAGCCCTGATGTTTTTTTCAGCTAACCACAGTATGTAAAGAACACAGCATCTACTCATCGCATCACAATCTCCTTTCAAAACAGGGACACTCTTCCACAGACCGTGACCAAAGGATTGTGGGGGGTGGGGGGTGGAGGGGGGGAAGCCAGGCCACCTCAGCCATGGACTCCACTCAGCCTACTCCGTCTGACAAATCACGCCATCTCCCCAATTATTACCATGGTGGGATTACCACAGCTTTGTGTGGATCAGCTGTGCTCTATCTATCACCTATCCCGGAGTCTTGAAGGCTGTTGGAGTGCAACAGAAAACTTCGCAGCCAGCTTCCTCTACTCCTCCCGGTTCTCAGACAACTCTTAGGCAGTAGCTGTGTGTGTGAGCCGGTCCATGCACTGATGTTGTTCTCCCATCTCTTTCTCTGTCTTCCTCTCCTTCTGCCTGCTCTACCTGTCACACCTGCACTCCTCTACTCACACCTGAACACACCTGTCACACCTGCACTCCTCTACCTGTCACCTGTCTCACCTGAACTCCTCTACCTGTCACACCTGAACTCCTCTACCTGTCACACCTGAACTCCTCTACCTTTCACATCTGAACTCTACCTGTCACACCTGAACTCCTCTACCTGTCACATCTGAACTCCTCTACCTGTCACACTACCTGTCACACTCCTCCTCTACCTGTCACATCTGAACTCCTCTACCTGTCACATCTGAACTCCTCTACCTGCCACACCTGAACTGACAATGGACAGTTGGGATCACTGTGTTTACCTGCTGCTCCTGAACTCAGAATGGGCAGTTGAGATCACATCTGAAGAGCCCTGTGTGCATGAATTGTGCCTGCCTGCCACACCTGAACTCTCAATGGACAGAGGGATCACTCACAGTCATGTAAAGATCAACAGCACTCTACCTGCCACACCCTGAATTCCCAATGGACAGGTGGGATCACTGCTCTACCTGCCACCTGAACTCTCAATGGACAGAGGGATCACTCACAGTCATGTAAAGATCCCAATGACCTCCCAATGTACAGGTGGCATCACTGCTCTATCTGCCACTCCTGACCTCCCAATGGACAGGTGGCATCACTGCTCTACCTGCCACTCCTGACCTCCCAATGGACAGGTGGCATCACTGCTCTACCTGCCACTCCTGAACTCCCAATGGACAGGTGGCATCACTGCTCTACCTGCCACTCCTGAACTCCCAATGGACAGGTGGCATCACTGCTCTACCTGCCACTCCTGAACTCCCAATGGACAGGTGGGCATCACTGCTCTACCTGCCACTCCTGAACTCTCAATGGACAGGTGGGATCAATGCTCTACCTGCCACCCCTGAACTCTCAATGGACAGGTGGGATCAATGCTCTACCTGCCACCCCTGAACTCTCAATGGACAGGTGGGATCAATGCTCCTGCCACCCCTGAACTCTCAATGGACACTTGGAATCACTGTTCTACTTGCCACACCTGAACTCACAATGGACAGGCGAGATCACAACAGCCTTTTGTGGATCTTCAGTGCTCTACCGGTCACACCTGAACTCACAATGGACAGGTGAGATCTTTACAGTCTTTTGTGGATCTGCAGAGTTCTGCCTGTAACACCTGAACTCACAATGGACAGGTGGGATCAGTACAGCCCTGTGAGGATCAGTGGTGTAATCCACGGAATGCATATTGCATGCATGTGTGCTCCAAACAAATGAATACATATTTCACTGTGAAGTATATCTTATACAGAAAAGTTGATAATTCTGATTCAATTTCAATGGCACACAGAGCTGCTGGCCTCCCTTAAAGCCACATCAAAAGCCGCTACTGCTAATTTCAGAAGTTTTCTGAACAATTTCAGTAATACCACAGCATGGAAAGCGACACACATCCTTGCACCCACACACACACAGCGACACCCATGAGCACATGCACATGCATGCTCACACACACAAACACACGCCTCCCTCCGACACAAACACAAACGTGTGCACACACACACACACACACACACACACACACACACACACACAGCCCTAGCCCTCACACACACACACACACACACACACACACACACACACACACTCACACACACACATGAAGAACTTTCCTGCATGGTGATGCTAAAAATGGAAGTTGTGTCCAACCAGAAAAACTGGTAAAAAGTGCCTCTACTCAAATTGCACTTAAGTCTGTGAACATGCAGGCAAACAAAAAAAGGACAAAATCTTGGACAGCAAATAGTCTAAGCACATCCTGTGAAGCAAGAACCTTCACAGTGACAAGTCTCCTTGTTCAGTCTGCCACAGTTCACAAAAAAGAAACAAAGTAAACTTCGTACTAAGCATGGAACTTGACAATCGTTGAAGATGCAGTATAAGAAGGCTTCACCCAGAATTCAGGTCCAAATCACTGGTCCAACACATTCTTTGCAGACGATTTCTCTCCCTTACTTCTGACACCTTTGCAGACGATTTTTCTCTGTTACTGTTGCTTGTTTCTTTCAACATTTTCTTTTGCATGCAAAAAAATGATTGGAAAGTTCTGTTTCTCATTGGTGATTGGCAGACACAAATAAATGAGGTCAATGTGAGCCACTTGTTCGTGCATCCAGGTCAGCAATACAGGGAGTCTGTTTGAACCGTAGCACTGTGGACTATTTCAGGAAGCAGCAGTATGGTGAAAACAATACCCGAGAATTCTGATTTTTTTTTTTTTTTAACCTGTGTTAACAATGCACAGTGAATAGCATATGACGAATACAGTTGTAAACTATGGACGCCATGGAAGTTAGTAGCTTTGCATACCCATTTTTTTGTGTTATTTTGAGAGCTATGTTTGTGCTTCTGAAGTCTTTAGTAACTGAAAATTTCAACCACAGCCATCTTTTGTGCCTTCTTTCGTGAGCTATATTCATGCTTTTATTAGTCTTTACATAAGTAGCTGAAAATGTTTCTCACACTGCAAGGTTATGACAGGTGAAAGAACCTTGTGTTATCTGACTGGGGCTCACAAAAGGAATTCCAAGTTGAGCCTCAGGTCACGTAAGGGTTTAAACGACATTTGGGGCAATGCTGCTTTAATCTGCCAACGGCTCTGATTAGTCCCCCTCTCCCTGTGTAGGCAGGGATTGCTCTGAACAGGACCACAAGCAAACAAACAAACAAAAAAAAAAATAAATAAATAAATAAAAAGTAAAGTACAATGAAATAAAATAAAATCACAGCTGCATCCAATCCAAAGAAATCTTCAACATTCATCATCAGCATCTTCAGGCGGCTCACCACCCTGGTAGTTCCCTCCCCTCCCTCAACCCGCTCTCTCTTTGCATAAGCTGAGAACACCATTCTGCTCATCAACACATGAACGTGACCCCGCCCTTCCTGACACTGACCAATCAGCAGCCTGTGTTAACATGTTAATCAAAAACTCAACAGACCTGATCTGACATTCTGAGGATTGAGGTCAACCTTACAAAGCAGCTGGATTTCATTTTAAAAAAATGTAAATGCAAATCAAATAAAAGAAAATAAAAAGTCTTCACAAAATTCTTTTTTTTCAATGTAATTGTAAAACAAATAAACAGGAAAAAGTCTTGACAATTTTTTTAACAAAAAAAGGACAATTTTTTAACAAAAAATGTAACTCTAAACAAATAAACAGGAAAAAGTCTTCAGAATTAAAAAAAAAAAAAAAAACTGTAAACAAATGAAAAGGAAAAATTCTTAACAAAAATTCACCAAACAAATAAAAGTCGAAAGAAACGTAAAAGTAACATTATTCAACAAAGAAGTTAGAGACGGGAGGTGAGTCAATCGCACTGAAAGACAAAATGGAAAAAAAAACAAAACAGGCAGGCTGAGACGCAACACTGCTTTTACTGGTGATCACCACACCACTGCAGATCAGGTTGTGCCCCCTTTCCTTCAAACCCTCTCCAAGCAGCCGCTTCACAAACCCCTGAACGCCGTCTTCGAGGCCTGGCTCCAACCAAGCCCCTCCTTCAGTTCTGTACCTCAGGAGGTCCCCAATCCCCTTTGTGACCTCAGTTACGTCAAAACACAGGCCTCACCAGTCGGGCCTCACCAAGACCCAGGTCGTCTCCCAGCATGCCCCGGGGTCTGAGGGTACTACTCCTTCAGCTTGGTTTTCAGCGCCTTGCCCAGGTTCTTCACCTTCTGGCCGATGCCCTTCACTGGCGACCCCTCCGTCTGCCGCTTCTTCTGCAGCTCCCCCAGCCGTGACATGAACAGGTCTGGGCCAACAAGAAAACGCTCTCAGTTAGACTTTAAGGATTCTTTTGTTTTTACGCTCTAATCCTCTGGGCACCCCCCACCCTCCCTCTTCTTCCCAATCCTCCTCCTCCTGCTCTCACTTCTCTCCCCTGCAGGCTCTATCCCCACACTGTTCATTCTGGCCATCACATACACCAGGATCCGTTACACCTAGGTGGTCTGGTGACAGCGCCAGCACTGCTCTCCATTGGGAGCAATCGGCATCAGGACTGGAAAAACTGGATATGGTACTACACTCGGGGTGATGAATTGTTTCATGATTTTTTTTTTTCCAGTGTGGACTTTTTTTTCCTTTTCAATTCCTTTTCCTGCCTCTGAAAGTCAGGTGGTTTTCTCTGAAATCTTTGGATACTAGGAGAGCCCCCCTGCCTCTCTCTCTCTCTCTCACTTGCGTGCACATGCACACACACATGCACAAACCATGCACACCACACACAATTCATTCATGTTGTTTACAGCCCAGTTGTACACACACACACACACACACACACACACACACACACACACACAGAGACCTACCCATACTGCCCCAGTGCTGTTTCTCCAGGTACATGGTGATGAACACTTCAAACATCTGGGTCTCTGTGAACCATTCCAGGAACTGACGAATCCCTTTGGACGGCGCCGCGGCGATGAACTGCTCTTTCTGGACACATCAGGGGCAGCATTGTCCTTGTTATCCTTAAAATCAGTTTTATTATCAGTTCACATCCAGTCAGCGTTTTCTGAACATATCATAGGGACTATAACTTATCTTTACTATCCTTATTATTATCACTTCACATCAGATCAGCTCCATCTGAACACATTAGAGGCACTATCCTCATTATCTTTACTGTCAGAAGTAATATTGCTTTATAGATCAAATCATTTCTTTCTGAAGACATAGGCACTATCCTTACTAGCATCAAAATCCGTAGTACTATCATTTCAAATCAAGCTTGCACTTTCTGAACATATTTAGGGCACTACCTTTAATATCATTAATGTTTAATAGTACCCCTGCTTCAAACCCAGTCAGTGACCTGCTCTTTCTGTGGACACCATGGTTATTTTTCATCATCAGTGTTACAACTGTTGCTGTCATTGCTATTGTCGATATGATCACTGTTCTCCTTACTATGCCACTGCTGTTAGTGCTACCATCATGCTGTAGACATAATGGGTATTACAATCATTTTCATTGTAATTTTCATTAAGAAAGTGAAGTTCACTCATGTGTCTGTTGAATACTCTATTGGCCAGAAAGATCACACAGAACTACTGCACTAATTTCAACAAACTCTGGTAGAAAGATGAGATGTGGCCCAAGAATGAATCACTTAAAATTTTATGCAGATCTGGATCTAATGGTGGATGAAGGAGCCATTCAGCATCAATGGACATCTTTGCTCTCCCCATCTACTTAAAGCATGTCTAAACATTTTTCCAAACAACATGCAGGCGTCCATATTTCTAAAGCCTGGCTGATACCAGGATCTATGATGAAAGGAAGCCCCTTTCATGTTATATCTCGGACCAAAATCAGAGTTCATAGCATCTTTATATTTTTTACATATCATTCATTTATCATTACCAATGCAAAAAAAAAGCCTCAGATTCAGTCTCAGATCCTTCTTGGCCTTCCCTTGTGGCAATGAGTCATCCTCTATGAGTCTGTGTGAAGTGGCTTAATGTCCATGTCCTTACAAAGGCACAGGCCACCTTGCTTTGTCGTTTTGATATAAGGAAATGCCTTGAGTGCAGGCACAATTCAATGAAAGTGTCACCAACACTGCATAGTGATCACTGAACTCGCCCACTTCCACACAATCACATCTACATTGAATAAGCCATGAATGCACCCTGGGCTTCATTTTAGCACTGGCAAGTAATCATTACTATCGTTATTATCAAGAGTATTCATATAGCGCTTATCCTTAGTCTGAGACCACCATGTTCTAGGCACTGTACAACCCACGCTCTCGTTCACACAATGGGCTTCTACCTGGGTGGAGCTGACAAAAGAGCTACCTGCTGGCACTACATTCAGTTGTTTCCCATGTCATTTAGTCAGTATCAGTCACTCAGTTTTCTTCTTTCATTCTTTCAATTTTCACTCACAGTGCATGTTACGTGTAACACTTATCCATACCCATAGCCAAACTGGCCTCTCTTGACAGCTGGTGATGGGACTTACATTTGTGTAAGATGTCATACAGAACCTTGATTTATCAGTCTTATTTGAAGGACTTTGGGGAAATAGAGTCAGAACCAATATTAACTCCAAGCGGGAAAAAATCCCTCTGTACGAAACTGCCTGCCGGAGATTCAAACTCAGACATAGGGTGTGACCTACCATGAATGTTCTGGTGTTGTTCTGCTGTGTAGACAGACACAGGCAGACCTACCATGAACGTCCTGGTGTTGTTCTGCTGTGTAGACAGACACAGGGTGACCTACCATGAACGTCTGGTGTTGTTCTGCTGTGTGGACACAGGGAGACCTACCATGAACGTTTTGGTGTTGTTCTACTGTGTGGACACAGGGAGACCTACCATGAACATCTGGTGTTGTTCTGCTGTGTGGACACAGGGAGACCTACCATGAACGTCTTGGTGTTGTTCTGCTGTGTGGACACAGGGAGACCTACCATGAACATCTTGGTGTTGTTCTGTTGTGTGGACACAGGGAGACCTACCATGAACATCTTGGTGGTGTTCTGCTGTGTGGACAGACACAGTAGACCTACCATGGACATCCTGGTGTTGTTCTGCTGTGTGGACAGACACACAGACCTACCATGAACGTTCTGGTGTTGTTCTGCTGTGTGGACAGACATAAGGGAGACCTACCATGAACATTCTGGTGTTGTTCTGCTGTGTGGACACAGAGTGACCTACCATGAACGTCTTGGTGTTGTTCTACTGTGTGTGTGGACACAGGGTGACCTACCATGAACGTCTGGTGTTGTTCTGCTGTTTGACAGACACAGGGTGACCTACCATGAACGTCCTGGTGTTGTTGGTGCTGTGTTGTGTGGACACAGGGAGACCTACCATGAACATCTTGGTGTTGTTCTGCTGTGTGGACACAGGGTGACCTACCATGAATTTTGTTGTTGTTCTGCTGTGTGGACACAGGGTGACCTACCATGAACATCCTGGTGTGTTCTGCTGTGTGAACAGACACAGGGAGACCTACCATGAACATCCTGGTGTTGTTCTGCTGTGTGGATACACAGGGTGACCTACCATGAACATCCTGGTGTTGTTCTGCTGTGTGGTGGACACAGGGTGACCTACCATGAACATTCTGGTGTTGTTCTGCTCTGTGGACAGACACAGGTAGACCTACCATGAACATCCTGGTGTTGTTCTGCTGTGTGGACAGACACAGAGAGACCTACCATGAACGTTCTGTTGTTGTTCTGCTGTGTGGACAGACACAGGGAGACTACCATGAACGTTCTGGTGTTGTTCTGCTGTGTGGACAGAGACAGGGAGACCTACCATGAACGTTCTGGATTTGTTCTGCTGTGTGGACAGAGACAGGGAGACCTACCATAAACGTTTTGGTGTTGTTCTGCTGTGTGGACACGTGCTGCACGAAGTGGCCCATCATCTCCAGGAACATACGCAGGAAGGCCTCCGACACCATCAGCCACTGGCTGTGCTGGGCATCTGAAACCATGCCAGGGTGCTGAGGGTTACACACTTCGTCTTACAAAGACGTGTCTTCCTGGCTACACACTGATATTTCAGGAACGTAAATAGCCAGAGCTTACACACTTCCCCCCTATCACAACAATGTCTTCCTGGCTACAGTGTTATTTCAAGAATGTAAACAGCACCAGAAGTCACACGGTTGACATGTCTCCCTGGATACACACTTATAGTTATTTCTAGAACACAAAGAGCACCACAGGTAACACACTTCTGCCCTAAAAACATGTCTTTCTGGCTAAACACTTTGTTCTCCTAAGACTACAAACAGCACCAGGCTTACACACTTCCATCACTACAATAATGTATCTTCCTGGCTTACACACTTCCATCCTACAATAATGTATCTTCCTGGCTACACACTTTGTTCTTTCGTGAACACAAGCAGCACCAGAGGTTACACACTTCCCGCCCCACATGACGCATTTTCTGGGATAAAACATTTATTGTTATTTCAGGACTACAAACAGAACTAGGGGTTTACACATCCACCTCCACAATGACATTTCGGGGGGGGCTACACACTTACTGCTATTTCAAGACTCCAAACAGCATCAGAGGTTACTTGCTTCCACCCTATGATGGCACATTTTCAGGAGTGCAACCTGTCATTCCACGCTACAACGCAGCACGGGAGGTTACACGTTCACACCCCCATAATGCTGCCTTTCCAGGGCTATACCATAACTATCATTTTCAGGCTACACCACGCACTAAAACACACCTGTTACCCCAATTTTGTGTACCTGTAATATCTCAGACAAAAATCTGTAATTTGGACAAAAACACCCCCCTACTCTTCATAATCGCAACACTTTTGCAACTTTTGAAGATGTTGAAGAGACGGCCATTGGCGCGTAAAGACTGCTTTGTCACCATCTTTGACAAGGTAAAAGATGCAAGGCATGCTGGGAAATGCTCTCCTACTGCCTTTGGCGGAAATGGTAGTAGATGAAACTTCGCGTTTAACATTTTTCCTGTGATTTTGAAGGGGGCGGGGTGGGAGGGGGAGCGTAATTCTTGTAATTTCGATTTTTTTTTCGCATAAAAAGATACAGCAAAATTGTAGGGGTACACAGGTCTGACTAAAGGCACCCACTCCCAGCCTGCTATAACCTGTCTTTCTGGGTACACAATTACTGGCTTTTCCTGACTGCAACACAGTGCAAGGTCACACACTTCCTCACCACAATTTTACATTTTCCTTGGCTGCACACTTTAACATTTCCAGTTACACACTGCTTTCTCACAATGAAGCACCTTCAGGACTGCCCCCTCAAGGTGACCTCATTCTCTTCTATGTCTTCAGCAATCTACGTATGCTGCGATTTCACATCATGGCGTCGGCTGTCCACAATGCTGTGGGCAATCAGCAATGGAAGGAGGAACAAGCTGACTACATACACTCGCACTGGCTCCAACTCTTGACAATTATTACAACCACCTGGAGGCTTCTTCGGTGGTATCCCGCATATGCTGGATCAGGACTGGCACCAGACGACACCACAGAAGTGATTCAGCAGCAGCGCAGTGTCTCCTCTGGTGGGTCCCCTCTTAGTGACCTCATACTGCCAGTGCTAAGGATACAACAGGAGAGGTCTGAAGTGAGCCTGTGTGAAGGGGACCCAGAGTGAGCAGCCTGAGAGTACTGCCACTGAGTGGATACAGAAGATGATACAATAAGCAAACGAACAAAAACGTGAAAGGCTCACATGCAGTTGGTAGTTCATACCTTAATATCTAATACTGTTTGCAATAAGCAACTCTGGCTCAATTGTCTGAAATGTCACAATATTCTTGTGAAAAGTTACCTGCTGATTAATCATGATTCAATGAACACTTAACATTTTGCAAAAAATATGTATAAATTCTTTTTCTTTTTCACAGAAAGAGCATGTTTCGCCACACACGTAAAACAATTTTCAAACTGAAATAAACTAACTATTTACACTGAAAGCTACATATTTTCACATGCAAAAAAATTGTAATTTTTACAGGAAAATAACCAAAAAATGATTATACCAAAGAGAAACCTAGTGACTTTTACAGAGATGAAAAAAAATCTGAATTGTTACAAACACAGAAAATGAATTTTCACACTGATAAAAAGTGTTTTCACACACATGCACGCACGCACGCACGCACGCACGCACGCACACACACACACACACACACACACGCACACAAGGAAGCCAACTGACCTAAGAATTTTCAGAAATCATTCAGTTTACACTGGGGAATGCTTAGAATAAAAACATACACACACACACACACACACACACACACACACACACACACACACACACACACACACACACACACACACACACCACACACACACAATTATGAATACACAGACACCATAGCTGGATGAAGGGTGGATGAGAATTACGCAGATCTTGTTGGCATGAAAAAAAAAACCCTGATATATTATGTGACAGCTACATTTCAACGTAGTCTCAAATGTCATAAAACGGTCAGTCAACAGTGCCAGAAATGTCTGTGGGGGGGTGGTGAAAGTGAATATAGGGAAGGCTGGAGAGTGGAGAAGGATGTGTGGAGAGGTAAGGGGGTGGGAACTGGGGAAGGTAGGAGAGGAGGTGAATAGCTATCTGCTGTGTGTCCGTGTTTGTGTGCTGGGGTGAAAAAGACAAATGCGCTGCCAATGATAGAGAGGAAGTAGATGTTTTATGTCTCAGTTCCTCATCTCTCTGGCTGACAAGGTCAACTCTTGTTCCAAATGTGTATTTTTATTATTATCAGGAAACAGTTACATCATTACATATGACATTCCATTTTGACACAGCACATCTATCTTATTTTTCTTATGTCCTGCCACAGCGACGGCTCCTGTCGCTGGTCACAGGCACAATGACATCACACACTCACACTCAGGGATATATGCACGCGTGCACACACACACACACACACACACACACACACACACACACTCACACAAGAACCCATTATCTTATGATCTGAAGAATTACAAGGGACTTTTCTCCAAGAAAGAGGGACGCCTAGACACACACGGCATTGATGTTTTCACAGCAAGTAAATGGACGTACAATAAGAAAATTGTATAATAAATTTGTAAATGTGTATGTAACTGATAAATAAACAAATGCCTGAAATATTAAAGAGTGACATGTGAAAAAAAAATGATCAATTTGCACCCTGAAAGTTGATGAGTGCTGGGGTTTTCTGTCAACGGAAAATAAGAATCGTTTCCAGATGTACATGAAACGTGAGATTAATGGTAAAAGATGCCTATGCAAAGCAAAGTAAACATGGCGATGCACACACACACAAAAAAACAAACAAAATTTTCATTTCATACATATGACATATGTGCACACAAAAAAAGGGCGATTACAGAGACTCACTCTTGTACACAGATGCTAGTTGTGTATGATAAATCACATCATACACAGTGAGTTTTCAACTAAACAATAACAACAACAACAACAAAAGCAGCCATCAACAGCAAACACAAAAAAGGAAACTGGTTGTTTCACTGTCAAGACATTTCAGATGTAACCAATGTCGCTCATGATTCACTTCACATGGCACAAGCTTCTAGCCAAGTCGCATTTCTTTTCAGGGATGAACAAAACAGCAGGTGGTCAACACTTCAGAACTAATGCTGAACCAGAAAAGAAATGTGCATTCAAACACACACACACACACACACACACACACACACACACACACACACACACACACAGATACATAGATATACAGATAGACAGGGAGAGAGAGAGAGAGACAAATAGACAGTTAGACAGATAGACACACAGACAGTTAGAAAGATAGACTGATACATAGACAGTTAGACAGATAGACACACAGACAGTTAGACAGATAGACTGATACATAGACAGTTAGACAGACAGACAGACAGACAGACAGACAGACAGACATATAGATAGAGAGAAAGATGATAGATAAATAGACAGACAGATAGATAGATAGGCAGACAGATAGACAGATAGATAGATAGGCAGACAGATAGATAGATAGGCAGACAGATAGATAGTTAGATAGACAGATAGACAGACAGACGGATAGATAGACAGGTAGACCAGAATACACGGACTCTCAGGGGACACACTGACATTCAATAATATCAACACAGACAAGAGTCAAAATCACCTATTCGGCTAGTGCACCACCCTGTTGTTCATACCCAGCAACAGTCAGACATGTACACCTTAGTCTCTTACCAAACCACACAGCTCTGAAAGAGTCTCTCCCAGCATGAATGATTCAACTTCTCGCACTTCCTCCCCACCAGCCTGATCACTGCGTGCTTGCCTTTTGTCCACTGTTTCATACCACATGCGCTTTCACTCTCTCGTTTGACCTGCCAGCTGGATCAGCGCTTTATGTGGAGAAAAGCCTGACACCTCAAATAGTTCTGTAATCGTGTTGATTCGCTGTAATCGTGTTGATTCGCTGTAATCACGTTGATTCACTGTAACCGTGTTGATTCGCTCTAATTGTGTTGATTCGCTGAAATCATGTTGATTCACAGTAATCATATTGATTTGCTGTAATTATGTTGATTCACTGTAACCGTTTTGATTCACTGTAACCGTTTGATTTGCTGTAATCGTGTTGATTCACTGTAATCGTGTTGATTCACTGTAATCGTGTTGATTCGCTCTAATTGTGTTGATTCGCTGTAACCTGTAATCGTGTTGATTCACTGTAATCGTGTTGATTCGCTGTAATTGTGTTGATTCGCTGTAAACTGTGTTGATTCACTGTAAATCGTGTTGATTCACTGTAACCGTGTTGATTCGCTGTAATTATGTTGATTCACTGTATATAGTGTTGATTCGCTGAAATCATATTGATTCACTGTAATGTAATGATTTGCTGTAATTGTGTTGATTCACTGTAACCGTTTTGATTCACTGTAATTGTGTTGATTTGCTGTAATCGTGTTGATTTGCTGTAATCATGTTGATTTGCTGTAACTGTGTTGATTTGCTGTACTGTGTTGATTTGCTGTAACTGTGTTGAATTGCTGTTATCGTGTTGATTTGCTGTAATCATGTTGATTCACAGTGGAGAAACAGACCGCTATAGAATATCCAGTTATGCTGTTACTCCACTTCGATGGGAGCTCTCAGGACAACCTCACAACAGGTACTTCTGTTCGATAGACACCCTGGCAGCAACTGCAGTGAGACAGGCGAACAGGTTGAACTGCCCAACTTCAAAGCTTATGTGCAGCACTGGTCTTCTGCTCAACAGCCAGCACCAAGGCATCTCTCCAATCATCAACTAATGCAATGTTTCTGCAAAGCACGTCTTCAAATCTTACGTTTATTTACAGGGGGGGAAACTGAATAAAAGATCAGCTACTTAGAAAGCACAGACAGAAGGTGAAACACAAGAGAAAATGGTGATGTACAACATTGTATCTTACCCTCTTTGTTCTCTAATTCTGAAAAAAAAAAAGATTTTGGAAATGACAACCACGGTTTCCCTTAAACTGATGTATCTTTAATCATGGTGAGGTACACGGTGTAATTCTTCTTCACACGCAGGCATGTATGCACGCATACTCGCATACATACCTATTCAATGACACATTACATAATGCCTGCAAACATCACATTTGCCCACACAAGCATTGGCATGTTCATCTATGCATGCACACACACACACACACACACACACACGCACATGCACACACACACACACACACGCACACACGCACACACGCACTTGCACCACACACACACACATGCACACACACACACACACACACACACACACACACACACACACATGAACATCACACACACACACACAGAGGTACACTTACACATGCACACACATACATATGCACACATATGCAGTAATGCAAACACGCTCTGACATACACATACTGAAGGAAAAAGACGGGAGGGGAAGGGATGGGAATTGTAGACTATGACCTATTCCATGTGTTAACATCTGACAATTCAGCAATTAATTGTAAACACAATTAACCAACAAGCTCAAATGATTTCATGGACTTTTCCCCCTTAAATTAATATGTACCTGTGATACTAGAAGAGATCCCAAGAAAGTCGAGAACACAAACCCAGGAACAGCAGTTTATAATACATTAATAATAATAATTTTAAAAAGATGATATAAATAATCATAAATAATAATGACAACAGTAAAACTGATAATGTTAATAATAACAGCGAAAATAATGATAATGAGACATTTCTTTGACAAAGCTGTTTCTAGTATCCAGTAAACACAAGAACATATGCACTTTAACAAATACACACTGGCCTACATGCTCCATGCATATATCCCCTCACTCCTCTATCATACTCAAACTCTGAGACAGATAGAAAGATAGACAGATTGATACTTTGTGTGTGTATATATATATATATATATATATATATATAAATATATCACTCACTCACTCACATGAGAGTCAAAAAGCAGGAAAGACATGACCAAGGCTGAAAAGGAAAGATTAACAAATAATACACACAGACTGAGGAGAGCCAAGACAAGAACAACAGCAGGCAAGCGTTCCAAGTTCTAAGGGATCTCATGACATAAGACTCAGAACTGTCCAGGGCACAGAAGGAAACTGCCTCCAGGAAGAACACGGCATCAAGAACAGATGAACTCTGTACTGGTCAGTCCTCAGCAACTCTCAGACCCATAAAGACCCCAGCAAGCCTGCAAAGCAAGGGATCATCCAATGGTGACGATTTCCAATCTGCGACAGCCAAAGTGTACACAGGAATAGGATGGCAAAAGAGCAGGAATGCTGCAAGAAGTGCCATCATCCCAGTGAGGCTGACAACGTATGGAGGACCATCAGTCGGATATTCTCACCAAAATCTGAAATAAATCTGCAGAGTGGCCAACATCTAGGACTTTGTCACTCATCATCACTCTTCCCATCAAATGTAACTAACAGCAGAGGCAGAGTTACCTAACCATCAGCCATGCAAGCACACTGATGTTGAACGTCATCTTGAAAAGGTTAAATCAACCTGCAGAAGAAATCCCTGCCGAAGACCGCACTACATTTCACTAGAAAAGAAATACAACAGAACAGCTTTTCAAGCAATGAGACCTGTGCGAAAAAAAAAACAGAATCACACCATTACATTAGGAGATCAACCGCATGTTCATTGACTTCAGGAAAGCATTTGACCAGTTGTGGCACAACGTGCATAAGCTGTCATAAAGAAATAACGCATGTACCAGAAGCTAATCCATCAAGCAGATGTTACAATTCTACAGCTAGCCGAATTGCAGTTGTTCAAGGCACATGTGAAGTTAGTTCCATACATCAGATGGAGTCCATCAAGGCTGCCTCTTGTCACCTACATAGTTCAACATAGTGAAATCTATCACAAATGCCTCTGGAGGACCACAGTGGCAGTCTGTGCTGACCTCAATTTCATCAGTAACAGTGGCAATTTCAGAAGAGTACCTGGCATCTCCTTTAGTGAGCGTGTCACAGACAATAAATCCACATAATCATCAGCAGCACATAAGTCAAGATGAAGGCCTGTTTACCCTGACATTGCTATTAGGTGTATGTTTCAACAAAAAAAAGTGTGTTTTCTACACAGAATTTGTACAAATCTTCCAATTTTTCTTTTTTTTCATAAAAGCGGATGGAAGAGGGTGTGTGTGTGTGTGTGTGTGTGTGTGTGTGTGTGTGTGTGTGTGTGTGTGTGTGTGTGTGTGTATTCGTTTCCATCAGCCATTACACAGAAGAGGTTAGACCAACTACAGTAAAAATAATTTCTTCTACCATAAATACTTAAAAATCTGATTCAGCATACCTTGGCACAAGCACACACCCTCTCACTGATTGATTTTTTTTAATATTTCACAGCCTGTATTTACCACTATTGTTCCTGCATATTGGCATGTAGTTGAAAAAGCAGACAGCTGGACACATCTCATGTTCAACAGTTGGAGAGAGTTTCACTCATTGGTCAAAGGACATCAAGATAGCATCATTGCTGAATTCCAAAAGATCAAATTACCATGCAAGAAACGTCTCAAAATTTTTTTTTGACTTTTTCTTTTTTAGTTCCATTCACTTATCGTATTTTCACCAAATGTGGACATACCGCAAAATCATATGAGCAAACTGGTCTGCTGTTGCCCACAGTGAGGAAAAGGAAACTGAGATTGTGTGAACATAGAACAACATCAAGTGGACACCAAGACCCTTCGTCAAGGGAACAGAGCAAGGAGAGACAGGGTAGTAAAGAGAAAAATATGGACAGACACCACTCACTACGGAGTGGATCCAAAGTGGGGGTGGGGGACGAAGCATGGGGCTGGTAAGAAAGAACATTAAAAATACTACACCCATACTTGACCTCAGCAAGTGCAATTACCGCTCAAGAATTTCATCTTAAAATTTTTTTGACGTAATTTTTTTTTTTCAGTTCACCTTCTCGTCATATTTTCCCCAAACACAGGCACAAAATATGACGAAATTGTATGAGTACACAAGTCTCTGCTGCTGCCCACAGTGAGGACAAGGAAACTGAAGTTGTGTGGACACAGAACAAGATCAAACGGACACATCAAGACCCTCCATCAAGGAACAGAGCCATGACAGACAGGGCAGGGGAGAAAATATGGACAGACAACACTGGTAGGTGGATCCATACGGGGGGGGGGTGGGGTGGGAGGGTGGGAGATGAAAGATTAGGCTGTTAAGGAAGAACAGAAACAGACAAGAGAAGGACGAGGCAGCAGAGGTACATTGTGAGAGCAGAACAGGACCTGTCCTGACCTGAATCTATTTTACACATGTTGATGGCCGTCTTCAGGGCTTTCTGCACCTTCCTGGGCAGCAGGCTCCCCTCGTCCCCCATGCTGCGCAACACCTGTTTGTGGTCCACGTCCACGATGATCACCTGCAACACGGCCCACAAAGCACCTGTCACCACCTGACGTCATGATGATGTTGACGACTACAGGCACAAACACCTCTTAGCTGTCCTCAAAGACAATGATCACCTGCAACACGGCCACACACTGCATCTGTCACAACCTGATATCATGTTGCTGGACAACAACATCATCATCATCTCACACCCACACACACACACACACACACACACACACACACACACACACACCCCACATACACATGTGCACACACACCAAGCACACACACACACACACACACACACACACACACACACAGAGTCTCACACACACACACACTCACACACACACAGACACACACACACACACACACACACACACACACACACAGAGTCTCACACACACACACACTCACACACACACAGAGTCACACACACACACACACACACACACACACACACAGAGTCTCACACACACACACACACTCACATCTTCCAAGGCCAGGGCCTTGACCCTGTCCAGGTGTGACCTCAGAACACCTATGATGAAGGGCGTGGGGGACTCACAGACTTCCAACAACATGTCAAGGGGCAGCAGCGGGATGTACACATGCTGCCACTGGAACGGGTACAGCAGCGCCACCAACGCATGAACCGTCTGCGTCAGGATGCTGTCAGGCACAGAAAGGAACAGAAAATGACATCACTAATCTGGTGCCTGTACTTTGCTCATACCAAAAGATCCCTTACAGTCTAGTGCCTGTACTTGCTCACATGAAAAGATCCCTTACAGTCTGGTGCCTGTGCTTGCTCACATGAAAAGATTCCTTACAGTCTGGTGCCTGTGCTTGCTCACATGAAAAGATTCCTTACCGTCTGGTGCCTGTGCTTGCTCACATGAAAAGATTCCTTACCGTCTGGTGCCTGTGCTTGCTCACATGAAAAGATTCCTTACAGTCTGGTGCCTGTGCTTGCTCACACAAAAAGGTCTCTTACAGTCTGATGTTTGTGCTTGCTCACATGAAAAGGTCCCTTACAGTCTGGTGCCTGTACTTGCTCACATGAAAAGGTCCCTTACAGTCTGGTGCCTGTGCATGCTCATAAGAAATGATCCCTTACACAGTCTGGTGCCTGTGCATGCTCATAAGAAATGATCCCTTACAGTCTGGTGCCTGTGCTTGTTCATAAGAAATGACCCCTTACAGTCTGGTGCCTGTGCTTGTTCATAAGAACAGATCCTTAGTCTCCTCCTCATTTTTTTCTGCCAGAATGAATGTCAATGACATCATCAAAATGTTGTTCATCATCATTAACTTTTTAAGGAACTGTTTCCCCATCTGTTTTCCCCATTACCAGGTAACTATCAATTTGTCTTTTAATGTCCCTCAAAGGTTCGTTCTCATATGGGTTATTTGGGCAGCTCTGAGTATTAAGACACTTCGTTTGAGGGCAACAGTTGTTTTGCTGAAGACACCCCCATCTGCACAGGCCTTGATTCAACTCTAACAAGTGTTTAAATCATGATATTTTAGCCCGTCACACATGTGATTATGATCAACAATGATGCGTAAATTTCAGTCAAACGACTGTTGACAATCTGGCACCCATGGTTTTCACTGGGACAAAGGGGGCTGGAATAGCTCAGTGGGTAAAGCACTGGACTTGTAATCTTTGGGTTGCAGATTCGAATCTCGCCAGGCCGTTTCGGTACAGGGGGATTTTTTCCCGGAGTTAACATTGGTTCTGACTCCATTCTCCATACAGTCCTTCGAATGAGACTATAAACCAAGGTTCCGTGTGTGAACGCACGCATAACATCTTGCACACATGTAGAATCCCATCACCAACTTTCAGAAGAGAAGGTCAGTTTGGCCGTTGGTATGGATGACACGTTACACATAGCATGCACCTTCCCCGAAGTTGGAGTATGGCTGCCTTAATGGCGGGATAAAAAAAACGTCATGCACACAAAACTCCACTCCCTTTTTGGGTAGATGGGATTAATCCTTGCCTGTCTATACAGGGAGTGTCCACAGGAGTATCAGCCTGCGTATGCAGAAGAAGAAGAAGAAGAAACTGGGACAAAGGCTCAGAAAGCCATGAAGATGACCCTGCTGTGTCCACACTTGTCTGAAACTTAGCTGGCAGTGTGTGAGATGGCCAAGATGTCAGAAGTCCGTGTCAAGGTCAAGGATGGACGTTAAATTTTACACCATGATTCAACCACCACGAAGGTCAGTTGTAAAGATCAACACACACAAAAAAAAAGCACTTAACAGACTAGACTGTCCAAAACATTTTGATACAAAATTTGTTGTGATTCAGACCTGAATTTTTTTTTTTATTAGGTGTTTAAAAAAAAGTAATGGAATGTCAGAAGTTCTTCTCAAGTTCACTTGGGGCTCTATACAAAATCTGGTAAATCAGCAATGCTACATTAAGAAAAGATACTCCCCCCACAAACAAACTAAAAAAAACAATCAAAAAAAAAAAACCCTTGATAGTTAAGATGTTAAAAGATTAGGGATAAAAGAAATATTAAAAAGATACTCCCCCCACACAAAACAAACTACAAAAACAATCAAACAAAAAACCCTTGATAGTTAAGATGTTAAAAGATTAGGGATAAAAAAAAAACACCTAAAATTCTCTTGTCTTTCTGATGTGAAAGTAAACGCAACCCCTCACACACACATACACACACACACAAACGCATACACATACGCACAGAAACACACACACAGGCCCAAATTAAACAAACTCACACAAGGAATAGAAAGCCCAAACACAGGGAGAATACACTTCCTGAGTTTAAGCACAGACCTCACATAAATTCAGCAAGTGTTTGCTGACAGACAGATGTGGTACGGTAGAGGCAGGAGTCAGGGCTGGGAGGGGGAGGGGGAGAGAGCAAGCTCAAGAGTATAAACTGATGATATCTATGTGTACGGAACACTGGCTATAACCTGTTTCCTTTACCTACAGCAATGTTCTTTGTCATTTTGGAGGATGAAAAATACTTCAAGCTCAACTTCAGAAAATGTTTTCATGAAGTCTTCATTGCAGACGTTACGATAAATAATCAAAAAGGGAGCAAAGCATACAGCCCAGCAAAGGGAGAGCACTGCAGCCACCTGCCCACCTGAGGTGCTTGGAGCACAGTATCAGTCGTCTCTCCATCAACATGGAGGCAAAAACCTGGATCAGCTTGTCTGTGCCCAGGTACATCAGCAGAGACTCATAGTTCACCTGCAGGACAGGTACACACAGGTACCAGATATGAGCATGCATCATTCGAACGATAAGCAAAGGGAGCCTTCTGAGACTAAAAAAAAAAATGTGATTGCAAACATACAGTGTGCTGAACCTTTTCCAGCTAACAGAAAATCTTATTAAGAGATGCATCAATTCTTTTTTTCAAATCTCTGTTTCAGTAACTATTGTAAACCACATATAAATGATAAGAGCATAGAGATTAAAAGTCAATGTTAAAAAACAAAATCGCGCTTCTATCCACATTACCAGCTGAAATATTTGCCTAGGGTACATGGCAGTACTCAACATGGAATGTTCTTTTAAAACTACCCCCAACTGAATGACCACATGAACGCACATATGCATGAATACAAGCATACTAGCACATGCACGCACATTTAAAACGCTTGTCTGCACGCACACACACACACACACACACACACACACACACACACACACACAAACCATACACAATCACTCACATAAATACACACAATACACTCTCTCTCTCCTGTGTATCTCTCCGCTCTCTCTCTCTTCTCTCTCCTCCCATTCCCTCTGCCCCCTTCTTTGTCCCTCCCTCCTTCTCTCTCTCTGTCTCTCTCTCTGTCTCTCTCTCTCTCTCTCAAGCAAGCAAAAAAAAAAACCACGTTTTCACAGCACCAACTGCAGACAGTCCTGACACTTACGTTCACAAGCCGGGGGTCGGAAGGTCGGTCCAGAAAGACGGTCTCCATTTCACCATTCTCATCCTGTTAGCAACATGCCAGGCACAGGGCCACACACATCAAAAGTGCACACAGTGCCACATGCTCCGTAGGCCCGTCAAGGAACTGGTCCACAACCGGACACTGTCACTCTACACCGTCCATTCCCACTGCATCACACACACCCCTCCTTCGCTTTCACCATCTATGACTTCCAGGAAGAAACGTCTAAACACAGCAAGGACAAAGGCATGTCCAGGGATGCATGTCGTGACGTCAGACATCACAACCGCAACAAAAACGTGGTGAAAGTTTATTTCCAGAATGTACAGGTCCTATGACGGCTTGTGTGGCGTGTAAAGATGTCCCCGAAGAGGCACGGAATGTGATCTTCAAATCTCACAGCTGGCTGCAGCTGAGCAGATTTCCTGACGTGGCAAGATAATGCATACCCTTTGCCTTTGCTTTACGTGGAGGCCACTTCGTTGTGCTAAAACCTTTGGCAGGCAGTTCATAGGCATGCATGTTGGTTTGTGGCCACTGCCTTAACACATGCATTATTCCCACTGTCATACCACCTGTTTCATTCCAGCTATCAAGCCACACGGTTCACTCCCACTGTGAAGTCACATGGTTAATTCCCATCGTCTTACTGCATGGTCACATTCACACCACATAGTCCATTCTCACCGTCACACAGCACAGTTCATTCCCACTGTAATTTAGCATGCTTCATTCTTACTGTCATACCACACAGTTTGTTCCCATAACTGTCAGGCTACACTGCGTGACAACAAAAGATCCAGTGTGTATCAAAAAGCAGTCCTGCCCTTGTGTTACACTGAAGAAACGTATGACAGTGCTCTATCATGGACCAGCCTCTTCAGCATTGTACAATCAATGGAAACCTTGGGATGCATGTTAGATCAAAGCAACCAACAGCTTCAAGTCAAGGGGTGCAACTAAAATTGAACAAAAGGTCACTGCTGCACACTGTTTGTGCCACTCTAGAGGTCAGTCAGACTGAAAGCCAACGGAGGATGTTAAATCAAAGTGAGATTTATTTGTTAGAGTAGTAACACATCAATTGCTGAATTTGGAATCTGCATTAAATTTAAACTACCAGCATCTCAGTGTGAGTGTGTGCGAGAGTAAGCTCACACGTGCCTGCATGTTGGTGCACGTGTGTGTGTGTGTGTGTGTGTGTGTGTGTTAAAAAAAAAAAAAAAAAATCATACATCACCTACACTCATGTCATGTCTACCCTTCTTAGGGTAATCCCATACATGCACAAGGTGACAGGCATTCTATTTCATTCTACAGACAAAATGCGCAAGGTGTTAAACCACACAGCACACCATGCAGTCTTCTGCACACACCAGTTCCGAGACCTTTGTAGAGGCACCTCGGAAATCACTGTCAGCCTGGAAGCTGGAGAGGACGAGGGGTGGGGAAAGAGGGGGAGG
>JADBJO010000861.1:190000-257500 GCA_016801955.1 Conus betulinus
CTGCTGTGGTGACCTCTAATATCACCTGACCTACACAACACTGCTGTGGTGACCTCTAATATCACCTGATCTACACAATACTGCAGGGGTGACCTCTAAAATCACCTGACCTAAGCAATACTGCAGTGGTGACCTTGATAGCACCAGAAGTGCATAAAATTGCAATTGCGAATATCACCTAAATACACAATACTGTGCTGTTGACCTCTCATATCACCTGACATATAGATTACTGATCTTCAATAAATGACTATGACTTCTGGTGCAGACAGAATGTCTATTCTTCTTGATGACTTGACATTGACTGCTCCCTGTGGATTGCCAGTGCCGGTGCCGACCAGGCTGTGGCTGTGGACGAGGTGTTGGAATGAGCGGCGTGGGTGCACTGCCTCTGAGTTGGCACAGAGCTTGGGACAGAAAAAAAAAAAAAAAAAAAAAAAAAGAATGACCCCATATTATATAATGAGACTCAACACATTCTCAGATGCTGAAGATTTTAACACAGACATGGATGACAAAGCCATGAATGAGAAGTAGAAATCAAAGAAAAGGTCACTCTAAGATAAGGGCAAGAAGGGGCAGGGAATTCCAAGGATTCCCTTTTTTCCCTTTCTAACCACAATCAATGAGGATGAGGATGGTAACACCATGGAGCTCCATTTTGCTCTGGGGCATGGCAGGGCTTGTACTCAATGCTTCTCTTTATTATACATCCAAACATCAACTGAGCCTGAAATAGGCAGACTCCCGCAGTGTTCATCAGGAAATGTGAGCAACACTCCCACAGATACATCAATTACCTTGATGAAACTTGACCCTATGGTTCCAATGTTCTTACTTAAGTTCACAGTACAGTGAAAATTTTGGGAGAGGGGTAACCAAGGCCAAAAGACACCCCACGGCATCATGATGTCACCTTTAATTCATCATGCAGTATCTACAGTATATGTTTAAAGCTGATTGCCATTGAAGTATGGAATGCTCTACATTTTGTGTTTGTCTATGTCTACATTTAACAGCCACCTCTAGCACTGCCTTAAGTATGGAATACCATACTTTCAGAATACATTCAGGTCAGTGTGAGCTGACCTTCATCATGTTCACAGCTAATGATGACATCATCTGCTATCACTTTAGTGTAAATATTCAATTTCAATTAAATCCATTGTTTATAGCCCAGCAGACCGCAAGGGACCCCATCACAGCTGGCATACACATATCTCAGCATAGAACAAACAGTACAGTTACCTGTGAATATAACATTAGCATCACTGAGTGAAAAATGTTTGCAGTATTGCATTTTTCCAATGGTGTGTACCCATGTACTTGAGCATAAGGCAACTAAAGAGTTGTCCATGAGAAAGTTTTGTTTTTTTCTCTTTTCTTACTTTTTTCCCCAAAACATATTTTTCATTACAATAGCCAAAGGTTGTCAGTGAATTCATCTTTCCTAGAATGATAATTCTTTAAAATATCTGGTTATTCACAGCCATTTCTCAAAGTAACCCTACAGTCACCATTGTCATTCATGTCTCTCGGTGCACGCATCTAACCAGTGTGTACTGAACACACCCAAACTCTTTAGAGGGAGAAAATCACTCAGTGGTGCATCTCCTCCATGGGTGAAAGCATCCACAGTTCCACACCACTTGTCCAGTTGTTTACTAAATACAAGCGGATAAAAACACACCCCAACACTAATTTTACAGGCTGGTGATGTCAATAAATAACAGATATACGTCTAATGAAATTGAAAATGAAATGAGGCAGGGAACAGTAAACAATAAACAGTAAACAAGTAGGGTACTTTTGCTCCCATAAGAAAACCTAACACAGAGTAACTTTTATTCAAGACTGACACAGCCTTTTAAACCTGAATAAAGTCAGACAAATACAAAGACGAACAATCTAACAGTGGGGAAAAACAAGCGCAGGCCAACAACTTAACAACACATGTCTGTCGACAGCGTTATGGAATATTTCAAAGCTTGGCACATGGACACGTATACAGATTTCATGCTGCAATGTACAACACCTGAAGCACAAAACGCTACATTCTTCAATACACAACAGTTGTTGTCATAACATATGCGCTAAACAGAAAAGAAGGTACAACAAATCCATAAAAGCAGGACTATAGACTGACATAATACCCAATATATCCAACAACTGACTCTCTTTTAACAGGCACTGATTTTTTTTTTTCCTTCTTTCTTTGAAATGCCTGCACAGCTGTGTACTATGACCTCCATGACACCTTGTCAGCGCTTTGGTAAGTGCTGGCACTGAGAGTCAATTTCACTTTCAGACCTATTATTGCCTAGTCGAACTTCAGAACTCTCTGAGAGCTTTCACCACATACAACAGAAAAGTCCCATTATTAAAAAAAAAAAAAAAAAAAAAAAAAAAAAAAAACAACTACAACTAAAACAAAACACAAAAAAAAAAACACAACAGACTGGTGGGATGATTATCTCCTTAAGTATCTGTAGAATCATGAAGGTAAGCTCTTTGATATGCAGAACAAACATTCAGGAAGAAAAGCAAATAAACTGACAGGTACATGTGTGGTCCGAAACCTCTGCCGGAAGATCCGCGTGCGCTAACAGCTTGATACCAAATACATGAAAAGCCTGCCGATAAACTTCTGTACACACCAAGAAACACTGACATCACAAACACACATTCATCAGCATGTGCGAACACGCATCAACAGTAATGTACTGGTATGCCAGGCACTTAGGCAGTCATAATGTACAAGCCAGACCTCTGTGAGTAGAAACAAAAGTGTCAATCATAAACCTTCAATACTTGTCAACATCAACATGCATTCGATCACAACCATTTTTTTCTCTCATCAGTTATATATGTGCTTGTTTGAAGCACTGGTATCAGTTCAGAAGTTCTGCTAGATCAGCTGGCTGGCTTTTACCTCTGTATTTTTGCCTGACTCTGGTAGAAACATGAAAGCTCTGGTACTATGCACCTGCCAGCAGACATATGCCTCTTGAATGGCTTTGATTCTCAGGCAAATTCATGGAAGAAATATCCCCTCATGTGCTTTCCTATTCAGCTTCTTTCTGCTGCCGCTAACATACCGGCCAGGTTGTATTATTCATTACAGGCATCTACTTAAAACACTTCTAAACTGTTTCTACCACACCCTTCGCTTCGGCTTTGGCCACTGATGCAGCAGCGTAGAACAGACTTCCCCAAGAGGTTGTCACATCCCAGGGAGTCCCTGCAACTGTTTAGGCCCAGGCTTGCTGCCTGGGACAAAATTATTTTGCATCAACTCCTCACCCTCTCATCCCCCCCCCCACCACCTCCTTTCCCCTAATGTCATCCCCAATAGCCCTCTTGTAAATAGCATCTTCAATGGGACTGTTGTGGGGGCCAGCTTGGTTCCGCTGGATAAGTCAAAATGCCAGACAAGCCCTCATGTCCCTCCTACCCCTCTTCCCTTTACCTTCTTTTCACCTTCCCTCCTCACCCTCTGCCCCCACCCCCCCTTTTCAACTTCCCTCCTCCCCCTCTGCTCCTTACCTTCTTTTCAACTTCCCTCCCCCTCTGTCCCTCACCCTCTTTTCTCCTTCCCTCCCCCCCCCCTGCCCCTCACCTTCTTTTCACCTTCCCTCCTCCCCCTCTGCCCCTTACCCTCTTTTCAACTTTCCACCCCCACCCCTCACCCTCTTTTCACCCACAACTGAAAACATGGCCTGTCAAATCTGTTAGCTACTTTTTTTTTTCTCCGTGTATGTGCACCACCCTTCCCTCTTCAGCCAGAAACTCCATGACAGTTTCAGACTGTCAACATCCTTCATGATCCATCTCTCATAAACTCACTGGGCACTTTCATTGTATCCTGTCATTTTTCATCCAGTGTTTCAAACACCGTCAATCCGTCTTCTGATAAGTTCTGATGATTTTGTACCTGTTCAGTTTTTTCATTTGTTTGCTCTTAGTCCTATAAAATGCAAAATGAAGTCTGCAAGGCTGACAGAGAATTTTGTGTCTGACGAGATGAAGACAACAACTGACATGTGGTAGCCATCTAAAAAAGCCTGGCAGTGCATCTTACTCTGGCACAGTGGAGCTAAAACCGTTTAAAAAAAAAAAAAAAAAATAAAATAAAAAAGAATTCTGGCTTCTTGCGTACCTACATGTACCAAAGTATACCAAGGTCAGTGTGGTTTACTAGCAGCATCAGATGACACTGAACAGCAAAAATTACATCAACAAACGTTCAAACAACTTTCCGCACACATCAAATAACATACAACGTTGTTGGCAACGACATGAAATTTGCAGACTGTAGCCAACAAAACCTACACAAATGTTTCATAGCATGCAACTGATAAAGAAGGAGAGGAAAAGCCCATTCGTGATCTGTAAGCAGTTCAGCCCAAGACGAGGGGACACCCTCACCATCTCGGCAAAAAACAACAGATGCCCATGATCCCCCACTTTGTAGTTCCTCTAAGGAACGCAACAGACAAGATAACACAGAGATTGTTGATCAGTTTCACAATGCTGTTACTGACAAGTAACAAATGTCCATAGTTTCCAACCCTGTAATTCACCTAAGAAGTCAGGAAAATAACACAATGATTGTTTGTTAGTGTTACAATGTTGTTACAACACAAGACATGTCCATGATTACAGTATTTGCAATTCCTCTTAGAAGGTAACACACAGAGACTGAGTGTTAGTTCTGTTACAAACTTGTTACTGACATATAACAAACATCAATAGTTTCCAAGAATTGTAATTCATCTAAGGAAGGAAACAGGCAACATTACAAAGGTACTGTAAGTCAGTGCTACTAAGTTATAATTAATTAATGTCTTCAGTGGCAAAAGATAACAGCAGCCCTTAGCCCCTTTTCATAGCTTCCCTAGAGAACTTAAATCAATCACACTGTGTTGTTACTGATGTACATTTTGGATCTGCTTGACAGAATGTCTTCTGGAGATACATATTTCTTAGACTGGGTATTCTATTTGTGTGTGCAAGCTTGTGGGTAGATGTGTGTGTGTGTGTGTGTGTGTGTGTGTGTGTGTGTGTGTGTGTGTGTGTGTGTGTGTGTGTGTGTGTGTGTGTGTGTGTGTGTGTGTGTGTGTGTGTGTGTGTGTGTGTGTGTGTGTGTGTGTGTGTGTGTGTGTGCATGCGTATGTGTAATCCTTTGCATGCGTGTGTGCATGCTTGTACATGTGTTGTGTGTGTGTGTGTGTGTGTGTGTGTGTGTGTGTGTGTGTGTGTGTGTGTGTGTGTGTGTGTGTGTGTGTGTGTGTGCGTGCACACACACACACACATGCCCAAGGGCAAAACTTCTGCATCCACAGATTCCCAGTACATCATGCCCTCACCGTCTGTGGGAACTTGTGCAGGATGACGGGGTCATAGCCTGGGTCGTCCGTCTTGGCGCTCAGTCCCACAACCAGGGCATACTCAAAGAGCTGAGGGTAGATCTTGTCCATGAACTCCCGCGTCCTCTTCACACTCTGAAGCTATAGAGAGAAAGGGTTAAAACAATTAAAGCTGAAGATAGAAAGGGTTAAAACAATGTCCAACAGCAGTTTGCAATTTACACATGCTCTCACACCACTCTCACTGTAACAAAGACAGACATGTCAAATTATCTTCTTTTGGCGTTTCCGAAGTTTTACGTCTGGTGACTTAAAAGTTTAACCTTCGAACTACTGTACCACTCTGACCTACCTGTCTACCATCAACAGATCATTACTGTTCTGGCTTCTTCCGCCCGTCAAGGGTGACTGTCCATTTCATTCCCATTCTTTCCACAGGAAGCAATCCATATTAAGTTGTCATGAGGCAATCCACCAGTGGACACACTGCACTGCAGCCCAGTCACTTAGCAGAGCTCAGTGGCACCTGTTCTGATCCGCATGCACAGGGCACAGACCTGTTTACTCTAAAAACCTGCTGTTGGTGTACTTTTCAGCAAAACTGAATATTTACATACATATATATATATATATATATGTATGTATGTATGCATGTATATATATATATATATATATATATATACTTTTAACAAAGAGCCTATACAAAATGCCAGATTTCTGTAAAAGCAGGGGGGGGGGGGGGGCGATGGGGAGGGCTTTTTGTTTGAATCTGTCATCACATGGTTTCTTCCCGGTAGTATCCATCCAATCTTGCATTAAAGATGGTAAAATATGTTCTTTCTCTAACACAAATCATTTTCCAGCCTGATTCATCAGTATACTTTTCACACAAGCTCATGCTTTCATCGTTTTCTTTTCTTCTTTTTTTTTTTTCGTGTTTCAGGGCAAGTGCAATTACTGCTCAAGAACTTCGTCTCCATAATTTTCTAAAACTATTTTTCTTTTATAGTTCACTGTATTTGTTGCATTTTCACCAAACACGTGTACAAAAGCATGGCAAAGTCATGTCATGTGGATAACTAGCAGATCTGAGGATACTATCTACTAGGCCCCCCCCTACTGATAACAGTAACTGGTAAGTCTTGGAGCCAGATTCTGTGAGCATCCCCTTCTGGAGGGCACCCCCACATCCATCCAATGACTGTCCCCCTGAATTTTGGAGACACCAACGACTTTGAAACCAACTCACTTCAGGTAAGGATGCAGACAGGAAGGTGAGAAGAATAAGACACGAAAGGTCAACCTGAGACTCTCAAGAACAGCCACACAACATCAACTCACCGTCTTCAAGCGCACGGTGGAACAATACGTCACACGCCGCTTGATCTCCTTCATGTCCACGATACTCTCCGTGTCCACTGCAGAGTCAAAAGACATCCAACTCCTTTAGATCAATAAAACATGAAAACTCTGAGTTAAACGTCTATGATTAACGATTAACGCACAAACTAGACAACAATTTGTGAGATAAATTATGATCAGCACATATATATTGTGATTAATCACATATAATGACATACTACATTTTTTTTTTAAAGACTATCTTTGTAGATTTGTATACATGGCTGCTGAATGGTACTCTGTAAGGTTGGATCCATCCAGTTTCTGAATGTGTTCATTTATTACTGGCAGTTTGCCTGTACTATTTGCTCTTACAGACAGACCTCCACGGAGTATACTGACCGCTGGTGAAAATTACACATCAGACTGTGCAGGAGACTACTTTTTTCATTACCAGTGATACTGTCTGGAAGTATCTGATTTCCTTTACTCTTTTCTTCTTTTTTTTTTTTTTTTTTTCTTTTTAACAGACTAGCAGACAAATACACAGCGAAAAAGATCAGAAAGGAAAGTAATGGCAGAAAAGGAAAAAATAAAGTAAAAAAAAACAGAAAGCAAAAAATCAACCAAGAAAAAAAAAAAGAAGAAAGGGGCAAAATAAAAAAGAACCGACAGGTATATGCATGCAGATAATAACAGAATTACCACCAACAAAAAAAATGACTGATGTTAAGTTTTAAAGAAACAAATGAAAATGAAAGAGATAATCAGATAAACAGAGACAAAAAAAAGGACAGTGAGACTGATAGAAACAGACTGACTTGAGAGGGAAGAGTGACAGACCTTGAAAATGACAGACACACAGAAACACGCAACAAAAAAAAGACCGAGACAGAAACACACAGACACTGAGACAAAACAGGACAGAACTTTAAGATGAATAATGTTATTTGGTCCTGTCGTTTTAGAGAAGCCACCAAAGCAATCATCCTGACAGCTTCCATGTAAGTAGCAACAGTTTGATTCACTTTGCAAAGTGCAGACATGTGTCTATTTGCATAATAAGAACTAATGATCATCATCATACAAAAATCAATCAAAATAATTTCTGAGGAGAGAAAAAGAGTGCCACAAAGACAGACAGACAAAGTTACACACACACACAAAAAAATAGAAACAAGAACAGACAAAGACAGTGAAAGAAAGAGATGAACAAGTTACAAGCAGAGTTATCCTTCTCTGGCGCAGACCACAACACAGGTGAGTCTCCTCAAACTGCTGACTGCTGTACCCATTCAGGAAAAATTGCAATGCAGATGAATATGATAACAGTGACAATGGCGGTAGCATTGCAGTCACCATAATAACCACTCCTACATAAAATTCAGTGCATTTCTTTTTCATATGAGTCACCATCATCTCTTTTTCTAACAGCATGATAACCATCACCCCAATCATGCCCCTCCCCTCCCTGTCCTCCACCTTCTGATAGTTACACCAGCTCCTCACTCATTATTTCTGTCTCTCTACCCTGCACCTCATCAACATTTTCCCAGCAGCAAAATGCCACCATATCCTACTACCTATGTTCTAAGCACTGAACCTCTCTTACATCATCATGTAGTCCACTTCCACCTGACAGATACAATTTCAAAATCAGAGTTAAAGGTGGGGGAAAAATACACAAAGCGGGAAAAAAACACCTCTCCTTTAATGAAATGAATAAGAATGAAAAACAGGTGATTTGACTGTGGAAAAAAAAAAAGGGGATCAATAAAAAAAAAAAAAAAAAGAAAAAAGAGAAGAGCATGGATCTGGATATCCACAAAAGAGGAATGAAATCAATGGCACACCAAAGCAAGGCATTAGCACAGGAAATATTCTGACCATATCATGCTTTATCCTTCACCTTTGACCTTGACTTTTAACCGGGTCATGCTCACCCCATGGTCAGCTGCTGTACCTATTTTTAACTCCATGGCCTTGTGCCCATGCTATGAATTTGGCCCCCAGTTCACTTACTGTGATGGACTAGAGTATAAGAGCTGGCAGAAACACTGTCCTTTTTTTTCTTTTTTGAAATGCCTATGTGAGCTTCAGCTCAAAAGGAACTGTACAGGCTGTGTGGCTGACACTGAAATATACAGTTCTTCAAACTAGACCAAAATCAGTTTAGCATTGCAAAAATGTACAAGTAGCACACATGAACAATCCATTTGGACATTTAAAAGTAAACAAAGTAAACTTTTAATCATGTACAGTTCATAAGCTCTGGTCATGTTATGAATTCCTAAAATAAGGGGAAAAAAACAACATGTCATGAGGTGAGGAAGTGGCTGTTTTCGAACGGTTGCCACCGACTTATTGACGATGGATGCAAAATGCTGGCTCATCATGCCTAAAAGCTTTGTTTCCATTGTTAGGATTTCGGGTTTTTTAGGATGCAAAATGCTGTGGCAATCTGCCGAAAAGCTTTGTTTCCAGTAACTGACTGACCTTACATTCTTTGTTGGGTTCATGTTCACCCCATCATACTGTGTTGATGAAGACACTATATAGTTTGCAGGTACTACAAAGCCTTGTCCGTTCAATGTACAGGTGTTACACATTGTCTGGCAATCAAACCCATGCACACATGCAGGTTCACAAATGGTAATACTATCTGCCCATTGAGAACAAAGAACAAAGTCAGCTCATCGTGAAAGGATGGAAAGATGGAAGGAAAACAGCGTCAGTAATACTGGGTGGGAAGAAAATCTTCAAAAAATAAAACATGCATGCACAGAATGTAGTACACAGATGTTCAGAGTTACATTGTAAATGTTTTTTAAAATATAGTTTGTACACTTCAACAGTTTATTTACCTCCAGTGTATCAAAACTTTAAATGGCATGACTGAAAGTGTTAAGGTTAATTCTTAATCTATAATGGTTATTAACCTGGGTTATATTGCCCTCAATACTCTTTTGAGGTCATAAAAACAGATTATCATACTAACAATTTTCATTTGGGGGGGGGGGGGGGGGGGGTTTATAATCAAAGGAAAACAATTTTTTATCAATATTTTGAAATATATTATCATTTACATGTACGTGCAAATGCTGTACACATTCTGAATCTGATACAAATTCCAAGAAAAGTTAAATGTTCTTTATACAAAGATTTTTTTTTTAAGTAGTAGTAGTATATAACGATGGAGAAAAAAAACAGACACAATAAATGAGAGAGGGAAAGACAGACTGATAGACAGACAGACTGAGAGACAGAGAGGAAAGAGAGAGAGGAAAGACAGAGACAGAGAGACAGAGAGAGAAGAGAGAGAGAGTGAGGGAGAGAGAGAGAGAGAGGGAGATCTATGCATGCATAACTAGTGAATGCATTGGCGATCGGTTAAAAATTAAGTATGCGCAATCAATACAGGCACTGGTGACAGGGTTAGAAGTGTGGAAACTGTGGAAGCTATGCACCACCGGATCCTGACCAAAAGCCGTTAAAAAGTGACACACACATCAAAGATCCACAGATTTATGCCCATGAACACAACAGAGCTACCTTCTGGGCATCATGTGTACATGCTTCCCAACATGCACAAGCTATGCATGTATTTGAATCTGCGTGTGACCAGACCATGTGCACAGAGAGGCATGAGGCTCAGAGTGGAGATTATCCGTGCAAGACCCTGCATTAGTGGGCGTGCCTGGGATACGCCTGGAATGTTGTGCATACATGAGTGTTGCTGGAAGTATTTGCAGCAGTTATCATTTGAAGGCTGAACTGTCTCCATCTACAGACAGCTGTGACTGTTTCCGTCACGCCACCGTTGTGACTGTTTCTGTCACGCCACTGTTGTGACTGTTTCTCTGTCACGCCACTGTTGTGACTGTTTCTGTCACCACATAACTTGACACTAAATAGCTATGATTGTTTCTGTCACGAAACAGCTACGATTGTTTCGGTCATTAAATAGGTATGATTGTTTCTGCCACTAAATAGCTATGATTGTTTCTGTCATGAAATACCTATGACTGTTTCTGGCACTAAATAGCTATGATTCTTTCTGGCACTAAATAGCTATGATGATTGTTTCTGGCACTAAATAGCTATGATTGTTTCTGGCACTAAACAGCTATGATTGTTTCTGGCACTAAATAGCTATGATTGTTTCTGGCACTAAATAGCTATGATTGTTTCTGGCACTAAACAGCTATGACTGTTTCTGGCACTTAATAGCTCTAATTATTTCTATCACTGAATATGTAGGATTGTTTCTGTTCATTAAATAACAATGATCGTTTCTGTCACCCACTGAACAGCTATGATGTTTTTGTCATTAAACAGCTATAATGTTTCTGTCATGAAATAGCTATGATTGTTTCTGTCACTGAACAGTTTTGATTGTTTCCATCATTAAAACACCTATTATTGTTTCTGTTATTAAATAGCTATGATTGTTTCTGTCACTAAACAGCTATAACTGTTTCTGTCACAAAATAGCTATGATGATTGTTTCTGCCATTAATGAACAGATATAACAGTTTCTGTCACAAAATAGCTATGATTTCTGTCATTAAACAGCTATAATAATTTCTGTCACAAAATAGCTAAGCTAAGATTGTTTCTGTTATTGAACAGCTATGATTGTTAATGTCATTGGAGCACTGTAACTGTTTCTGTCTCTGAAGTCATGATTGCATTTCTGTCACTGAACCACTAAGATTGTTTTTGTTCTAAAATAGCTATAAATCTCATCCCTCAAATGCAGGTGTGACTGAATGGTATAGGCTATTAATCTATGACTTACGGTTTCAGTAGTATTTTCCATATAATAAAAGTCACATTTTCTTTGAATTTCTATTCACCTACAATTATTCCTTTAAACGCCGGCAACAGATATCTTACATGGCACTATAAGGAAACATTATTACAAAGATTAAAATAACATTCAATCAAGACCAGACTGTTCAACGTAATTCCTACCAAGTCAAGGCACAGATAAAGATAAATGTATTACTGAATAGCAACGCTGCGGTCTGCTTAAGTCGATAAATACACACAATCAAGTAAGACAAGATGATAAGTTTACTATTTATAACGAACCAAGCAAGCAGCAAAATCACACCAAAGCAGCAATTAAATGAGAGATCTTTTCTCTGCCCTAAACTACAGATATCCACAGTAAATGTTATGTTGTTGCCACAATGACAGACAGTAAACACTAATCGCCAGGAGATCTATCTGAAAAGGAAGCATCAAAATAAAATAAAGTAAAAACAAATCATTTGTTGAAAGAACACATCTACGTTCCACCTTAGTTTGTTGATGATCCACATTTTGAGTACGTCAATGTTTTCACATGAGCATTTAGTTCGGAATACCAAAACAAGGACAGTCATCATAAGTGCTGATGGATGCAGGGATTGGGTTACTGGAGCTTTCAGAGGGAAGAGGCAAGGGGGTCGGAGTGGGGAGGCGAGAATGATGTGAACAATGTACATATGTGTGATGGTTTTGGAGGGTGGGGAAAAAGGACGAAAATGAAGTATAAGAAATGGAAACTGGGGGGTAGGAGGACGAAAGTGAAGTGTAAGAAATGGAAACGGGGGGGGGAAGGAGGACGAGGAGCGAAGTGAAGTGTAAGAAATGGAAACTGGAGGGTAGGAGGACAAAAGTGAAGTGTAAGAAATGGAAACTGGGGGGAAGGAGGACGAAAGTGAAGTGTAAGAAATGGAAACTGGGGGGAAGGAGGACGAAAGTGAAGTGTAAGAAATGGAAACTGGGGGGAAAGGACGAAGTGAAGTGTAAGAAATGGAAACTGGGGGGAAGGAGGACGAAAGTGAAGTGTAAGAAATGGAAACTGGGGGGAAGGAGGACGAAAGTGAAGTGTAAGAAATGGAAACTGGGGGGAAGGAGGACGAAAGTGAAGTGTAAGAAATGGAAACTGGGGGGAAGGAGGACGAAAGTGAAGTGTAAGAAATGGAAACTTGGGGGAAGGAGGACGAAAGTGAAGTGTAAGAAATGGAAACTTGGGGGAAGGAGGATGAAAGTGAAGTGTAAGAAATGGAAACTGGGGGGAAGGAGGACGAAAGTGAAGTGTAAGAAATGGAAACTGGGGGGGGGAGGTCGAAAGTGAAGTGTAAGAAATGGAAACTTGGGGGAAGGAGGATGAAAGTGAAGTGTAAGAAATGGAAACTGGGGGGAAGGAGGACGAAAGTGAAGTGTAAGAAATGGAAACTTGGGGGAAGGAGGATGAAAGTGAAGTGTAAGAAATGAAAACTGGGGGGAAGGAGGACGAAAGTGAAGTGTAAGAAATGGAAACTTGGGGGAAGGAGGATGAAAGTGAAGTGTAAGAAATGGAAACTGGGGGGAAGGAGGATGAAAGTGAAGTGTAAGAAATGGAAACTGGGGGGAAGGAGGACGAAAGTGAAGTGTAAGAAATGGGAAACTGGGGGGAAGGAGGACGAAAGTGAAGTATAAGAAATGGAAACTGGGGGAAGGAGGACGAAAGTGAAGTATAAGAAATGGAAACTGGGGGGAAGGAGGACGAAAGTGAAGTATAAGAAATGGAAACTGGGGGGAAGGAGGACGAAAGTGAAGTATAAGAAATGGAAACCTGGGGGGAAGGAGGACGAAAGTGAAGTATAAGAAATGGAAACTGGGGGGGAGGACGACGAAAGTGAAGTATAAGAAATGGAAACTGGGGGGAAGAAGGACGAAAATGAAGTATAAGAAATGGAAACCTGGGGAAGAAGGACAAAAGTGAAGTGTAAGAAATGGAAACTGGGGAAGAAGGACGAAAGTGAAGTGTAAGAAATGGAAACTGGGGGGAAGGAGGACGAAAGTGAAGTATAAGAAATGGAAACTGGGGGGAAGGAGGACGAAAGTGAAGTGTAAGAAATGGAAACTAGGGGGAAGGAGGACGAAAGCAAAGCATAAGAAATGGAAACCTGGGGAAGAAGGACAAAAGTGAAGTATAAGAAATGGAAACCTGGGGAAGAAGGACAAAAGTGAAGTATAAGAAATGGAAACCTGGGGGGAAGGAGGATGAAAACGAAGTATAAGAAATGGAAACCTGGGGAAGAAGGAGGAAAAATGAAGTATAAGAAATGGAAACTGGGGGGAAGGAGGATGAAAACGAAAACGAAGTATAAGAAATGGAAACTGGGGAAGAAGGAAAAAAGTATAAGAATGGAAAACTGGGGGAAGGAGGATGAAAACGAAGTATAAGAAATGGAAACCTGGGGAAGAAAAGGACAAAAATGAAGTATAAGAAATGGAAACTGGGGGGAAGGAGGATGAAAACGAAGTATAAGAAATGGAAACTTGGGGAAGAAGGACAAAAGTATAAGAAATGGAAACTGGGGGGGAAGGAGGACGAAAACGAAGTATAAGAAATGGAAACTTGGGGAAGAAGGACAAAGTATAAGAAATGGAAACTGGGGGGAAGGAGGATGAAAACGAAGTATAAGAAATGGAAACTTGTGGAAGAAGGACAAAAGTGAAGTATAAGAAATGGAAATTGGGGGGAAGGAGGACGAAAACAAAGTATAAGAAATGGAAACTTGGGGGAAGGAGGACAAAAGTGAAGTATAAGAAATGGAAACTGGGGGGAAGGAGGACGAAAGCGAAGCATAAGAAATGGAAACTTGGTAAGATTGATCCTGAACCAGTCTTTCCCTGCTGCAGGAGTTCGTTTGCACAACAGCTACAGAGATCAGCGGTGGTGTCAAGGTCAGGGCCCTTCACTCAGACACTGCTGCTGCCTTTACAGTCATCAGAGGCCATGAGCCATGAGTTAGAAAAAGGAAAGGAAGGGCGAAGTGTGGAGACACTGGAGGGCAAAAGGGGGCAGAACAATGGCAAGAGGCGTGAGGGCTGCAGTGTGCTGATGGTTTTAATAGTCCGGGTGAAGAGCAGTAAACAGGAGCGTTAGAGAAGCAATGCATCATCCTGAAAAGTGACTCTGCTCTTTCAGCGCCATGTTGACTGCCGCATACTCTTTGCCAGTCTGATAATCTTGATAGTCATCCGTTAACTACTACAGAAGCTGGATAATTCAAGCCAGATGCATGAACATGTCTGTGAGCTGTTCTAAAACTAGACGGGTTGGGGGTGCAGAGGAAGGAGAAAGTGTACATGTGGGGGGGGGGGGGGGGGGGGGGGGAGGAGGTGGTGGTGGGAAAGGGAGGAGGATTTTGTGTGTGTGTGTGGGGGGGGGGGGAGTGGAGGAGGATATCGTTATCATGAGGTATGTGGCTCAAGCTAAAAAATATGTGTCTTTTATAACTTATTTTTATTTCATTAGTTTGCATCACAGTGCCACAGCAAGGAATACACAGATGGTAACAGACTGATCTTGAAAAATGTAAAAGATGTCTGATGATGCAGAAATGATTAGATCTTTGAAACAAGACCTTCATCTTTCTAGAATGTTCATCACATTTGTAGCATATAAGCAATAACCTCCCCTTGTCCACCTTTCTGTGTGATGTTTATTCATCACATTTGGGGAATGGAAGCAGTTACCTCTCTCTTTTCCCTTCACCTTTTGATGTTCATTCATTATATTTGGGGCATATCAGCAGTTACCTCTCTTTTCAAGTGTGCTTTCTGCCCTAACAGGACCTTGCAGTTGGCTGGTTTTCTAAACAAATATGATCATGCCATATGATATAGCACACACACACACACACACACACACACACACACACACACACACACACACACACACACACACACACACACACACACACACACACACAATGAAGGAATTGCTATCAACAATTCTCAAGTTTTAAATCAAATCATTGATTTTTCCCCTCAAAATAAAGCAGCAGTCTTTTTGTTACAATCGATTAGTCTCAGGATGGCTGTTTATCATATTCACATTTACCTTCATGTACTCTCTCTCTCTCTCTCTCCCTCTCTCCACTCCATTCCCCTCCCCTACTCTCCACTCCTCTCTTTGCTCCTCTCCTCCCCTCTTTCTCTCTCTCATGCACTGTGCTGTGCTGGCAGACACATGCAAACTACCCTGGTAACTCTACCTTTGTGAATGTGATAGTGTAAGAGAGCATACAGTTTCTCATTAATTACCAAGCCCAGTTTAAATGCCCCCCCCAAAAGCAGTTACTGAAAAGCCAAGGTGCCCACTGCAGTCCACCAGTATCATGTTACAGACAATAAACAAAGCGATAGTGAAGGGGAGAATGGGGGGGGGGGGGGGGGGGGGAGAGAAGTGCGACAGAAACAACCATTTACATGCTTCTTTAATGTAAGAGACGAAATCTGAAACAAAAGCAGTTGTGTGCATTGAGAGGCAAAGAAACACCGAGCTATTGTACAAAAGGTTACAGCATTCAGTTAACAAACAGAAACAGATTTTTTACAAATGTAAACCACAAAAAAAAAAAAAAAAAAAAAAAAACTACTAGAGATTAATCATCCTCTTTTGCCTACATGATCTTCCTCTCCCCACCACACCTCGCTACTCTAATAAAGTTTTAAAAATGTTTCTCCTTCAAAAGCACAGGCAACACATACCCACCAATTCACCTCATAGTACAATGCTCTAAGCAGATCCACTTTGAAATCTTTCTCTTCACGCGACTGCTACTACTACAATCAGGGCTATCACTTGAGAGAAGACAAAATACCTGCAATTCTACATGGGTCTGTTGTTTACACTCCTGTCCACAAACCTGAGCACCAGGTGGTGTATTGACTATTTTCTGTCCAACCATGACCCAGACGATTTGTCTGTACAGCTTTTGTCAGTCTTACTGATTTTTGCAGTGTTTTAGAGAGTCAGGATGTCGGAGCCTGACACTAGTTTGCTTTCAACAGGCAGACAACAAGGCAGCTGCCCAATCTGATGATGAAGAGTACATAAGATCTTGTGATGTCACTGTTGTCTGCCAGCACACCCCAAACACAACCAGTGTTCCGCAGATTCCACACCCAATCCCACCCACCCACCCAAGCACTACCACACCCTCCCCCCTCCCTTTACTCCTGATTTTTCTTCATCTGCTTTTTTTAATTTAATTTTTTCTTTTTTTTTTGTTTCCTTCCTTCCTTCTTCCTTCCACGTACGAAGGCTGATACTCCTGCGGACACTACCTGTATAGACAGGCAGTGGAGTTTTGTGTGTATAACTTTTTTTTTATCCCGCCATTAAGGCAGCCACCCTCCATCTTCGGGGAAGGTGCATGTTATGTGTAACGTGTCATCCATACCAACGGCCAAATGGCCTTCTCTTCCAAAAGTTGGTGATGGGATTTTCAGAAGAGAAAGTTGGTGATGGAAGTTTACATGTGTGCAAGATGTTGTGTGTGCGTTCACACACGGAACCTCGATTTGTAGTCTCATTCGAAGGACTATGTGGGGAGTAGAGTCCGAACCAATGTTAACTCCGAAGGAAAAAATCCCCTGTACCGAAATTCGAACCCACAACTCCAGGATCATGAGTCCGGCGCTCTACCAACTAAGCTATTCCAGCCCCTTTCTTTTTGTTTGTTTGTTGATTGTTTTTAATTTCTGCATTCCTCTGTAACCCCCAAAGTTGTGGATAAGTTGGAAGCCCAGCACAAATAGGATTATTCTTCTTATTACACCTATTCCTTTTTTCTACTCCTACTTCTACAACAGAAAGAGAACAGGGAGGAGGACAGAGACCGCACTACAGAGGACAGAGAGGAGAGACAAAGAAGGGAGCTTACTGGAGTCCTGCTCCTCCGTGGTGGCGTTCTCCTGGTCCCCCTCGTCCGATGCTAAGGGACCCCTGAACACCACCTGAAGGGCTTCGTAAGCCTGGTTGATCTTCTGCTTCACCTGGAACACACGCATCTCATCCGTATGACCGCTGAACTTTGACATGTGACCTTGACAACACAATGTGGGTCTCAAGAACACCTGTGAGGATCTGGACACACACATCACATAATTTATCATATTTCTGACCTTTGACACCTAACTCCATCTCCATCTGAAGGGTTTCATGGGCTTGATTGACCTTCTCAGGTCTGACTGGAGCATTGAGCTGCCTAAAGCCAAGGTCATAATTATGTCTGCAAAGTTGTGGCGTCCATGAACCGCATGACACCCTCATCTTCAAACCTCTCATCTTAAGTCATTCATCGCTAGTCACCACAACCAGAACCTACATTCACCAACAATCACCAAAAACCACAATCTACATATCTTCAAAATCATCATACCCACAATAGACATTCGTCAAGAATCACAACAACCACAATCTAAACATCAACAATCACCACATTCATCATTCAAATTCATCAGCAATCACCACAACCCCAATCTACTTTCATCTACAACTACCACTACTACAATCTACATTCATCAACAATCACCATAACCATGATCAACATTCATCAACAATCACCACAACCACAATCTACATTCATCAACAATGACCTCAACAACAATCTACATTCATCAAAAATCACCACGACCACAATCTACATTCATCGACAATAACCTTAACAACAATCTACATTCATCAACAATCACCACAACCACAATCTACATTCATCAACAATCATCACAACCACAATCAACATTCATCAACAATAATCACAACCTCAATCTATATTCAATAACAATCACCACAACAACAATCTATACTCCGCAATCTACCTTCATCAAAACTCATCACAACTATAATCTACCTTCATCAACAATCACCACATCCACAATCTACATTCATCAACAATCAACACAACCACAACCCACATTAATCAACAATTACCTCAATCACAAACTACATTCATCAACAATCACCTAAGCTACAATCTACAGTCATTAAACAATCTCCGCAATCTCCCTTCACCAAAAAAACTCACCACAACTACAATCTACTGTCATGAACAATCTCCGCAATCTGCCTTCATCAAAAAACTCATCACAACTACAATCTGCTGTCATGAACAATCTCCGCAATCTCCCTTCACCAAAACTCACCACAACTACAATCTACTGTCATGAACAATCTCCGCAATCTCCCTTCACCAAAAAACTCACAACTACAATCTACTGTCATGAACAATCTCCGCAATCTCCCTTCACCAAAACTCACCACAACTACAATCTACTGTCATGAACAATCTCCGCAATCTCCCTTCACCAAAACTCACCACAACTACAATCTACTGTCATGAACCATCTCCGCAATCTCCCTTCACCAAAACTCACCACAACTACAATCTACTGTCATGAACAACCTCCGCAATCTGCCTTCACCAAAACTCACCACAACTACAATCTACTGTCATGAACAATCTCCGCAATCTCCCTTCACCAAAACTCACCACAACTACAATCTACTGTCATGAACCATCTCCGCAATCTGCCTTCATCAAAACTCACCACAACTACAATCTACTGTCATGAACCATCTCCGCAATCTCCCTTCACCAAAACTCACCACAACTACAATCTACTGTCATGAACCATCTCCGCAATCTGCCTTCACCAAAACTCACCACAACTACAATCTACTGTCATGAACAATGTCCACAATCTGCCTTCATAAAAACTGACCACAACTACAGTCTACACAGGCCAACAACAGTCAGCACATTCCTCACAGCGACAGCTCTCCCCCTACCAGGTTCATTTTCTTGGCGGACACTTTCTCCACGTCCTGGTCCTTGATGGGGGTGGTGGCAGGGGGGCCCCCTCCCGGTGCTGAGGGACGGTGCCAGGAAGCGCTTGAGAAAGCCTGGCTTGCTGCCCAACCCCGGTCCTACCTGCCCCACAGACAGACCACAGAACACACACAGGATGATCAGACAAAGGCAATCCTGAAAGGACATTCATTGTAAAATCACCCCTCAACACACCTTAGTCATAGCTGCCAATCTTCTGGGGTCAAAATTTGGGATCCAGGGGGTGGGGGAAGGGGACGGCGGTGTGTGTGTGTGTGTGTGTGTGTGTGTGTGTGTGTGTGTGTGTGTGTGTGTGTGTGTGTGTGTGTGTGTGTGTGAAAGGGGGAGTCTGTTCAAGGGGAAGGTCAGCTTTTGACTGAAAGCCTTTCTAACTCCTAATGTTCTAGCTGACAAATGAAGACTTCCAGAAGAAAATGTATTTTCCATTTAAGGAACTGCCCAAATCCTATTAAACATTTGTTCGGGGTTTCTTCTGTAATATTTTATCATCCCTATTAAAAAAAGGAGCCCATAAACCCCACATTTTCAAACACAATTTTGAAATTCTGGATTTTTTTCCCCTCTACTCACTTTGGGATTTATGGAATCATTTCTAAATTTGGGTATTTCTTCTTCTTTTTTTTTTTTTTTATCAAACATTTGAGAAGGTTGCCAGCCATGCTTTTGACCTAGGTCAACGTCTGTGCTAAGATTTCATCTGCTGGTTCTGAGAAAAAAACTGGCAACAGGAAAAGTTTCACTTTCATTTCCAGGGTTGGTCCAACATGTAGTCATAATCGTTTGTGGTTTTGTTCTAGTTAAAAAAAAAAAAAAAAAAAAAAAAAAAGAAAATCAAGATAACTTGATAACAGAATGAAATATTTCTCTTGGTCTTCAGCAAAATTGTTGATTTTACCTTTTAGTTTTTGAGAACATGTTTAAAATGCACTCTTGATTTTACCTTTTAGTTTTTGAGAACATGTTTAAATTGCACTATTTAAAAAAAAAAAAGAGTGAACTAAAGAGTGTGAGTTTGAGTTCTGTTGGTGTCAATAAAAAAAAAAAAAAAAAAAGCCATTTTCCCCAGTCATCCATGCCCGTTATCATTCTGTCAATGTCAGTGCAGTATTCAATTATGTTCATCCCCTAACTCCCCCTGGGAGAATCATCCCTGTCTGCCTTATCACTTTTTGGCTGGTTTAGATACTGAACATTAGAGAGAGTGAGTGAGACAGACAGACAGACAGACAGGCAGACTAGATAAGATAAGATAAGATAAGATAATGTTGCTTATAGCCCAGCCGACCGCAAAGGGCCATATCAGGGCTGTCACCACGTTAAAATCAACTCACAAGTCATTCATCCACACAATTCTTTAAAAGACATCGTCTAAAATCTCATCCAAAACTTTGTTAAAAATCTTTCCACTGTAAAATCTCAGATCCGATGAAAAATGTTAACCTCTTTCAAGAACTCAAAGATCGCGTCAGGCGGGACATCTCTGAACAAGGTTTTCATGAAATCTGCTGTAAAATGCTTGTGTCTCACATCGTGCGAATCCCAACACTCTAAAAGAATATGTTTCATTGTGAGTGGCACATGACACGGAATGCACCAAGGAGCTTCTTCACTCTTTAAAAGGTAGGAATGGGTAAAATATGAATGGCCGGTGTGCAGCCGGCACAGAACTGTTTCTTCTTTACGACCACCAGACGAAGATGAGAGAGAACTCCTTTAGGTTTGGACGGATCTGAAAAAGTTTGTTATTTGTCTGTGTATTCCAGTTCTCCTGCCAGAGGTCTCTGACATAATCGTTAATTTTGGGTTTCAGATCCAAGCAGGGGATAGGTGTGTTTGACAGTTTCTCTCGTACGGCATTCTTGGCCAAACGATCCACCATTTCGTTCCCTCCAATGCCAACATGACCAGGAACCCAAGCCAAAAGAATGTTGTAACCCTCTACTTTCAACTTGGTAAAAAGTTCAAGACAGGCAGACTAAGACAGACCGAAAGACAGAGAGGGACAGACAGACAGGGGGAGAGACAGAAAGAAGAGAGAGAGACAGCGAGACAGACAGACAGAAACAGAGACAGAGATGAAGAGAGACCAAAATTCTTTATTTCTGAAGACAGTACGCAAGTACACATACCTTTTCTTTTTAATAATTACATTTAGTGGTCGTCCTATATGGCTACTGAAAGAAATGAAAAAAAGAAAGAAAGAAAGAAAAAACATCAAGAATGAGAGACAGATAAACAAAGAAAACACACACAGAAAGAGAGAGACAGTCAGAGAGAGAGAGACAGACAGAAAGAAACAGAGACAACTCACAAAGAGAGACCAAAATTCTTTATTTCTGAGGATAGTACACAAGTACAAATATATCCCTTTTTTTTAAATAATCACATTTAGTGGTTGTCCTATATGGCTACTGAAAGGAATGAAAAAAGAAAGAAAGAAAGAAAAAAACATCAAGTGTGAGAGACACATAAACAGAGAAAAAACAGAGAGAGACAGACAGACAGAGAGACAGACAGACAGACAGAAAGAGACACTCACACCGAGACAGAGAGAGAGACAAACAGAAAGATCAAGTGTCATATTGCTGTACAAGTGTTCTTGGTCTTGAATAACACATATTACAGTTCCATTCTGGGGCATGCTGAGAGCTCTCGACCTGATACAACACGGAAGAGTAATTTTCCAAACAACTTAAAACACTGAGACTAAAAATGCTGCAAAAAGTTTGTGCAGACCTTGTTCTCAGCATGCACAGTAGATGATCATAAATTGCTTAACTTCTTTTGTTTAGTTGTGGTCAGAGCCTAGTGAAAAATATCATGATAATCCTTAACCCTGGTTGTAGGAAAGGTCACATAACTGATAGTCACACTCACACAGGAAACTAAGCAGGTCTTCCATTACAACAACAACAACAACACACACACACACACACACACACACACACACACACACACACACACACACACACACAAAAATTGATATTATCAGAAAGAACAGAGGTAATCAACGTTTTGCTAGAAAATATGAAACCAAATTTCTACATGTAAATAAGTTGACTATCCATTTCTTGGAAAACTGCCTTTTACTAGAATTTCAAATGGTGATTCTGGCGATGTTGATCTTTTAAAGTCAAGTTCACTGACAACTACCAGCATAAGCAGACTAGGCAAATATGTGCTGCTCAGTGTGCCCACCCCCTCCCCTTCACCTTTCATTTTTCTTCATAAAAACATTATGTCTTAATAACAGTCACAATCTGACCACACTCACCTTCTTGTAAAATAAAGGAGAAAAAAAAACTTATACAAAAAATATGTACAGAACATAACCATGCCATTTCTCGGATCAAAATCTAAATGAACAAAACAAAAACAAAAAACACTAAAGTCTCGCTCCACTGTACCTCGCTTCAAACAACAGACATGGCGTAGCTTTCAACTGTCTGATAAGCCACACCCTGTTCGCTAAAATCACAAAAAGTTCTCTCACTCAAATAAACTGCCAAAAAGAAACCTATGTTGACAGACACAACAGCAACAAATAATGTCTCTATCATGCCTAAAAGATTATCAGCTTTGATGAGTTGCAGCTTCACACAACACAGGACAGTCTTTAATTAAATCACATTTGACAACAGCCTGTGGATCAGGGATAGACAGACTGAGTGACCTCATGGAATCACAGTCCACATCAAGTCCATCTCATACTGTGAACAGCAAAATGAAGTGCCCCTATCCTTGGCCTGAAATGGTGGTCCTGTTTGTAGAACTACATAACATGGTTACCTCACACACAACAATGAGAAAACTTCAAGACTCTCTCTCTCTCTCTCTCAACAAGTATGTATGACCCCCATATTAAACATGAGTAAACTATTCATGTGATTATTTGATGTAAATTGATTTAACACACATACATGCAGGCATGCAGGTACACACACACACACACACACACACACACACACACACACACACACACACACACACACACACAAGCAAACATTGACAATCAACAGCAAGAGATAGTGCTGCTTATCTGAAGTAGTCAAGTGAAATTATGTACACTACATGGCAGCCTTTTAGTTTTTTTTTTATGAGCTGTATGTACTCAGTTCAATAAATCAACAACCATTAAACTAGTATAAACAATTGGAAGTGCTCTTTTTCTTTCGTTAGAGGGAAAAGATTGAGGAGGGGTACAGACACAGAAACAGATTAGAACTAGTGAGGGTGAAAAAAAAAAACCCACACAAGTTTAAAAACATAGATCTATACTAAGATAGATAGGTAAATTGATAGATAGACAGAAAGATAAAAGATATTGCATATATCATTTCATAGACTAAGCCGATAAGTTATATATAAGCATTAATAAATTTTTGCCCGAATATCTAAAGATCATACAATGAATTCTGCCCGAATATCTAAAGATCATACAATGACTTTTGTTTTTTTAAAGTTAGGTAAATACCAGTGCATTGCTAGTGTACATGCTAGTTTCCAAAGGAGAAAATTTGTCTGGTCCAGACTATAAATACCTCCAGTACCGAATGAATCTTCAAAATTATTCAGAGTTCTTGTAGTGACAATGTGATTATGAAAACTGTTCCGTAAGTTGCTTGAAGAAGAAATGGGGGAAGGAGCAGAGGGACTAGAATTCATGAATGACTTTGCTTACTTTAATGGGGTGCACCTTCTACTAGGAGTATCATCTTTTCATGGGGAAAGATTTTGTGGGGTGCTCTCTTGATAATGTCCAACCACATGTCGTGGATACTTCGGCGACAGAATTTGCAGATTATATAAACTCTCATTGTAGGTCCATTAACTCATTCCTGGTGTAGCTCAGTGTGTGTTCTCTGCACATTTTCTATCAAGTTTATGTTTTCCAGGAAGCTGAATCCGTACCACACACTTAACATATTCTAAGAACCACTCATGATTTCAATGAGGGGACCATTGTGTCTTTCTTTCATCACTTTTCTGTTTGCCTTGTTAAAATGCAGTATTTATATGATGCTCCAAAGATTTCTGTCCACCAAACAGCCAAATCCATTTCATGATCAGAATCTTCTTGGTTAACAGACCTGTTATGATAGGCAAAATTTGAAATTATTTTTACCAACATGAAGTCATTTGCATTTATCATAGTTAAATTGTATTTGCCATTTCTCTGTCCATCTAATTAATCAATCTTATTCTTTCCTGGTGCACTGATAATTTTTCTTGGTTGTTTTTTCCGCTGGATGTTTTTATTTAATTGCAAATACTTCTTAACAGCAATGCAGCATATCAGGCATATCATTGATGAAATAAAGAAATGTTGAAACAATAAAAAAAAAAAAAAAAAAAAAACCCCAACATTTCCTTTTTCACAGTTCAAAGCAGTTTTTTTTCACGATCTACATAAAACTGAAATTTAAGAAACTCTGTCACTTGAAGAGGGGGAAAAAAAATCAATTTCTTGCTAAACATTGAGCAATACAACAGACTACTCTGAAATCCCTGCATAATCTGAATTACACACACTGAGTTTCAAATATTCTTGCCACTTGAAGAGGAAAGAAAGCAACATGTTCTTGCAGAAAAAACAAACCAATGACACTGAATCAATCTGACTGTCAATTAAACTCACTATTTCAAGGAAAATTTCATACGCCTACACACAACGGGACAATTTCATTCCTTTTGTTTGTTTGTTTCTGAACGCACCGTTTACTAAAATCGAGTTTCACATATTCTCGCAACTTGAAAAGATAACCTTGCAGTTGCACACAGCTGAGCAATACATAGGTCAAATACAAGTTAAACTATCTCTGAAAGTCTACGCTTCTGAACAAAAAGAATTAGACACCATCAACAAGGAAATGACCAGGTTACTAACAATAGTGTCATGCATTACAAGTTCTGACTTTCCTTTTTTTTTTTTTTTTAAGATACAAAAAAAGTAGGAAAATAAGACACTGCGTACTTGTGGATTCTTTCTCTGCAACAAGATGAAACAGTTTTCAAGTCCGGAGTGGTACATGTGTGGTGCATCTCTTATGACACAACTTTGGGAAATAAATATATGCATTGGCTTCCCCAACCCCTGCCCCCCATTTCCCCCCCTGGTGTCCTGAGCTTCACTAGACCCATGAGGAAAACCACTTTTTCCTCAACACACTACTGGTTTTCCAATTTTTTTTCGTTGTTGTTGTGAAATCGAAGCTCTGTGTGTGTGTGTGTGTGTGTGTGTGTGTGTGTGTGTGTGTGTGTGTGTGCGTGTGTGTGTGTGTGTGCGCGTGCATGTGTGCGTGCGCTTGTGTGTGTGTGTGGATGACTGTGTGTGTGTGTGTGTGTGTGTGTGTGTGTGTGTGTGTGTGTGTATGTGTGTGTGTGTGTGTGTGTGTGTGTGTGTGTGTGTGTGTGTGTGTGAGAGAGAGAGAGAGAGAGAGTGTATGTGTGTCACTGTGTGTGTGCGCGCGCGTTTATGTGTGCCTCTGTGTGTGTAGATGCATATGCATGTGTGTGTGTGTGTGTGTGTGTGTGTGTGTGTGTGTGTGTGTGTGAGGGAATGTGTGTGTTTGCATACGTGCATTTGCACATATATGTGAGTATGTGTGCACATGTTTATACTGCTTTCATATCTGTGCTTCTGTAGGAGAAACAGAACAAAAATGAGAGAATGCACAGAAAGAGGAAGAGAGGGGAGAGAAATAGCAGTGAGAGGGGTCTAAGACTGACACAAGAGAACTGGACGACAATGAGGACGATACAATGGAGTTCAATTGTGGTCTGAAACTTTACAGTAGGGCTATGTTACTCTCAATTTCCATAATCCTTCGTCAACCAAGCGTGCAAGGTACAGGCAGGTTGCAACGTTGGTCTGGAAATCTGGAGCAACATTAGAAGTGGTGAAACTGAACTGTGTGGGTGTGGTCTCCTTTCTGAGCCCCAAACATGCTGTGCTTTGTTCAAGAACCTGTGGAACCATCGTGAATGTGTGTGCTGTTGAACCTGTAGAGACAGTCGCTATGAGAACTGTGATAAGGCAGCTTACCAGCTTGGTTGTCTGTCAGTATAATGCGTTTTAAAATAACAATGTACGCTTTCAACAATGATCAAAACAGTTTGATTCTGTAAGGAACAACTGCAGGCTAATGATTTTTTTTTTTAAACAAATACATGAAAATGAGTAATTTCATATATATCTTTATATATCCAGTCTTCTTATTTTTTTTTCTCATATCTTTCATGTTCATCATGACCTTTCAATTAAACAAATTTTTTGATTGTATGTTATGAGGTTATGTTTGTAATTACTGTTTTTTCACATCTACAGAATGTAACTTCATTGGATATTAAGAAAAAAATATGGAAGGCGTAGCCAATCTCTTAGTCTGTGCCCGACATCTGCCAGTGTCCCTTTCTTTGGCATCCTGTTGGACTTCCAGTTTGGAAATAAAGCATGTGAGAAACTGAGTTACAAGTGTGTATAAACAAATCTCGCACATTTGCCCTTCCTCCTTTCTTAGTTTTCTCGAGATAATGCTCCCCATTTCAAAACCTTACTGTTCTACATATTTCATTACTTACAATATCAGGACAATGACTGCAACTATTTTAAACGAGTTTTTTTCTTCTACATATTTCATTACTTACAATATCAGGACAATGACTGCAACTATTTAAAACGAGTTTTCTTTTCCAAGGTTGAATCAAACATGCACAATTCATATTCAATCACTTTGAGTTTGATTTTTTAAAAATCTCTTTTCTTCAAACATTCTAAACAACTGCCAAACAGAAAAAAAGAGGAAACATCTCCAAACACTACTTAGTTTTTCATCATTCCAGTCCCACTCCATGATAAAATCAACTGAAAATGGAACATCTGGGAAAACAACAATCATGCGTCTTTTGCACTGAAACATATCAGAGAGAAAAACAAAACATTTTTCATCAGCTTGTCTGAAAAAGTTCCTATGCTATCAAACATTCTGCTGCGTTATTCTCTCTAATCTCATACAACCTTTTGAAGCTGGATTTTCACCTCGTCAACTGAAGACATGCCACAAAGCTGGGTACTGCTGTCTGTCCTACATGTGCTTGTAAGTTCTTCGTCTGTCCTCAAAAATACTCCAGCAGCTCTTTCTCAAAGTTTACCAGTCTGTAGGGTCAAAATCCATCAGTGATTTTAAGTTGGGGTGCAAATCTATCAGCAATTCAATGTCAGGGTGCAAAAGTGATCACAAGCCAAAAAAACTAGTAACACATTATACTGTGTTCAGATATATTGAAAAAATAATTAAACCACCATTAAGTTATGTTTAAAACTAGCATACTGCAAAAAAAATCATAGCTCTAGCTTAATTTGTTCCCGAGTTATGATCCGTTAAAGATTTGTCGAATTTCCGTCACAGCCAATTTTGTTCGGAAGGCCTACTTTGACAGGTCCTATCATGACAAATACCTAACAGAAAAAACTTAACTTTTGTTTGGGGACTTAAAGTACAGTACTGTAATAGAAAACCAAATATGAGTCAACCACTACATGTATGAACAGAGATATGATACATCAAAAACTGCTTTTCATGCAGTTTGAACGAGGGCAAAAATGCACAATGTGTCAAATTCAAGGACAAATAATTTTCAAAAATGAAAGTTATATCCTTTGAAAACTACATATATCTTGTCTACTAAACATATAGATAAAGCCCATTTTTTTCAGGATGCTAATCAAATATTTTGTTTGCTTTTAAGGACCTCTAATTTGCTTAATCATGCAAAATGGGCTGCGACGGACATTTTGCTAACTTTTAGAACACAATCCTCAATAACTTCTGAACCCCAAAAGATATCAGCATGAAACTTTGCCACAGTGTGAGAAATGCATTTTACTTGTGGAAAAAGTCACAATTGTTGTTTTTCATGAGATATGATTAGTAATATATGAATTAAATTAACAACAATTTACAGAAAAATAGAAAAAATGACACACCAGAGCCTTACCGAACACTGATGCTGGTTGTTGCACTCATATTTAAAAAAATAAAATAAAAGTTATTTTCATTTCTTTCTTGCAGCAGAAGCTTGAAGCTGTAGAGAGAATGATAAATTTCCAGACATTGTTAACAAGTATGAAAATGGAGAGGAGGGGGGGGGGGGGGGGGATGGTTGATGGCGGGAAGCATCAAATGTCCACAGAGTTCTGAAGTGAGTGTGCTTGTTAACAAGCAAATCCAAAGTGTCAATGTGCCATGTTCTGCCAGATGATGAAATTGGAGCAATACTGATATCATTTCCACTGGCAAATACAAGTTTCTGTGGACTTTCCACTTGTCCGCAACTTTTGGCCAGGCAAATGTTGTTCGCCTTATGTTGCATCTTTGCATGAAGTGGATGTTTCCCTCTTCTGGGGAGATTACTTCAACCACTTCACCAATATAAAAGTCATCATCATAATGGACAGCCACCACCATATCTCCCAACTTGCTAAACTGGTAGGCGGTGAAAGATGGCTGGAGATCCTCGGACTGTGGGCTTGAACTGTAGAAGCTCCTGGTGATTCTCCTCTGGATCATCTGAAAAATGTAACACTGGATCATCTGTTAAAATGTAGCACACACAAAAAAAAGCATTATGTGTATAACAACTGTTTCAACAATTGAAACATCAGTAATATCACTGAGTGTATGGATATCTACACCATGTGTGTTTATACATTAATCATGACATAATTTTAGCTGTATACATGGGGATGTTTTCTTGATTATGCAGTGTTTCCTTTCAGAGAGAGAGAGAGAGAGAGAGAGAGAGAGAGAGTGTGTGTGTGTGTGTGTGTGTGTGTGTGTGTGTGTGTGTGTGATATCTGCATTTTATCTACATTTTCTTTCATAAACTTGATTATACATTGGTATGTCTTGTTTCTGGTTGTCTCTTCATTTGATATTTGTTAAAATTATTTTGTTTAAATGTGTAATATGTGATGCTGGTTATACTGGACGTATAAAAGTAAAATGTAATTTTAAGTCTTTTTTTCAAACACACACACATACAGTGACACACCCCTCTCTCTCTCTCTCTCTCTCTCTCTCTCTCTCACACACACACACACACACACACACACACACACACACACAGAGAAAAACAAACACTGAAACAGGTACATTTTACAAACATTAGTTAATGCGTACACCTGACAAAAAAAAAAAAAAAAAAAAAGTTACCCCCCCCCCCCCCCCCCCCCCCTCATGCCCAACCCAAAAGACTGCATTTGTTCAAGAACTTCAATTGTTGCTTGCATGATTGTTTGTCACTAAGGTGTATGTATGTATGTTTTAGCTAGTAAGTATGCAAACTTGACAAAATAAGGTACATTTGACATGCGCACAAAAACAGTGTGTGCATTTGTAGGTGCCTGTGCTGAATGTGTGTGTGTGTGTGTGTGTGTGTGTGTGTGTGTGTGTGTGTGTGTGTGTGTGCATGCAATTTTTTAAAATGCTTGATAATCATCCCAAATTTCCATAGGAATCCAAATATAAGGAATGCATTTCCCTTTTCCAGCCCACTAGATATTCATGATATCATAAACACTGATAATAATTATACTAATTTAAAAGACTTATGGACAGAAAAAGACAATAATTGTACAGCTAGAGGCGTGAAAAGAATATGAAATTGATAAACTCATAGTTAAATACACAAATCGTACTGTTTAGTGCTTTCACTTCAGTGTCAGGTGCTGCTTATGCAAACAAAGGCTTGAACTTGAAACAGTTGAAGTCAGTATTAACTGTCCAAGCAAGGGTTAACGAAAAAAAATAGTTGAACAATGGGTCTAACAACAATCGAATTGTATGAATTTGAACTGTAACAATTAATCCAGAAATAGGTCTGGGCCTACTTTCAATCAAGACTCCCGACTTCGTTGTAGTTGATCGTTCGAGTCAGTGAATGTCAATAATTGAGTTACTCCCCTTGGCATCACTCGATCGGCTACTAGTTTGTTGTTTTACGGACCAAAAACACAACAATCCTACACAAAAAAATACACTAGAAAGAAAAAAAACCATAAACTTTTCGATTACTAAAGACAAATGTGCTAGGTAAGTCATTTATCAACGGTATTTGTTCAAACAAGTTACCAATACACTACTTCCGGTAGTACTCGAAATGATCGCGGCTAACATTCTCAAGGTGGCCTGTTTTTATGCAGATAACTACTAATCTAAAGAAAAATACTGAATAAATTGTGATAGATAAACTTAAATCATACGTAAGTGTTATAATGGACAATTCTTACCGAGTTCCTTGCGGAAAATCTCCAGATCTTGCTGTGCAAAGTTTGAGTCGATGCGCTCCATCTTTCGTGTTGAATCAACATGTGCCGGGAAGGAATGTGTTTCACAAGACGCATGTTTTGATTGGCTGAATTAACTAGGACAAGCCATGAATACATTAACCTCGTACCTCATTCGAAAGGGTACGGCTTGTGCTTCATTCCGACACCATGAAACATGCATTTTAAATCGTTTTTTCCGTCCGAAATTCACAAAAATCGGCATGGATGTGACTTTAACTTCATCCTGTGATTTCATTAGACCAGCATTCGATTTCCCCCCCAGACCGTTAAAATCTCTACGTTTAATTCCCTTTATTTTGATACCAGATACATGTGTGAGTGTTGTCTGTACCATTTAATCTTTGGTAGGGAAGCACAGTGTGTCAAAACCGACTCGACTCGACACAGAATCGCCGCGGGCGCTGGACACGGACCGAAAGTGAGCTGAACACACACCTCATTCTCTCTTAGATATTTATTTCTTCACACATCATTCACACTTAAAACAACACTCGTTGAAAAGAGGAAAGATTGAACTTTATTTTGACATATTTTTCAAAGCAAAACATTAAAAATCAAACCCATACGGCTGCATAGAAAATCGGCAAAATCAGTGGAAAAGGCTCTGACATCCGACTTTGTGTGTGTGTGTGTGTGTGTGTATGTGTGTGTGTGTGTGTGTGTGTGTGTGTGTGTGTGTGTGTGCGCACACGTATGCATGTGTCAGTTTGTGTATTGTTAAACACAATCTAAAGTGCACTCTGTTTGTCTGCATGTCTATGTCTGTGAGTCTGTGTCTTGTGGTCATTGCTCCCTCTGAGTTGATTTTAACATGGTAAAAGCCCTGATATGGCCCCTTGCAGTTGGCTGGGCTATAAGCAACATTACCTTACTTTACCTCGTTGCTCCTTATCCAGATTTTTCACCTGATCTCTGGCATGGCGCCTCATTAGAGTAATGTGCACAATAACAGCAATACACTTTCATACTTGATGGTCACATTCGTCACATGTTCAATGCGACAAAAAACTGCATAGTAAAGTTAACAGACACACCTGGATTTGAAGTGGGTCTCAGGTGGGGGGGTTGGGGGAGGGTGAAGGCAGGAAGGAAGAAGACAGAACAAGGAAAACATGGAGAAGAAGGGTAAGCGGGTAATGGTAAAGGAGACATCTTCACAGGGTAGAGGGAAGAGGATGGATGGGGGGGGGGGTAAGGGTGGGGACAAAATTGAAGAAGGGGGTAAATGGGGGAAGGGAGACATGGGAAAAAAAAGAGGGGAGACTGGGGGCAGGGGAGGGTGGGAGAAAGATGGGGAAACCCGGAAAGGGAAGGAAAAGGGAGGAGTGGGGGAAACAGGAGGGAGGGGGGCTGGGGGGGGGGGGGGGGGGGGGGAGGAGAAGGGAAGAAAAGGTTACAAGAAAGAAGGGGAACTACGGAGGAAGGGGGGAGGTACCCAGAGAGGTGCAAGAGGGTGGAACAGGGGGAGAACTGGTGAAGGGGGACAAACCAATCCACAGTTTTCATCTGATACTCTCTAAATCTGGCACAGTGGTTCACTAATATACTTGTACACTCTCTGTGCATTCCGAGAGCTGCTTGCTTACAAACATGAGTGCTGCTATCAGCAACCAAAATATTCATCAACTGAAAATATGGTAGATCTGTCTACAGATAATTTCAATTTGATAACAAAGAGAAACAAGCATGATTTAATATGGCAAATAAAAAACCTGAATACCAGCAAATAAGACTAACAACTGCCAACGTCACTGGGCTCTTCCTCTTCTTCTTCTCCCTCTCCCTCCATCCCTCCCCTGCCCCCCTCCCCACACCCACTCCTTTCTCACTAATTTTCCCCTTGATTTGAATTTTCTTTCAAATAAATCAAGATTAAAGGATTCCTCATAATGCAGCAACTTTCATCCATCCAATACAATTAGCAAGCAGTTGATAATCAACTTTACAACACTTGTACCCGTGTTTGATCCAGAAAGAAGTTGTACGCAGAGTTCTACAATCTCATCATCTAAATTCTAACTTGGCACTGTTTCAGTGGTAGGTGGTTTACAAAGAAACCAAAAATCATGGTGAAAAAAATGGATAACCGATAAGTCTGGAAGCAATCTGAAAGATGCAAAAAGACTTTCCGTTCAATGACCTTTCAAAACCAGAAATCATAGATCTGATAACTAATTTCCAAAGATGTGAACTCCTAAGAACATAATTAAAACTCTTCTTGAAGACCAAGTCATACTACCGTAACTAGTTAACCAAGTAATTTTCACCTCAGTAGATGAACCCCCACAAAATGCCCATTCTAAACCACGCATGGAACTGGAAGTAAACAAAAAAATAAACAAAGCACTTTGAAAATCTTCATATAAAATGCCTCTGTCTTCATCCATCTCTTAGAGGTTTCCTCCCATGTCCAAGTCCAGGAACTTACACTCAAACATGGCTTGAGTGACTACAAGTACAATTCAGTGCTATCAAGTGAAAGAAATGTGATAACAAATCTGTTACGCTGACGACAAGTAGAGGCACTGGAAGGATGCTGCTAATGCAAAGGATACTTACTATGATGCTGAATGATAAACTTCACTATGATGCTGAATGATAAACTTCACATCATTTCCAAAATTTGAGCAAGTGCAAAAATCATAATGCTCATTAACAAGTGCAAAAATCATAATGCTCATTAACTGCAGAGAAAGGGTGACTGAAAAGCCGCTGTTGAACCGGATCTCTGTGAAGCAATTATTGTACTGTGCAAAGCATGAGTTTGACATTTGAAGGAAAAAAGCCTTTGACTGGGAGTAGAAGGCTTTTAGAGTCATACAGATACTCTCAAGTTAAAACTTAAGATACAGATTCAATGACATGGCATGCTAGATCTGTTCTTACCTGACATACTAAGTACATACTCAATGGCACTTTACTGTTTACTTATATATAGACACTCAATGGCACCTTACACACAATGCTCAACTGCTCTTACCTTAACAATCTGGTCATTTGGAGGCAAGCGGCGTAGAAACTGGTTGGGCACTGCGTACCCCTCGGTGTCTATCAGGGCTTCGTAAACAGGCTCCCCTGAATCCCCGGGATGGTAGCTCTGCACCATCACCCATGACGACTCTTCCTCTGTTCCCAAGTCAGACAGCGATGACATTGATCCTTTGTACAAACACTCAGAGCTGTAGCTTTTACGTAAGGGGAATCGCTGAAGGGAGGCCTCTCTCTCTGGCCTCTCTGGGAGCTGGTCATCGGGCTTGCGATGAGGGCCAGACACAGACACCTGACGAAGGATGGGCCTGCCTGTTCTTAGGGATATCACCACAGGACCTTCATCTTCATCTGCATCGCTCACATTCGTTCGTCTGGGAGAGGCCTTTCGCCTGTTCAAAGTGCTAGCCTCTGAAATAGGCCTGGGTCGTGGGGGTGGGGGTCGAGATGGAGGTTTCTCTCTGATTCCTTTCGTTTCTCTAGGTTCCTGAATGGAGGGCGTGTGGCTGGATTTGCCAGGTACTCTCAGAGTCACCTCCTCTTCACCCCCACTGCTGCCTTGTGTTGCTGAGAGTTTTGGGTCCCCTTCCGAAGGATGACCTTTCTTCAAATTATGTGCACTCTGACCTTCACTTTTACCTTCAAGATATTCACTGTGAACAAACGTGCGAGGGGGCTTGGAGGGGGGGGTGGGGGAGGTTGTTCAGTGGGTCGTGACAACTGTCTGGAGGCATGAGGTTTGGACCTTGGTAGGGTAGATTTGCCATCCCCTTTGTCTTTGCAGCAGGAGTAGATGAGTCTTGCGCAGGTGATTTTCCTTTCTGAGGTGAATGCTGGTCACCACTTATGGCTTTCAATCGCTCCATATTTTTCCCAGGTTTAAGATCCCATGGAACATCATAAGCAGTGTCAGCATTTTCATTAGATTTGGCTACAGGTTTTGGAGGACTGCCGCTAATGGGTGCCTGTTGTGCAGCATTAGCGATAACTGGCTTTTTTGGAAGACTAGGCTTCTCTTGAAATTTTCTGATTTGATCTTGGACTTTAACTTCGCCTGTTCTGTTCTCTGCATTATCGATAGAAAAATTGTCCATTGTTTTTCGTCTCTCAGCAGAGGTTTTGCGTCCAGACGAACTGTCCACATCTGAGCAGGGGTCAGACAATCGCTTGGGACTGCCCGACTTTGTTCCTGGGGACAGAAACCTTCGCACAACACCAGTACTACTTTCTTCTTCTTTATCATCACCTGTCTCCATCTTATTCTCATCTGAAAACATAGCCACTCGACGTGAGACTTTAGGACTTAATTTTTTCTGTGCAGCAGATTTTCTTTCAAGAGTTGAAGACCACTCCTGACCCTTTGAGGCTGTACGTCGACGAGGCCGAGGAACCGTTCCGTAATTCACCTGTGGATCCTCGTCAACAGAAGCACTGCCGAACGAGGACGCAACTGAAGATTCAAACACTGCCATATTTCTCTTAGCTGGTGATACCTGCGCGCGGAGCAGGTTTGGGATGACCAACACTGGCCCCTGGGATAGGTTTGGGAGGAGTGGCAGGCAGCACAGGTCTGCCTCGAGCACCCAGGACTTTACCAGGTGAAGGGTCTGAAGTCTGTGCATTCTTCTCCTCAAACAGCTTCTTCAGGTCCTGCAGTTTCCCAGGTGGCAAGTTCACACCGTCGCTCTCTTCGTCTGCCATGGTGGTCACTGAAGAACCATGGACACTTGCTTAGCAACGACAGAGGCAGTGGCGTAATGGTTAGGTCTGGGATGATGAAGGCTGGGAACAGAACTTAACAGGGGTCATGGTCAGCCTGACCAACACTGGCCCGTTCTCTGCTGGCTCCATAGTCACATGGTCACCACAATCTGCACACACACACACACACACACACACACACACACACACACACACATGTATGCACAGACACAGATGCACACGCGCTTGCGCACACATACACAGGCACACACAAGTGTGCACAAAGCATAAACACACACACACACACACACACACACACACACACACACACACACACACACACACACACTGACAGAGTACACAAAAATGTCCCCACTCCTGCACAGCATATATGAAGTACTTCTAGTGTTACCATCTTTGTCCCAAACAACAGTCAAATGCTGTGACAGAGTTAGTTTGACACTAAAGGATTCTGCAGTTCTCTTTACTCAGACATGTACAAGAAGATATGGATATTATTATCATCCAGTCTTTTGTGTTATCCATTTAAGATTTAAAGACGTTCAGTGTATCTCTGGCACCTCTACTCTACACCCAGTCTTGGACTGGGAGTCCCAGCAGGCACTTTTAATTATTGTTTTCATTATGCAACAATTCTTTTTACAGAAGTTGATATGATTACAACCTTCATCATAATCACCTCCACAATTACTATCATCAGAATTATATCATCATGTGGCATAAAATCTGTTTTTGTTGGCAGCTATGAAGGCCATGATTGCTGGTTGATATGAAGTGTGATCCTGTATTAGTGTAAGACATTTATTCAACATGAAATTAAAACTGGATCTTTTTTTTTTTTTTGTGACAGTGATAATGTAACTTGTACATGTGTTCACTGTGTGTGTGAGTTTGTGTGTGTGTGTGTGTGTGTGTGTGTGTGTGTGTGTGTGTGTGTGTGTGTGTGTGTGTGTGTGTGTGCTCATGTGTGTGTGTGTGTGTGTGTGTGTGTGTGTGTGTGTGCTCGTGTGTGTGTGTGAGAGAAAGAGAGAGAGAGTGTGTGTGTGTGCACGTGTGTGTGTGTGTGTGTGTGTGTGTGTGTGTGTGTGTGTGTGTGTGTGTGTATGCGTGTTGTGTGTCTGTGTGCTGATGTAATGTAACACTGGCATTGTACACATAGATGCATGTATGCATAGTAGTATTTGTGTGGTCCATCAAAATTGACATGCTTCATAAGAAGTATGTTCTGTGAATGCAAAACAAAATCAGAGGGCAGAATAAAAGGATGTTATCTGTAATTTTCCTCAGAGTAGTTTCACTTCAAGCTTCATGCAAATTTAGTACAAAACAACAACATTTTTTTTTTTTTTTTTTTTTTTAAATTAACAACTTCTGAAGCTCCCTCATTTCAAATTCATTGATATCATGGCTATACCAATTAAATAAATGGGATTAAAAGTTCATGAGTTATCACATTTTAATTTTCTACAATAACAATATGTAATAAGAATATAGATATGTTCACATTTTGGAGAACTTTCGCTCTCTACTAACATCCTGAGACAGTCCACTGACAGGCTGGGACCGAGTTCGCGAGTACTCTGACTACGATCATACTTTGAACCAAGTAGTGCATTCACACTTTTTACAGTGCATTAATTACATAACAATTCATCCACAAACCAGAAAATTACGCACTCGGCTAAAGCTTGCATACAGCAGCGGGGCTGTATCCGTACAATTTGACAAGTGTATATACACACCAGCAGTCGACGGTCAGACAGCTCACCCACCTGTGCTCGTCCATTGGTTTGATTGACTTCCCCGGTTGGAGTTGTCTTTCTTAAGCAAAACCATCACTTCCGGAACGAAGTTCCGGCCTTTTCCAAGGAGTAGCAAACATGGTATGATCATGGTGCTTGTCGTGTCTTTCTAAATCCTTTTCATCTGAAGTTTTGGAACGCTTAACGGATTTTCAGTGTTTTCATTAGAGTGTATCTGTCTTTTTGCCAGTCTCTAATCATGTAATATTGTGAAAGAAAAAAAGTTTGGTGTAATTATTTTGTGCATCCAGACGACGACTGTTAGTAAACATGAAAATAAATAGATGTTGGAAGTAGTGTATAACTATTACCAGATGCAAGCAACAAATGTTGAAGCAACAGAATGATAACAAACAAACCATGAAAATAACAAAAACTGAAACATTATCTGCTGCTAGTGGAAAGACTCTAGGGTAGGCATGTCTGCTTTTGTTGAATACTGTGGTCAGTTCAAGAATTTTCAAAATCGGTTCCACTCTGTTGTGATCATCGTTGTAGAATGAAAAACATGGCAGAAGGAATTTATGTTCAAAGATGAGCGACTGTCAGTTTATATCTTATTGGCACTGTGAGATTTGAATTCGTGGTTGAAGCATATACTGATACATGGTTACAAGTGTGAATGGGCAAGCATGCTGGTCACTTGAATCTGAACCAATCTCGTAATCACTTCTCAGTGTAGGCCTAAACATATTTTTCCACTGAGTTGTCAGAATTCGTGGAACCCATGTGTTGGGTAGACTGGAGCTTTGTTTGACCCCTTTTGAATGATTGAGCACACAGTTGTACTTGAGTGTTGCTTGGAAAACGGTCGGATTGTATCATGGTGTCTGTCAGCAGTATTTGATTCAAGAAGCTAAGCATTGGTGTATTAAGTTTATTTTGGACTGGAGAAGACCAAAAAGCTCCAAACGCATCTTGTGTTGTCCTGTAATTCATTTTTCCATGTTGTGGCAGAGTTAGTATTTAATACCTTTCAAAAGTCATGTTAGCCTGGGAATTATGGGAAAATGAAAGTGGAATTCTAACAAAGAAATGTAACCATCTCAGTGATAAGGAAGTCCTTGCCATTCTGACTTATCACCAGAATATCAGAGCCAGGCACAATCTCAATTGTAATAATGCTCCTGTAATAAACCTTAGGTGATTTTCTCATGCTAGGTAACTCTTTTTGTTAGTTTAATGTGATCTGTTTCAATATTTGTGAAAACGGACTTGAGATTCTTCCATGTGCCCACATGATTTGCGTATTACTGAGGCCTTGGTAGTGGAACTGGGAGTCTCATGTGTCGTCTCAGCACAGTGGTGTTTAAAAATTTGAAGAATGATTTCTAATTGAGTTTATGTTTGAAATATTTGATTTGAAGAATGATTTCAAATTGAGTTTCAACTTAAGTTGTGGTTTAACATAAGTGTGCGTGGCTGTTTTCAGGCTTTAAATAAGAGAAAGAAGACCAGAAAGCTGCGTGGCCATGTCAGCCATGGTCATGGCCGTATCGGTGAGTGGAACCTTCAGCTACTTGTGTTACCATGAAAATTGTTTAGGCTGTCCTAATTAAGCAGGCTGTGTCCCTTATTTGTCTGGAAAGATGTAGCAGAGATGCTTTTTTTTTTTTCTTGGTGTTTTTTTTTTTTTAATTAATCAAAATAAAGAATACAATGTCTAAAATAAAGGTGGACTTGACAAACAAAAATTATGGTCCATCAGTTTTCAAGTGTCTTCATAACTTTACAGCAACTTTTGATTTAAGAAAAAAATCAAGATATGAAAAAATAAGATTGTGAATTAATCTGTAGCAGAAGTGATTGATTTGATTAAGGAGACAGTTCTTTGTGCGCATTCTTTGGTGAATGTTGGAGCCACTTGCATGGCAATAGGTTTCATACTTGCACCGTTTATATGTTGTTTTATTTGTATCTGTTTTTGTGTGGTTGCCAGGGAAACACAGGAAACATCCCGGTGGTCGTGGAAATGCTGGTGGCATGCACCACCACAGAATCAACTACGACAAATAGTGAGTGTTTGCCCTTGCCCTTGGCTGTACTTGGCTGGGAGGGTAATGGGGGCCATGCTTTGTTTACCCAGAGTAGAATTGAAAACTTTGGGGGAAGGGGCATTATGGAAATAGAGAAATTCATGTCCAAATGATTGCTTTTATAAAGATCTAGCAAAAGAAAGGGTTTCTAGGTAAAAACAAAATTCAATATTAGTTAAATAAGATGAGGCAAGGATAAGTCAATGATTTAGAAAAAGTGATGTTTTTCCGGTAAAACAGAAGAGGGAAAGATGAGTAAATGAGATAGGAAAAAAAGGTTTCTCTAATAAAATAAATGGATGGGGGAAGGATGAGTTTATGAGATAAACATTTTTTCAAGAAAATTATATGAGGAAAGGATGCGTAAATGAGGGCAGAGAAAAAGAAATGTTTCTGAAGCAGAACAGTTGAAGGAAGGATAATAGTTTAAGGCATGTTTCTCAGAGAAGAACAGGTGAGGGAAGATTGAGTTGATGAGGTAAATGTTTTTGAAGTAAAATAGACGAGGAAGGGATATACTACTTACACAGAGAAAAAATGTTTTTTCAAATAAAACAAATGAGAAAGGGATGAGTTAAGTAGACAGAAAAATGTTTCTCAAGTAATTGAAATGATAAAAGGATGAGTTGATGAAAAAAGAAATGATTTGCTAGTTAAACAGAAGAGTAAATGAGATAAAAACATGTTTTTCTAGTAAAACGGGTAAGGGAAGGATGAGTAAATGAGAAAGAAAGCAATGAATATCAAGTAAAACAGATGAGGGAAGATGAGTAGATGAGAAAGAAGAAAATTTTTCTGAAGTGAAACAGATGAGGGAAGGATGGGTAAATGAAAAAGAAAACGCAATGTATCTCAAGTAAAATAGATGAGAGAAGGACGAGTAAACAAGAAACGTGTTTCAAGTAAAACAGAGGAGGGAAGGATAGGTAAATGAGGTAGAAAAGGCAATGTATCTTAAGTACAACAGATGAGGGAAGCATGAGTAAATGAGATAGAAAAAGAATGTTTCTCGAGTAAAACATGAGAGAAGAAGGAGTAAATGAGAAAGAAAAAGAAGTGTTTTTCACAGATGAGAGAAGGATGAATAAATGGTGGCATTTAAGCTGCATACCGATTCATTCACATTCTTGCCTTTGCCTTCTTTCTGGGACGAGAAGTTTGTGGTCGAGTAACACTTCTGTTTCACCTCCCTTCCCAGCTTTGCAGCATGGAAATGGAAATTTTTTTTTTTTGTGTTTTTTTTTGGTCAAGTCTTAAGTCATTAAAAAAAAAATGATCAGTCTTCCATTATGTTATCCTTCCCTGCAGTTCAGACTGTTCGTCATCATCTTACCATTTTAGTTCATGGCCCAAGTACTTCAGCTTGAGTGATTAGAAAATTGATTTAACAGGGTAATGATTACTGAAATGGCTCAAGATATTTTAAGGTAATGATTTCGGTTTGGGAATTTTGTTATGTGATGATTTTTCTCACCAGCTCTTTTGTATGGTTTTCTTTTGTTGTTGTTTCTTTTTCTGTTTGTATGTTGAAAGAGTACAGATTCATAAAGAAATGTAACTATATTAACAAAAGAGAATTCAAAGAGGAGCACGAAACTGTTGTTGTTCCAAGCCAGTTTAGCCTTTGGAAATATAAGATCAAATGTATGGGCAGAATGATGTTAGAGATGCGCTTTCTTGATTCCATCCCTGATACGCGAAATGTTATGGGCAGCCACCCTGGGTACTTTGGCAAGGTGGGCATGAGGTACTTCCACAAGACAACAACAACAAGTTCTACTGCCCTGCCGTCAACGTGGACCGCCTGTGGTCTCTGGTGTCGGACCAGACTAGGGAGAAGTACGAGAAGGTGACTGACAAGGCCCCCGTCATCGATGTTGTCAGAGCGGTGAGTTGGATAGGAAATGGCACTTTTGTTCTATATGACCACAATCAAAAATTACTCTCTGTCCAGAGTGTGAAGGCTAGCTGTTCATTCTGCAGCGGCTGCTTGCCTTTATGGCTTTTTCTAAATATTTTTGGTGGCATTTCAATTATTTGATTTCTGCGGTATGGGTAAGCCTGATGCTCATGGCAGACTGTTTTTTATTTGCCGTAGGATGTCAACAGTTAAGCTGCTGTGCAGTGATTCCCCTATCATGGTTTTTTTTTTTTTTTGGGGGGGGGGTATAATTTTTTTTTCCCTGATGATCTGATCTGTCAATAATAAGAATGACAATTTCTACAGCGTCCATCATAACAACGTAGGCTACAGGATGTTTTACAAGTTTTAACAATTCAGCATCTAAAGATAGACGCAGGACACACACACGCACGCATGCCTGCATGAGCACACACATCTGTTCAGAGTGTGCTGCTTTTTCCTTCTCGTATGTGTTTTGACAGCCCTGAAAATCAGTCCGAGGTCAGCTGAGCTGTGAAAATTCAAAACGGTAGAGCACTTTTCTTCGGGGATGATGTCTAAACATGACATCAGTGTGCATGCGTTTTATCTTTGTCATCCATCCCATGAGCACACGACAACATGCTCTTCACAGTAAAGGGGAATGGGATTCAGGCAGGATTGTGTAGTTGTGTGTTTTTGTAGGTAGAAGCTTCATTCAAAGTCTTGCCTAAATGAACAAGGAGGAAAATAGGCCTTTGATCTGAAGAGGGAATCGAATCCCAATACTAAGAATAAAAGTCTTAAGCTTTACCCACTAAGCCCAGCAGGTCCCTTGATGTAACTGGTGGTTATTGTTAGAGAACAGCATTTAGTCTTTGTCTACTCGTGTACATTTTTGTTTTGTTAGAAAGTTTGGTTTGACACATAAACTTAAGAACATGTATCACTGACATGTTTGCGTGCTTTAATTGATTTATTTATTCAGTAAATATTGGCTTCTCACTGTGGCTTAACTACTAAGGAGAGGGCTCAGTATCCACATACACTAATTTACGAATTTAACAGCACTTGTTGAAGTCTTTAGCTGGCAGATGTATCTGTCTTTCGCTGATAAACATGTTTTGCTGTGCGTTACTTTTTCTAACATGGTTCCCTTCTTGGTTGGTTGGTTCTTCTTTTTTCGTTTTGTTTTTTTTTTGTTCAGTGGCCTTATAAAATGATTAATTTGGTCTTCAGAATTGTTGTATGAACATGAACCCCAAGTGTTGCATGAACAGAACCCTGACACACAGGCAAATCATGAAGTTTTTCAGCGGACTTGGTTGGTTTTGTTCCCACAGTTGTAGTTCAGTTTTGATGCAGCCTGATCCCAGTTGCTTTAATTATACCATTGTTAAGCCACAGGGCATAGCTGTGGAGAGATTATCTCCCCTCATGTTCATGAGGGAAGTCATTTTGTCACAGTGAGGAGTGCTGTCTGTTGCAGGGATACTACAAGGTCCTGGGGAAAGGCCACCTGCCCAAGCAGCCCGTCATCGTCAAAGCCAAGTTCTTCAGCAAGACAGCTGAGAAGAGAATCAAGGCTGTCGGTGGTGCATGTGTGCTTGTGGCGTGATCACTCTTCACATGGACAATAAAGTGTGACAGAGGGAACAGTGTGTTGAGTGTCTGTGTGTATTTGAAAGTAAGTAGTTGCATGTCTTTGTGTACATGAAAGAAAAAAAACTATGTGTAACAGTGACCAAACTAGAGTCTCTAATTCCTAGACCAATACTGTATTGCAGTTCTGCCTCTCTCCTCGTTGATATTTTGGTTCTGGGCTTCTGTTGCTGTCAGTATTATATTCTAATCAATGGCATTGACATGAAAGATTAAGGCTGATGGGTATACCAGAAGAAACAGCTCTCTCCTGACCAGCAGAAGAAACCAAACTGTTGATGTTTTGAGATGTATTTTATCCCACCACAGAGGGCCATGTTGGGGCAGTCATGACAAAATGAATTCCAGATGCATGTTGGGGGAGGGGGAGGATTCGAAGCATGCAAAAAATGGCTGCGAACCAGGGTTTTTCCCACAAAATCTTCCATCAAATGAAAATATCGCTTCAAAAGCCAAAAAAACTCTTACCAAGTGTAACATCTGAACAAAGTCCTATGGAAGATAGGTCTTAACTGAATCTTCTTTTGATAGTATTTGTCTAACACAATAAAAGAAAAAAAAAAAATCTAAAACAAAGAAAGAACGTGTGTATGCACCAGGGAGCTTCTTCAAAAGGTAAAAGTGTGTGAAGTGATGGCCTATGTGGAATCATCACAAAAGCATTTCTTCTTTGCAAGAATTAATGATGGAAGGATATGTAGAAACTCCTAGACATGCCGCCATTTGTGTGTTGCAGTCCTCTTGTCTAAGGTATTTGACACCATTTTATTCAGGTTTCAGATTTTGTTTTATGTATGCAGCAGGGAGAGACTCCTTCCAGCTTAAGGTTGTCAGTAAATATTCTCAATTATGACCCAGTGTCAACCAGGACAGAGGCATAGAGACACCTGCTGTGTTGGTCAGGAAATCGCAGCAATACTCTGAAACTATGCATCCTTTGAGTGAATGAAACTCAACTGTGTAGTCTTAGTCCTCTAAATTGAGCCCATAACAAGCTTGGCTCTGGGTAAGAGCCAGTCAGGGAAGAAAAATCTCACAAATAAATTGCACTGACAGGAAACCAATTCACAACCCCCTAACCCAAAGGTCAGCAACTCGTAAACCATTTTGCTCAGCGGCTGGTACAGCATGTAAAGCTAACTTGGATACAACAGCATGTTTAACAAAGCTGACTTGGATACAACAATCCACTAGACTGTATCATTCGTAACTATTGCATTACTCCAACGGCCTTCATCATTCAACCACCTATCACAGAAATCAGTCATTACTATGGCCAGTCATACACTCTTGACAACAACTTGCAAGTCTGCGATGTTCAGTACCCGTTATTCAGTTTTTATGATACGGGATTACACCTGACCAATGATTTGTCAGGAAAATGGGGATCAAACTGAACAGTCAAAAGAAGGGATAAAGATTTGTCTTTTTGACAGTATAATAAATACATACAACAAAGGTTCACAAGGTAACGGTGCTGAGAAGTTCAAACCATGAAAATGAACGTGTTTGATTGCAGCAGTGCAGGGATACAATACTACATACTTTGTTCAGGTCCAGCGCACACAGCCAGGGACAGTGGTAGTTGACTAGCTAGAAGTAGAGAGAACAGATGATTGCTCACTGACGATTTGGAAAAAAAAAAAAAAAAAAAATTCAAATAAAAGAAAAAGGGGGGAAAAAAGCATACACACACAAAGGTAATAACCTGAATGAATAATGCAAATCAATGCATACACTAATCTTGTACCTGGGCATAAGACTTTTATCCTGCTGATTCCGTAACTCTTGCCAACTTAGAGAGTGTGTAACATGTAGCTGTGAGTTGGTAATGGTCCTAACCCAACCCTCAATGTGGAGGCCAACCTATTGCCCCTATCAGCAGATTTAAAAAAAAAAAAAAAAAAAAAACGCCATAACAACGGCTGATACTTTGTGTTGTCAATTCAGAAACTTCCACAGATGAAATCGCATCTTCTAAGAAAGATGCACTGACAAATGGCAAGACAAAGGATGCGTACAGTCCATTTTAACGTCGGTGAGACAACTTGCAAAGCAACAAACACATTACACATCGCATGGAATGCAAAACGAAAAGACTGGTCTCTTTGGTCACAGTGATGTCAAAGCCCTCCTTGGTGCTAAGAATGGATCAATGTTTAACAGATATGACAATTGCACCTGGGCAGAAGCAGTAGCACTACTGTTGTTGGTCGCCCTGTTGAGCGTGCAGTGCAAGTCGTATCAAAGCTAACTCTACTTGGATCCTTCAGGAAGAATGCAAAAACTTTTCCCCCAAAATACATAGGATCAGCATCTTGAGGCAGTCAAAACAACAGGTCTACATGAATAAAAATGCCTGTTTCTCAAAAACAAATTGTTACCACAAAAATAGGAATGACAAACGCCAGTAAAGGCTAGGTTGTGTATACATATCTGCTTTTTAGCATTGGATAATGATGAAAAACAACACCCTTTGACATTCCAAATGTCCCAAGTCCAAACCAATTCAAGAAGTTACGTGGAAAAACTGTGTCGGAGAAGCATAGAAGAACCTAGAGGTTTTGAACGCCTGGTGCACCATGATCTAAAACTTCAGCGCATCTCTCAATGAGACGTTGGTTAATGTGTACCAATCCAATTCCAAACTTGAGACGGGCGGACTATGTCAAGCACAATACTGCCACAGAAAAGGAAGAGGATGGGATTGGAGGCGGAAGGATCTCAAAGTTTAGACAAATAGTAAAACCAGGTCTTCCACATGCAAATCAAATTACATGAAATGACAGGGAATTTGATTTCCTTGCTTTCAAAGTTTCTTTCCTCTCTCTTTCTTCTTTATTCTGATTATACTGTTTTTAGGGGCTGTAAGTATTGCATACTCTTAAAAGATCAGAAAGCATATTTTTTTGCCGAGTTGGAACCAGCATAGAACTGTGGATCTTTGATTACAAAGGTTGAAAAAGAACAGCTTTCACATAAAATCAAAGCGATGAATGTTATGTAAGAGAAGTTCCTGTCAAGGCCAGTACAGAGGAAGGGGAGGGATGACAAGAAAAATGTCTTCTTTGCCTCATGAACTGGTGGCTGGATGTTGCGAAGTAGTTGTTTCCATGAAAGTTCCCTGAGGAAGACCAGAAGGTCGAAATACTAGGGAATCTGTTGTTGGAAAGAACGCTTGCAAACATACATATGATTACACTCACGCTAGAAAACAAACAGCCCATAGCAGAGAAATATTCATGTTCCTGGAAAGTATTACAAAATGAGGATTTTTGCGGTTGTGAAGTTGTGTGAAAAGATCTGCAGACGAAAGTCCAGTCATGTTCACAGTCCAGTCAACCACAAAGGCCTCATCATGACTGCTGGCAGATTCAAAACACTGTTGAAACTGCAAAGCCCAGACAAAACATTCAAAACCAGACCCCGGGGCCAGCACACTCACATACTCCCCAAACCCTGTTCAACCCCATCCCCTGAGTTGACCAAAGCATAATCCACATTACTTCTGGTCCTAGTCAAAAGAGTAACCTCCCCTCCTTCATGGTAGTGTGAAGTAACATAAATCATGCTGTCGGTTTCTCAGAGTCAAAAAGAAATCTATGGGCCTGTAATGCAATTTTAAGTAGCCTGATGTTCACTGCCCATATTTACATGAGAGCAAAACAGTCGATCACTGGTCAACCAGGAGTCCGTTTAGTCATAACCCACTTCAAAAAGAATGTTTAACATTGGCAGTGGGTTTGCGTGAGTGCATGCATAAGATGAACAAACCATGGGAGGAGGGGGGGTGAGTGGGGGGGAGGACCTGCAAAGTCTTCATTGTTGCTGTTTAATCCTTTGTAAACCAAAACGTGTTCAAATTTCAGCGCAATGCAGAGTGAAGAATATTCGTGACATCGTTTCGGATGGCAGGATTTCATACTTGCTCATCACTTGCACAAACCCTGCTGAAACGCATTGACAGGAATGAAAAAGTGCTGACTGAATTTCTTTCAGCAGTAGTTCCAGCTTCCATCCTCTATTCATGTACGTTCTGTTCAATGGTCTATGCATATATAGCCAATACAAGCCAAGCATGTTTTACAAAATGCCAAATAATAAGAAATCGTATTCTGAATAGCAGCAGTCCTGTTCGCTCTTTAATTGTCACCAGATATTCTATAAAACATTAGCTTGTGTATCAAATGCTAACTAAAAAGTACTAAAAGCTTCAGCATTCTAAATGCTCAATACAAACTCAGCAAAATACACCACATGTTGGTCCCTTATATATCAGCACAGCAAATCAAACCATCTGAATAAATAAAACGCTGATATTAAAAAGAAGTATACAAGGAGCAAATCCACTTTGTTAATTAACGACCTCAAAAGCTATATATAGATGAATCTCGGTCCATAAAAAATTATTTCTTACACTGATGATCATTTAGTACCCATTAATCCTAAGCATAGAGAAGAACAAACACACTCTGATTGTATCACGAACTTAAGTGCAACTACAAATCAAAATAATGTCATCTATTTATTTCATACATGTTCTCAGTGAAACGATATGATTTTGATCACTTTATTTCAGCTGGGGGGAAGTATCACATGAAAGTGCTTGATTCTGATTTCCAAATTCAATACTGGAGTAGAATTGAAAAAAAAAAAAAAAGTGAACATCCAATCAATTTGACATGCAATCAAGCACAATTGGCATGGTTTATATCCTCTCATACACTCACACGTAGACTTGCACGCAAGGATGCAGTGCCTACCAATGATGTCAGCTGTCTTATTTTTCCTGCAGAAAATTTCAACTTTTTCTTTTCACACAGCTAAAAAAAAAAGAAAAAAAGAGAAGATGGACACCTATTTGGGAAGTGTATTCCTTAGTAAATCAAATGAAAAGACGTAAAGTTCATATGTGGTATATCTAGACTTGTGTTGACTGCAAGGATGTTAGCTTTTGATGATCGTCTGCTGATATGTTGGTGTCAAGGCTCAGCACTGGAGCCATTTTAGGTTTTTTTTTTTTCATTTTTTTTGCTGTTTCCAATGGATATCACTGTTTCACCTTCTTTTACTTGGGAGTTGGCATCCCTGAGAAATGGCAGCAGCTATAGATTTATGTGTGTGTGTGTGTGTGTGTGTGTGTGTGTTACCAACTGGTTGAAGCTTTTTTTTTGTCAAAAAAAGCATGGTTATGTTTCCCATTTTTATGGACTGGCTCAACAACGAGTCGGCTCTCCATTGTTTTAAAACTGTCGCAAGAAAAAAAAAAAAAAACCCTAAAGTGATCTAAACAAAGTTCCAACACATTCTTATGAAACATTCTAAAATAACACTGCCTACTTTACTATGCTGCTCAAAGCATGTCCATTTCACTATGCTGCTCAGGAAAGTTGCTCAGTCTAGCTAGTTCTTTTTTTTCTCTTTTTTTTTGGGGGGGGGGGGGGGGGGGGGGGGGGAGAAGGGGGGGGGGTCTCTTCTTTTCTGCCCTCCTACTGGCATTGCAAACACGCCATTCATTTCATGCACCCACACTTACATCCACCCCTCCACAAAATTAAACACACACTTGTCCAAAAACACAGCATCTTTTCACACAACTAACCACACCCCTGTCCTAACACTGCCCTGGCACGGGAAGCACACAGTAAGCAATCATTCGGGTCGCTAAAAGTCACCAGAGGAAGCACAACTCTGCCGAGTCATTTTGGCGCACCAATGGACTGTGGGATAGCTGTTCTGACCCAGCACATACAGGACACCACCTGATAAGGCTGCTACCGACAAGAGTAGCTGCACAGTGACAGTGCCAGCGTTGGTGGGCAACCGCTGCGGAAAATGCCGCAACATCCATCCAACAAAAAGTCTCTGAAACTTGCTGACATAACGAAAGTCTGATCTTACACACAGAATTGAGTTGTTGTTTTTTTTTTAATAAATCTATCACAAGCCTACTGTTCATTAAAAAAGAAAATGCTACAAATAACCACACCTCCCCATCTGGAACATACAGATGACTCACGAACAACAAAGTAGACACCACCATGCACACCACAGGCATCCCACTCTACCTCAGCAATTCCTTGAGAAACCAACTTCCCAAGCAAGCTGTGAATACAGACAGCCCTGATACGATAAGCTCTGGACCCTTTAGCACTGTTGCTCATTGAAGAACTTGGACACCCGAGCAACAATGTCTTGCTATCACGCTGATGAAAAATTCCCACATTCCACTAGCTCTCTTCCTTCTGGGAGATCACGCCTTCTTCATCCGCTCCGTACTTGGGTTTGGTGTCAATGTTCAGGACCCTCTTCTCATCTGTGGCGTTGTCATCACCAGACGGGGGCATGCCCGCAGCCACGGGAGTAGAGCTGGCAGCGGTGGCTGGTTGTGTGGTGATGGGAGAGCCATTGGGTGAGGCTGTATCGTCCTCCTGCTCAAAAGATCAGCCATCACATGGTCTCCTTTCAAGCAAATGAAGACATATTCATATCCCCTTAAAAAAAAAACAACTAGGAGTGCGGTGGGAAAGAGGAAGTTAAACTAATTCCTTACCCCCAAATTATGTAATCTGGGAGGTATTTATGCTCCTGGAATTATTGTCCTATTTCAGCTACAAACTGATGTTCCTGTTTTAATGAGAGTATGTCTTCAGCACAAATCAGTGCGTTACTGCTGACAGGCAAGACATAAGGTCCTCTTTAAACGACTTCTGACACAGAAATGTGAAGTAAGAAGGAAAAAAGTATACTTTATTTCCACTTTTCTAATTCTTAATAAAGTCAAACCATCCTGATCCCAAGTATTTCTATTTCCTTTACTGTGACTGCAATTTTTCTCTGTTGTTCATGGAAGGTAATCCCCTGTGTGTGTGTGTGTGTGTGTGTGTGTGTGTTGTGTGCATACATGTTCAATGAACTATGTTTATTTGATTTCGTAAACCCCCTTTCAACCAAGATAAGTAATACAGAACAATTTTCATATGGTACAGGATTGTGGTCATTTTGTCTTTGAGTGTATTATATGCACATACACTGCATGGAAGGAACAGGGAGCAACCATCCACAAATGCAAGTCTGGTGGTTATTGAAGCAAAGCCACCACTTTTTGCACAAACAAAAAACTCACAAAACCAAAATTTAGAAAGAGAGGGGGTTAGCTACCACCAAGGACACAGGAAAACAAAATGTAGGACAAAACACAATACATTTTGACCTCTTGGGTCTTCTTCAGGCAAAAACAAATAACATTAAGGACAGTGAAAATGAAGAACGAGAAACCACTTTTCTTCTCATATTCAGCACAAAATCAAAAGCAAAAGCAGCCATTTTGATTTTGCACCGAATATGAGAAGATATGTGGTTTCTCATTCTTCATTTTCACTGTGCTAAATGTTATTGTTTTTGCCTGAAGAAGGCGAAATTCATTGTGTTTTGTCCTGTACTTCGTGTCCTTGGCGGTAACTAACCCCCTCTCTTTCTAAATTTTGCTTCATTTTCCACTCTCAGTTTTTGAAATCAATGAAACCAGTTTCTGACAACAAAGGTGTGGATGACAATATGAAAATGGATGCCTTAGCTTACAAAGAAGCTGAAGATACTGAAGAGAAGTAGCTATTTGTGAATTTTACGGGCGTTCTCATCAAAACTGAACCCTATGAGGACTGTTAAAAAGAGATCTGAATATCGAAAGTAAAACCAGGCTTGAAAGTCCTCTTGAGGGAATCCATGTTGCCCAAAAAACAAAGTCAGAGGAGACAGCAAGCACAAGGCTTGGTCAGTGTGCTACCTGAACAAGGTGAACCGATTAAACTGGTCACAAAAAGAAGCACGTGTCTCAAGGATGACTACTCTTCCTGTCTTATCAAGGGATTGAGGCATGGTTAGCTCCCTTAATCCCTAAAACTATTTGTGGGGAGTACCTGATAATGATATGAAGGTGGTGTTTCACATCAAGTAGGAATAAGGTGTTTGTTTGGATAGATAAGTTTGAGGGAAAAACAAGTTTTAACAAATTTCTCAACAAAAAAATGCATGGGTCTCAATTAACAACAACAACAAAATCGGACTTATTCAATGCATTAATATACAAATTTCTCAGATTTGGTATGGATACAAAACGACATCCTGGGGGGAAACGGGAGAACTGTTTGACCTTGGCAGGAATTCATGCTCTCCAAGTGCCTTTCTAACTTTTGCTTTCATTGTATCTTGCTGAGCCAATCGCACCCAAAAGAAGAAAAAAAATATCAGAGTATGATGCAACTACGTTTGCTAATTGCTTTGAAAATCAATTCAAAGCACAATGGTCTGAACACCCTTTGGTTGTGGTTGCTGTGACTCCACCTGCCACATTGTCTCAGTGGCAAGGTATTCGGTCAGGCTTCTTTCTAAAAGGTCCTGATACCAATTCACCACTTTTAAAAAATGATGTACACATCATTAAAGGCAAAATGTTTTGTTAACACTTTTGGCATTTTTTAGCAGCGTTAGCATGTTCTCTCATTTCTCCAGCTCAAAGTCATTTTCCAGCTACATTTGTGAAAGGCAAAGGGCATCTTATGTGAACAGCAAAGGGCACCATCGGCGGGAGATATAACAGTTACAGATGCTAAGAACCCAAAACCAATAATGTTTTTATTAACACACACACACACACACACACACACACACACACACACACACACACTGGTTCTTCTGAAAATGATGCTTCGTTGCAAATGACATTTTGACTGATTCATGTACAACTGATGATTTCTTGGCATACAGGTATTTAGAAGATCATGAAATTCCTAGATTTTCACAAACAACTTTCAGATCCACCTAAATTTCATGGTCTTGGAAAGCCTGTTCCCACAACTTTCTCAATTGCAATATTTTGAGTCTAATGCCACTCATCTCAACACACACAGTACACCCAAGCTATTCCCAATGCACACCCACAGCAGCAACATAACAGGAGCTGTCAATAATGTCACACCCATACTCACATCTAAATGTGCGTAATCGCCCTCATCTTCCGGCATCTGTGGTCGGCATTTTCCACAGCAGAAGTTACAGCACAGACAGCAGCAGCAACAGCAGTAACAGCCTGTGATGATGCCACAGAAAATGGCCAACGCCTGCAACAGAAAATGGACAAAGAGATTTTAAATCCTCTTCCTGAGCCGAAGTGTCTGAAGAAAACACCATGCACACATCATGGTCATCCACATTATCAATCAAATCAGTCCTGGTGGGAAAAGAACTGATTAAATACCTAAAATTTGACATTCCAAACCCACAGACTCTCCTGTGATGTACAACACTCCTGCACAAACCCACTCCCTTACTGTGAACCTTGTGGAGTTAAAAATCCTGCCACCAGGATATAAGAGGTTGGTTTTAGACTGAAGCATTATGACGGCCAACTGCGTGAGCATGTAGGGTTTACAATGTAAACCCGTTTGTCACTGCATGGAGGTGCTTGCACTCACACAACATCATTTTGGATCTATAGGTATTGAGATTTATCATCCCATCCAAAAATGACCCCAAAGTCCTCAATTGTTAAATCAGTAATTTAACTATTTGAATTAAATGAAATTAATAATGCAAATTCATATAGTGTATAACTCAGATAATCACCTCTGTGACAGAAACACAAAAAAAAATCAAATCTCTCAAATCCCTTTTCAGCCTCCTTCCCTTCTCCCCCATTCCCCCCCCCCCCCCCCCCCCCCCCCCCCCCTCCGTTCTCTGTACACAGCCCCATAACCCCTCAAATAAAAGGCAGCATGTATATGTATGTTGTTTCATGAGATGCGTTGCTTACTTGGTGAGTGTAATTGTTTCATAGCACATCTAGCAGTGAGCAAGGCTAGAAAAAGGCAAGAGTTCACTAAACTGTCATGGGGTTTTGTGTGCATGCGAAGGAAAACAGCTGACAGAACTTTGTTACGTCCTGTGACTGGAGCACAAAAAATAATGACAATCTTCTACTGGTACATGAAACGATCACTCCCCGAAGATGGAGTATAGCTGCCTTACTGGTGGGATAAAAAAAACAGTCAAACACACAAAACTCCACTGTTTGTCTATACAGGCAGTGTCTGCAGGAGTATCAGCCTGCGTATGCAGAAAGAAAGAAAAACGATCAAAATGCTGACCCTTCAACAGCAAGAAGATCTTGATGAAGCAGTCACAATAAAACATGAATTCATGTCTTTCTTAACTCCCCTCGCCTCTCACATCCCTTGCTACAAGGATAAGCTAGCCCCCTTGCGAGTTCTCAAGTCTCTGAAACTCAGCAGAACCTGAGGCAGAATCAAAAAGCCTCACACACTGAGACTTAATGCTGTCATGATGAGGCCAACATTTCTCACCTTGCACCAGCCGCTGGTCAGCACTAGATAGGAATTGACGTTCTCCTCCCCAAACTGCTCTGCTGCATAGATGCCCAGTGAACCGTAGCGGTCATAGATGCCACGCTTGGTTTCATCGTTCAGAATGGTGTTGGCACGGTTGATTTCTTTGAACTGCACAGATTACAGGCTGTTAACAGACCAAGAACTGTAAAAACATTCATAACATGACCACTGCCATGAAAATCAAATTTCTTGCAATACTTCTTTTAACCTTTTAATTTTTTTTAAAATTAATAAGTTAGTTGCAAAGTGAGTCTCAACATCCATCTTGCACCAAATTTGACGAAGATATAGTGATTGCTCATTCATTTCTGTTGTCCTGAGCGTTGTTTATCTTGCCTAAAGAAGACCTAAGAGGTCAAAACGCGTCATGTTTTTGTGATTCATTTGTCCACGTTGTTCGGTGGAGTCATTTAAATACTTTAAAAAATCTGATTAAACAGGAAATTATCAATCAATTTCTAAGATCTTGCAGAGACATCCGCCCATACTTCACCAATATTCTGCTCTGATCTTAGCTCTACATTTTCTGTTACAACACACGCTCTAAAATGCACAGCAAACCATGCAACCTGCAATAACACGAAGGATGGAACAGTTGGATACTTAATTTTCAAAATGTATGTAATGGATGCTCACTTTCTCAGCTGCCTCAGGGTTGTCTGGATTCTTGTCTGGATGAAAGCGAAGCGCCAGCTGCAACAACATAATCCCCGTCATTCATGTAGTTCTTTTCACAACATAAGTTTGCACAAGTTTCCTGTGATCACATTATTTTTCCTCTTCTGCTGAACATCATGTCTTACACATTATCTTATACAACTGTCTCCATCAGTCACAAGCTAAGTTCAGTTTTAACTATTGGATAAACCCAAATAATTAGGAAGATTCAGAGGGTACCTTTTGTAGTTTAAATCTGTTCCAAGGAAATATAGGAATGAATGTCAATTTAGGTCCACTGTGACTCATGACTGTTTTTTGAAACAGTGCACTCTGAAAATCTCCTAAACCCAAAGTTGCCACAAATTATCTGAAAAAGAATAACATTTTCACAAGACTTGCCAATCAGAGTGTGATAGTAATTCCTTAATCATGGTTTGTACAGACAAAGAGTCATACCCTCCCTTTTAAAACCCAACCCAAATAAGAAGCTGAGAATTCAATCTGTGTTCTAGGGTACAGATGAAATTGACTTCCTTTTTTCTTTTTAAATGACTTAAACAATTATATTTCAGTACATTGGTTCTTTTTCACTTTCATGCATTTAAAAAAAAAATCAGCATGGGTGTTTTTATCAAGCGTTTACTAAGTCCTGGTAAAAAATGATCTGATCTCTGGAATATGGTAGATATGAACCTATCTCTTTGCTTACACAATCTTTTAGGAATTATCCCCTAATTTTGAATGGTAAGAACAGCACAGCTAATAGAACTCTGGACTCGTGATCCAGGTGAGTCTGGGGTTGCTGGTTCAAATCTCTGCAGGGCTGTTTTGGTACAAGAGGATTTTTCTCTCTGAGTAACACTGGTTCTGACTCCATTCCCTATAACAGTCCTTCGAATGAGACTATAAACCAAGGTTCCAAGTGTAAACGCATGCATAACGCCTTCCACACACATAAAATCCCATCACCAGCTTTCGGAAGAGAAGGCCAGTTTGGCTGTTGGTATGGAGGTCATGTATACACACTGCATGCACCAAAAAAAAAATGAAAGAATGATTGATAAACTGTATGACTGATATTCAACTAAACGACATCAAAAATGACTAAATGTAGCTCCAGTAGACATCTCCTCAGTCGGTTCTACCCAGTTGGCAGCATCTTGTATAAACAAGATGTGGCTTATGGTATCTAACGGAGGATAGATGCCATATAAGGAATCTAAACAATAATACATTAGTAATTATGCCTTAAACATTTCATCTGGGGTGAAGCTTATTGTAGGTTGCCCACATCTTGCAGTGCAAGTATGACTGAAGACTGTCATCAACCCACCCTCCTGTAGCCTTCTTTACTTCTCAGGGGAGGCCCCCTTTTTCCAGCCCCAGTAGTTCGTACAGGGATGTCCCTGTGCGTCTGCAACACACACACACACACACACACACACACACACACACACACACACACACACAGAGCAGCATACACACACACACATACACACCACACACGCATGTATGCACGCACACACGCACTCACGCTCACGCACACACACAAAGTCATCAAACCTCTACATTCTAATTCATTTGGCACCCATTTCTCACCCAGACCTTTTTTTCTTGCTGATGTCATATTGCCCCAACATTTCATGATGTTTATTCACAGCCCACAACCAGACAATGTGCTGTTTAAAATCCAACACATCCCACTTTTGCTTTATAAGTATATCATGAATGGTCTGAATGTTTTTCTTTTAAAGAAAAAAAAGTTAATCAAAATCTAACATATCCCACTTTACAAGTATATCATGAAGGGTCAGAAAATGTTTGTTTTTTTTTAAGAAAAAAAAAAAATTGGGGGGGGGGGGGGGGGGGGGTGTGTGTGTGTGTGTGTGTCGTATGATAGTGCCTAACAGCTTTCTTTCTCCACATGAATTATGTAAAACACAGGAAGCGACTTTCAACGACAGGACTGCTGACTGACTGCTGATAGCATTACTCACACAATGCACTGATCCAGGTCACAACAAGCTGGTGGGAAACTCACTGATGCTGGTGCATGTTCAGACAGAAGCATCAGAATTACAAACTATCGTCATGCTAAGTTGTTTGCTTTCACCAATTCCAATCTAATGAACTCTATTTTTTCTTCTGTCTTGAGCTCCAAGAAGAGTAAGGTGATGGCCTGCCATGTCACCTTTCTTTCAATACTGATGTAACAGGTGCATGCACTGAAGCTAGAAACTGTACAACAGTTCACCGACTAGGGTCCATCATTAACAATGAGGGATCCAAATCAGAAATCCTCCATAGCGCGGCAAAGACAATAATTATCAGTATACTGTTGGGCAGTAACTTTCCATGAAACACATTATCAGGCTTCTGTATGCACTACACATTCCTTTTTTATGTATGCATGGGAGATATTGATCCTCAAAACTGACCTGGACAGAAGAATCCAAGCCACGGAAACCAGGTGTTACTGCATATCAAACATTGGCGATCATATCACGAATGGCTAAATGTGTCAAACTATCAAAAAGCGCTTCCAAATGTATCACGATCTTCATATCTGACATCAGTTAAGAAAACTATCATAACATGACCATGATCCAACAGTCATGCTAAAAGGATTCTCCAGGAATCTTTGAAGGTGGGAGATGGAGGAAAAGATTGAAAAAAAAAAAAAAAAAAAATGAACTGACCACATAGTAAAATGAACAGGGAAAACATTTTACAGAAATCATGTCTTGGCACACAACAGACAGAACTGTTCTTCTGCTGTTCAGGGCTCACAATGAACCTGTTGATCAGGCCAGTATGTAACTGAAAAAGAGGCAGTTCACCATTATTCTGAAACCTACGAGGATGTGTCAAGTTATTCTGAAACCTACAACTGATGTGTCAAGTTTCTTGCTGTCAGTTTTTCTTGCAAGCCAAGGTAATGAGTTGAGGAGTTGGGGGGTAAGGGTACGGGGAGAGGGGAGGGGAGGAGATTGGTCATCATGTTATTCAGACTTGTACTCTAGGCACCAATGGCACAGCTTCTATAAATACAAGCCATTCCATTCCCTGTATGTTCATGAAAAGAAAGAGGAATCTCTGTATTATGTTCTTGACTGAATGAGACAGAAACGCTGGTCATGTCCACAATACTGCCATCAGTGGAGAGAACAAGTTTTGCATGCAGGCAAAGGCAGTGGACGTCATTGTGGATCTATGCTCCATGGACAGCCTGACCGTTAGTAAACTGCTGTCCAGAGTTGGCTCCTGCCTGCAAAGCTCTGAAACAATATTCCCGTGATGTCTCTGCATGGCCTCCAACTTATTGGTGTTCTTCTGTGTGCAGGGATCCCAGTCAGAACATGCATATCTGGAGCAAGGGGCACACAAAGGCTTTGTAAGTTCACACCTTGATGCTGGTGCTTCTGAGCTTTAAGTTCTGTCTAAGAAACCCCAGGGTCTTGCTTGCCTTGGCACAGAAGGCACCAATGTGAGTTATCTGAACTGCTATCTCTGTAAGTGTTAATAGTGGTCATCTCTGCTGTTATCTCAGTGGCTGATAGTGATAATAGAGATATTTGGCTCTCATGACAGTTTCCAACTTGTGTTCACGCAGCACTTTCTGATGAACTGTTCTTCAGGATGGCACCCCACTGGCTCCCCAAGAGATGATGGGAGAAGATGTTGCCTGCCTGCTAGTTAAACCTGCACAGTGTTGCCTATTTGGGTTTCTTTACTGTCTTTCCTGGTGACGGTTTTCCATACTTTGTATGCGACCCACAAAAAAGCTGAATAATAGCATGTTCTTCTTCCTTGAGAGCTGGTTCACTCAAAAATGAGTAGGTCACCAGCGCGCAAGTGTTGTTGTTTGTGGTTATGAGGATGAAGACGGTGATGACATTAGTATGATCGACACTTGAAGTCAAACAACTATAGATATCAGCGAATGCGTGATGGACGTTATCAGTTCCGCAACAATGAATATTGAAGAATACATTTTGGTGATCAGAACATCCGTCTTAGCTGTTTTAATTTAAAAAGAAAATGTCACTCAATGCCTTTACTGCTCACATCGAACACAGCAATGAGCACGATCGTGATTGTGTCTCTGCTGAGCGGAGTTTGAATCAGAGAGCGCGTGCACGAGTTGACAAAATCGATCAAACATGAATGCCGAATCGCAAATTCATACATGCGCGGATGTTGTACTGAAAGGTCTCGAGACTATGAGTAAGATAAAGAATGGGTTCCGATAATCGCTTATTCGTCAAACATATATTTCTACTCACGAATAAGTTCGATGTCTTCCAGCTGACATGGTTAAATGTCCAGCACCACAGTTTCAGTTAAACTAGTCAAATCCTGTCAAAATGATGTCAACAGTCTAGTCAACATCAGTTTTCCCTGAGTTTGTTGTTCTACTCATGCGCCATGTTCTCGGAGAAAGCGACACAACTCTGGCATTTTCAGTATTTCAAGAAATCATATTCCCTCTCGGTTGCTTCCCTTGTGTAATAGGACTTTGCGATACATATTTACACAAACTGGACGCTTACTTTCAATCTAATCTAGTCAACCCTATGTTGTGTACTTTCATGCTCTTGTGTGGATTTGATATACTCTGATTCTTGTATGTACTTTCGCTTTCTTTGTTCTTCCTCTGCGTACCCACCATCTCATGTTTGTTACATGTTTTTGTATTTCTCTATGACTCAAAAGAGTTAACGAGAATAAACCATTGTTCAACTTGTTCAACTTGAGAAAAAACAATATGACGCTTTAATTTTCTCCCATGCATTAGTGACTTCGGTCTCCCATCTGTGACGACGCACGGTCACCTATGACACAACTTTACGTCCATCTTTTGTGGTATGGAGATAGAGTGCCGCATGGGTAGCTTTAAGGGCACCCAATTGTATGTGGGAATGATGTATCGCTCCAACATGCCTTCAGTTGGGCCCTGCCCTAGCAGCCACCCTAGCACCATTATGTGTTTTCAGGGCAGCCCACGACCTCAGAGTCCAGAACTTTCTCCAACCACATAGGGATGCAACCTATGAAGCTCCTGAATGACTCCTTCCCATCCTCCGGTAGAGACAGTTGGTTTTAACCATTGTACATGGAAGAGGTGCGGAAGTTTTTAAAAGAGTCAAGAGAGACAAAGAGAGTCAAAAGAGGCAAAGAGCTTCCCCAGAGTCCAGCCTTGGGTTGAACCCCTGAGTCTCACATCCCTGTCCTCTCGCTTGCCAGCCAGAGGGGCGTCCAGTTAGGGTGTTCTATCCCAGCTGAACAAAATTGGATCGTGTGGATCCATACGGCCCACCAGTGGTCCCGAAAGGGAAGTGTACAAGGGTTTCAAGGGAGGCTGCTACAGAGAGCAAAAGACCAACAACACCGACTCCGACCAATCACCGCTGAGGACAGCAACGCCAAGAACTACACAGACTACAGTCTGGGAAACCTTGTCCTCACGGGCCTCCGGCCAACGGGACGCAAATCTCACTTTCATGGATGGCGTGGGGAAAAAGAACAGAAAGAAACAAAAACTGATATGAGAAGTAAGAAAATAACTGAACAGGTAAGGACAATGCTCGCCCCTTTCCAGATCTCCAATGAGACCACTTCGGGTACCGTTGCGGTTCTCAAGAGTAAATCCCGACAGGCCTAGCTCTAACTTTCAACAGTCCCATGCACTTGAGCAAGTGACCCAAACACAAACTAAAGAATGAAGATAGAGCGAGTTCCCTCTTGGAGAGTGACAAGCTTGGAGCCTCGATCGGCCGCGGAAGCTGGAAGTTCCTTGTTGATTATGATACACAGGACAGGAGGAAGCGGGGGGGGGGGGGGGGGGGGGGGGGGGGGGCTAATTTAAGATGTGCGTTCTTGTTGACGAAAGGACGAAAGACAAGACAGACATACAGATTACAGGACAAATTTTCCTGTAATCTGCTTGTCTGTATTGTCTTGCCGAACTATGCTTCAGTTTCCGCCTTCAGTCACCTCGCTTTGAAACTAACGAGGGAAGAATTTGTATGTAAGCTATCATTTAAGCGTGCTTTACCCCGGGATGAGGGTCGTCTTTTTCCCTTTTTTCAGTTTCAATGGTCAAGATTAAACAGCTTGGTGATGAAAAACGCCACGTACAACTGAGGGATGTTCCAAACGGAGATCTGTTTTAGAAAAAGTAGACAGATAGATGAAAAAAAAGAATAAATAGAGAAATAAAATAAAAACATAGTGAATAGATAAATAAAGAAAGAAAGAAATAGATAAACAAGGAAATGAAAATAAATCAAGAAATAGATAGATAAATAAATGAATAACAAAAACGTAAAAGAAATGTGTCCCATTGAGTTTTCACGTCTCTAGCTAGGCATCTCCAGCTACGGTAGCGGACCGCAGCAATAAGTGTGTACCTAACCGGCACACCCACAGCCTTACGCATTGACCATTAATTTGGTAATCAGTGGAAGAGGACCTGTCTCGTCAAGTGAGAGGCAGTATTTGTTGAGAGGGGAAGTAAGCCGGCTGCTCCAGAAAAGGAGCACACACAGTCTCTTCTTGGAGTCAGTTCCAGTCTAGACAATGCGGGGCAGGAAGGTTTTCTGACAGAAGAGGGTCCTGCGATTGGTGGAGAGTCAGGATGGGATTGCCGTTGGATTCTCAGTTTTCTGCAAATAGGGTGGTTTGAGGATGTGTGATCATTGGTGTCAACCCAATTTTCTTCATTTTACAACTTCCCATACTGAAAAGTACTTTTTTCCATATTCCGAGCCCAAAAACAGTACACATTACGGAAAACGCATACACATAACAAAAATTGCTGTGAGTACAATGTAATACTCAGTATCAGGGCAGAACTTCTTGAAACAAATGGCCGTTTAAGACAGTTTATGAATAACAATAACGCTTACCCACCCAACAGAATCTCTCTCTTCCATTCCAGCAGAATGCATCACTTGAGACAGTTTGTAGATCACATCACACACCCTGTAGTAAAACTGACAGTGATGCAGAATTAAAACTGTTTATAAATCCATTGTTTACACACTCTTCCACTTTACCAACAGCAAGAGTCCACTGAAGTTAGGAGTACATCTTTACTTACTGTGATCCCCATAGTTTCTATTCCCAATCATACTCATTTCCCAAGAACACACAGCCATTGTTCTGTTCAACACTGTCACTTGCAAATGAGTTACTGGTGTTCATCGTTGTACTGCTTGGTGGCAGACGTTGCTGCGTGCAACAAGGGGGCTGAAGAGTTGATCTCAAAACATGACCGATCATCTACTTAGTTCGTTCCCGTTTCAGTGTTTAGAGTCCGTGTCGTCTGCTACGAAAATTTGTTCACCTTGCAGTTTGCCTCAGTGATTTAAGATTTGCCCATATAAATCAGTTTTACCCGTATTGAAACTTGTATACGGCCGTACAGACCCGAAATCGTAGGTTTCCCGTACAGCAATACGGGAAAACCGTACAGGTTGACACCAATGTGTGATGTTGACGGTGATGAGGAGAGATGGAAGAAACACAAAGCTGAAAACAAGATCGGTCACGACATGAATAGCTCAAAGGTGAGCTGGTTCACAAACAGCAGGGTGTAACTCGAGACAGGTCCATGTTTCACTGAGTTGGGGTTAGTCAGGGCTGCCATCAGACTCCCACACAGTTCAACATATTCTTATGACGCATCATGATTTATGCACTTGAAGATCATGTCAACACTGTATACAGACCCATCATGTATCTTTGCTTAGCAGACGACATCGCTGGGGTGGTAGGCTGCGAATAAGAAGTTGCCAAGCTTAGTCAAATACTGCATGGAACGTCTAGATATTGCATGGACATCAGTGCCGAGCAGACCACGTTACTGACCAGCTGCCACACCACCACCATCACCACTAGTTCAACCGTCAATGGACAGGGGCTAACTGTTCAACAGTTCGCTAACCTGGGATCCATCATTAGCAATGTGATACTCAAACCGTAAGTCATTCAAAGGGAGGCAAAGACCATCAGCATTGTCTATACTGAAACCTGTGTGGAAGGACAATAACATCTCTATGAAACACGAGGTCGGGCTCCTGCTTGCACTCTTATATTCCATTTTCCTGTTTACACGTGAGACATGAACATTCACAGCGGATTTGAAAAAAAAAAAAAATCTAACCTGTGAAAATGAGATACTGTCGCAACTAATAATATCAGGTATATAAACTGATCATATCACCGAAAGTGCGCCATAATTATGAAGATCTGCTGACATCAGTTAAAGAAAAGAAAACTACGCTGGTACGGCCACGTAACAAGATTCAATGGCCTCACTGAAATGAATCCTCCAGAGAACTGTGGAGGGAGGGAGACAGAGAGGGGAAAATAGAAACAACCAACCAAACTGCAACAACATCAACAAACGACGGACTGATACCATTGCAGCGTGGACAGGGAAGCCGTCTGTCAAGATCTAGACTTGGCACACACCGGACAGAGCTGAAGGAACCTGGCAAACTGTGTTCTTCAGGGCGACGTAACTCCAATGACCGCCTTCACGAAGCTAAGGGAGAAGATGAACGAGAGTACTGTTGATGGATGAAGATGGAGATGTTGAGCCTGAAAGTGTTCCATAACCGGATAGCCTCTATTCTATCATCGTTGAAATGAAGAGCGTTGTCAGACAATCACTATGGAAAACGACTGAAGAAGCTGAGAAGACTGCCCAAGGCAGGTGGAATGGAGCAAAAGGGATAAGAGACCTACAACTGTTGCCAGGCAAATGGAAACCAACAAACAAACGAATGTAAATCTACGTGACACAGCTATATTTCAAACTCGGTGTTTCAGCTCAAACTTTCACCTGCCCAGACTGTCCGAGGGACGAATGAGTGAGAGGCGAAGGGGAGGGAGGGAGGGGGGGGGGGGGGGGGTGCAGGACGGTCTAGCCCATTCTGTGGCCACAGTCCAGTCTATTTCCTGACCAGACAGTCCGAGCAACGGCAGTTCACTGTAATGTCCTCCCCTTCCACCCACCCCTCTCTCCGAGCCCGACGTGTCCCTTATATTTCCTCATGGGCGTCAGTCTAGTCCATGTTTTCTCGGGGGACAACTTGAGACATGGGGCAGTTTCAGCTGTGTGACGCCGGAATACGTTCTGCTCTCAGGATTGTCCCACATACACTCTTGAAAAGTTCATGCTTACATGCAGATACAAAAGACCCGAGAGAGTAAGAAGTGGAGGGGTAGGGGTTGTGCGAGGTGGGGATAGGGGATGGGGAAGGATGACGGGAGAAAGGATGACATAAATGGAGGAGGGGGCGGAGTGAGAGGGGGGAGGCAGGGAGGGGAGGGGAAGGGCGTTCCACAACATAAGGCCCTTTTCAAGGACAACAAGTAGAATTGTAACTATGACTAGAGAAGGGATGGGAGAAATGACGAGACAGGAACAGTGGGTAGAGTGGGAAGGACTAAGAGGATGAAAAAAGGGGAATTTTTTTTTTTTTTTTTTTTTTAAGGCAGAAGGAAGAATTGGGACTTACTCCCAGTAACAGAAGAACAAATCAGTGAGGTGTGTGTGTGTGTGTGTGTGTGTGTGTGTGTGTGTGTGTGTGTGTGTGTGTGTGTGTGTGTGTGCGCGCGTGTGTGCGTGAGCGCGCGCGCGCGCGCGTGTGTGTATGTGTGCTCGCGCGCGCGCGCGCGCGTGTGTGTGTGTATGTGGTGTACAGATGTGTATGTAAGGCTTAAATCAGTGCATCATAAGCATATGTACACCAGTTTGCATGTGTGCGCATGCGTGCGTGCGTGCGTGTGTGTGTGTGTGTGTGTGTGTGTGTGTGTGTGTGTGTGTGTGTGTGTGTGACCTTAGCTGACGTGTTAAAATAAGCCCAGTAATGTATAACGTTATGGGCGCTTTAGTGTTTTTTCTCATTATCAATATCACAAGAAAACTCAGGGGTTGTTGCATGAGATTTGACCCTCTCCCTCTTCTCGAAACTGAATGGTCGTAGCTTAAAACGCTTATTTCCTTCTGCTTTTTATAGAAGTCTGTGTTTAGAACCAATGCTGTGAGGGGAGAATAATGCCCCTTGTCCGGGTGGGTGTGTTGCTAGACGGCAGCACAAAGTCAAGATGTCGCCTTCCATTGATAATCGGCTGCTGTAGTGTTTGTATATTTTTTGGTTAAAGTGTCACAAAAACAGCTGCAGACATGAGCATCAAAGCCTTCGAACTTGTGCCGGCCATTGAGCGGGTGAAGCTCATGTCAGACAAGGCCAAAACTCAGGTGATTCTGCCATGTTCATAGTTATTTTCGATTTGCTCGGTGAATTAGTGAAAGATCTGCAAGAACTATTATTGTGTATACATAGTGTTAGTGTGGGTGTTAGTATTCACTCCATCCCCCCCCCCGCCCCCTTTGCCCATACCCCCAACCTCCCCCGGCCCACTTTTATAGCCACTGCTCGAGCAGAGTTAGGTGTATCATTTTCCAGCAAATGAATTGATAGCTTAAGATAAAAGATGTTCATATTTAGGTGCTTTCCCCCGCATCGTGTAGTAATACCTTTTCATTTTTTTGTGTTCTGTTTGCAGCGTGCACCTTTTTTTAAGTGTCCCTTATTTGTATTGATCTTACTGGTTCATGTTCGTGCTCAAATTAAGAGAAGCCATACTGTCAGTAAGAGTGCCTGTCCATTATGTTGATTCAAAGGGGAGGTCAAAATGAGGGCATTCCTCATCCTGCTATCTCCATTCCCATAATCCTGGACTGCTCTTAGGACTTTCAGTTTCACTTGACTTGAAGTTGAGGTGCTCTGTTATTTTTTTATGATTGGGGGTCATGTACATGCATACATCTACACATGCAAAATTAGGACTACGAGTCCCTTTGCGCAGGGTGAGAGGACTTATTTGGTGATTGTTCATCATCACTGATTAAAGATAATCGATGCCTTTTTTTTGTTTTTCTTTGGGTTTCCCCATTATTACCCCACCATGTAGTCAGCCACACTGTATTTGTAAGATAACTTTTGACTCCCTTCCCCCACCCTCCACACTCTACCTCATCTTTACATGTTTTTTCCTATTATGGGTATACATTTATATGGTTTTAGAAGTGATTGGGCATATTCCTCTGTTGTAATATATTATTAGGATTAAATGAATAGTAAAATGTAAGTTACTAGAACCAGAATAAGTATACCATTATGTATGTGTATTAAATAATGTGCTGATAAATGTTCCATTGTAAAGCCCATGACTCAGGAGAGGATCATAGACAGAGCAATAATGTAGGACTGTGGATTGTAGCTTAGATGTCAAGGGTGATGGAAGATTTTTGTATTTGCAGGTAGCCAACCAGGCTAGTTCACAGATTAAGCCTGTAGCCAAATCTTGTCCAGTGCAGCCAAAGTCTTCTTTTCGCTCTGCTAAAGCAGCGTAAATTTGATTTTCACACAAAAGCCTTAGAAATTTCACTGCTATTGCAGATTGATGAAGATGATAATTTGAGATCTGTTGTACAAGACTAAGATAAGTTGTCCAGAAATGTGGTGAAAAAAATCTGACCCAAAAGTGCTGTCTTTGTTCGTTGTGTGGTGGAAGGTCTGAGTAGGATCAGAGTTTTACTTGTTGGTAATGGAGAGGGGGAAGGATGGAGGAGGGTAAATACAACTGCATAGTGACAAAATGAAGTGAAAAAAAAGAAAAAAAAAAAAGAAAACTTTTGCCATGCGGGCTAATTATTGGAAAACGTTAGCCTAAAACAATGCTCTGACTGCATCTTACTAGAGGTTTCCTCAGTCTTGGTTATTGTAAGAGCTTATTTGATTAACAGTGCTGTTAACTCTACCATACATGTGAGAAGGAGGTAGGTAAAAAGGATAGAGAGGAGAGTGCATTTGTAGGGGTGCTCTTTTCCCAAAAATCTTCAGTGAGAGATTAGATAGAAATGTTAAACCACTTTCAATTGTTAAAATCCCTCAAGGATAGTTATCACCTGGTTTGTGGCTCATCAAAAACAGCAGGAAATGAAGAATACGTTTGGGATGTCCTCAATTATGTTTAAAAAGTTATTTAAATGAAAACAAGTTTAATTAAGCTTTATGTCCATTTAAGTGTATGAGTACATTTGTGTATAGATAATCATAGTAGAATGTCTTTCATCAAGACACCTGCAAACAGGTATTCTTGATTTGGTGGGAGGGGAAACGTTTATTTGAAAACCGGAACTTTGTAAACAAATGAAACTTGCATAATTTTTTTTATTTGAAAATGAGGATGAGGATTGTCTGATTGATCAGATGGCTAAAATTACATTTGTAGTTGTTTGTTTTCAGATCGAGTGCATTGATGTGTGGGAAAAACGTTTATATTGGAACCAATGACTGGTGAGTTTTTGTGTAAATAATCATGAAACTGTAGGTAACAATTCATTTAAGCATACATTTGTCACAGGTGCACATATCTACATTATGTCTGATATGTTTAATATGCAAATGAGCACAAACACATTTGCATATAGATATGCACACATTCACTTTAAAAGGCAAAATGAACACAAACATGTGCACTTGCTCATGTACACACACAGACACCACAGACACACGGACACACACAGACACACACACACAGACACACACACACACACACAGACACACACACACACACACACACACACACACACACACACACACACACACACACACACACACACACACACACACACACACACACAGACACAGACACACACACACACACACACACACACACACACACACACACACACACACACGTGTTCATGTTTTACACATAAGAGATGATTAACCTTTACAGGATGACGTTTTTGACCACACAGACCCAATTGTGTGGGTCACTCAAGACAGACACGTTTTGTAGAGGCTTTTCCTATTGCTTCCCTATTCAGATCACACGGGGGTCTTGTTAGACCCATACCTGATATAGGGTGGTTCAGCAACTTATTCCTCACCTGATGGCATGGGTCATATGTGACCCATTAAAATATATAGGTCCTGGGGGAACTGTGACTTATTAAGCTGTTAATTGAATGTACGCATACATGAAATTTCACTGACCAATGGTTATTAAGATCATTGAGGAACTCGTAAGATTTCATGAGCATAGCTCTATCCATTCAAAAGATTTGTTTTGATTGGGTCAATGGGTCATGGGAGACCCAGGAAGCATGATAAAGGTTAAGCATACACATTTGTTGTGTACATTTTTCACCATCTGTTCAGTGTGTATGGCATCATGAGAACATGTCAGTAATGTTAATAAGGTGTATTTGTTGAAATGTGCTTATTGTGTGCTGTTTTGCGGCAGTGGGTTCCATAAGTAGTACTGATATTGTTTCAGCTTTGTGGTGCACTACAGTATTGAAGAGGAGACCAGTAGTTCTGGTCGTATCAGCTACAAAACCGAGAAACAGGGGCACAGTATTTGACCGTGGTGAGTGTCCATCTCTTGTCCTGCTATTACTGTGCTACTAAGATTTTCCTCGCTGCAGCAGTACTTGAGATTCCAAAAAACAATTGTTTTGTCTGCAAGGGAGTTCGGAATGTCCAGATCTCTTTTGTATTTACA
>JADBJO010000861.1:260000-347500 GCA_016801955.1 Conus betulinus
AAAATGTTCACGCATACAGCAGAGGGCAACCAAAAACACACTGCTGTGTTTCAGCCCATCATGACGGGTGCCAAGATCAAAGGAGTGAACAGTTTCTGCATCAACGAAAACCCCATTCGCACCAACCCCTTCAGTGTGGAGGTGAGTGCTACTTTTCACATGTATAAAAATCACAGCAGTTTTAAAGGTAGAGGAGAGGTAAGCCTGTGATGAACTCAGAAAAAAAAAAAAAAATTTCACCGCGGAGGGACAAAATGGTCCCAAGCGCTAGGATTGTCTCCTCAGACACTGCAAAGTTACTAGTTTTTAGGCACATAGGTAAACATATCGCAATGCTGATATATGTGTAATCTGTGGAAGAAGCTAAATGGAATGAAAACATGTGCCTGTAGGAGATGTTTGACTTTACATCAGGGAAGTCATCTTCCTGTTGACTAGAGGGAAGGTTTGGGGATTCAAGGTGCTTCAGACCACTCTCACCCCCCAGTCACAGACAGACAGACTGACACACACACACACACACACACACACACACACACACACACACACACACACACACACACACACACACATATTATGCATGCATGCACACATGCAAAACACACTTCAAGCCCACTCCACTCCTCACACTACCCTACTCCACCCCACACCTTCCTGCACCACACACCCACACTCAAGATACTGACTTGTTGACTGTTTACAGGTTTAAACCTTTGCTAGGGGATTAGTCTCTGTACATGCTGTTTAGACCAGAGAAGAAGTGGTTGTGTACACATACTATAGACTATAGACATAGTCTCTGTGCTTACAGATTTAAAATCAAATAGGTACTTGTGTCATAGTCTTTCGACAGGGGAAGTAGTCGTGCACATAGATTTCAGTCCAATGAAGTTTTTTGTGTGTTAGACTTTTAACCGTAGAAGCAGTCTTGATGTATGTTCAGTGAAATTGTCTTTGTGTGCAAAGATTTTAAACCCTAGCAGCAGTCTTGTTGTGATAGACTTAGAATCAGAGAACTAATTAAGTGTACACAGATTTTAATCTGTTTCCAGGAAAACAAGTCAACAGCAAACCTAGCTATACATGAATTAAATTTTGCGCTTTTCAAACTGAAATCCATTCAGGTAAGCAGTTTCAGGTAGGTATGGCAGTTCATGACAGCGGAAGACTGGAAGGAGAGAAGTGCAACAGGAGTGGCGTGTGTTTCAGATCTGTGTGGCGCTGAAGAAGAAGATGATCCAGCTGTACACAGTGACAGAGGACCGACTGATCCACCTGAGGGATTTGTCCGTGCCTGACCCGGCTGTGGCTGTGGTGGTGGGCCTTTCACTGTGTGTGTGTGTGTGTGTGTGTGTATGTGTGTGTGTGTGTGTGTGTGTGTGTGTGCGTGTTTGTGTCTGTGTATGTGTATGTAGGGGGTTGCGTGTGTGTTTGTGTGTGTGTGTGTTGTGTGTCAGAGTGTAGGGGAGAGAAACAGAAGAACCAGATGTGAATGCCAGTTCCACTACATGTATTCATTGCAAAGACCGGGATGTTACAGGAATGTAGGGGAAAAAAAGCTTACTGTCCTACAGAAATCTGACAGTTCATCCAGTAATACATCATCCACCCAGACCCAGTCAAAGCTTGACGATTTTAATCAATTTCTTCAAGTTCAGCATCATTTATGTGCTGTAAAATCTATAGGAAGGTTCACTTTCCTCACAGACAACAAAGAATAGTGCAGTCAGATTGATTAAAGCTGGCCAATCAAAAAGAAAGATAAAACAAAGATGATGTAACAGGGGAATGTACTCTGCGTGAACTGTCTGCTCCCATTCGCAGGTGGCCACCACTAGTCCAGTGCAAAGCTGAAGTGTGGACGTTCCCACTTTATTTTTACATCCACACAAAGAAAAAGGTTAAAGTCACGTGCAGTGACATGCATTTGCAGGTCATATGCAGTTCCATAACTGATGGTTATGAGTTCGGATCTTCTAGAGGGTCATAAGTTTGCAGTTTGGAAATCCTCTCTGTCTGCTCAGCAGCAGTTCGTGGAAGTTTGATTCAGTTGAGGAAAAGTAAGGCAGCAGGAAGAGAGGGTCAGGCTCCATCTGCAGCAATGTCGTGCATAGACATGGTGCTCAGTAACAGGTGTTTTTTTCCCTGCAGATGTTTGGCTCTGGGATTTTCGGCTTTTACTTGTTCATGTTTTTAAGACAAGAAGTTTATTTTGGGATATGTTTTGTAATGAATGTGTTAGTTGACAACAGAAGTGTGCAGTGTTGACCATGGTGGTTCTGTTTCCCAGGGCATCGATGGCATCCACGTCTGTGCGGCGCTCAGCACATCATACAACATGGTGAACTCCGAGACAGGCCAGATTCAGTTCCTCTTTCCCTTTGACACTGAGAACAACAAGGCCATTGTGAAACGTATCAGCAAGGTACGCGTTCACTACAAAGCCTTTCATTTCATTTTTTAAAAGTGTACCTTTCATCATTCGTTTATTTTTATAAAGTATTTTACTTTTAAGATGTCATGCTAGATATGACAAAAAGAATCATGTCCTGCCATACATCACAAGAAACAATGCCACGAGCAACAAGAAACCTTGGCATGCGTCTCAAGAAACAGTGCGTTACTTCACAAGAAGCCATTCCATGCACAGTAAGAAACTATATCATTCATCACGAGAATCCATGCCTGCATCAAAAGGAGCGGTGCCATACATAGCAAAAACCCATGACATGCTATTTATCTCCAGAGGGCGTACCATGTGATGTGAAGGCTCCCTTATCAATGTCTCATCACACACTAAACAGCACAGAACCACACCATGAGTTATACAACACACACCACATCACACAGCATATTACTCCATCATACAGTTCTGTATCACACCTGTGTGTTCACTGTGCTGTGTTTGCCTGTGAGCAGGAGGAATTTCTGCTGAGCGGGCCTTCAGCTCTGGGCATGTTTGCCACGTCTGCCGGCAGTTCCAAACGCCCACCCATCCCTTGGTCAGAGAACCTGGTATCCATCGGCTATGTCCACCCCTACATTCTGGCCATGAACGACGAGTTCATCACCATTCACAGGTCAGACTGTCCGTTCAAGGTGATGATATATAGCAAGCCTGATGTCTTGTCTGTTGCATGTGACTTAAAGTCTTGGGTGTGAGAGATGGTGTGGGCCGTTGAGGGTGTATATCCTGATAGAAGTTACCGATTTATTTTTTTTTTTTTTTTTTTTTTTTTTTTTTTGTTTTGTTTGATTGTTTGTTTTTTTTTTTTTAGATGTGCTGTGACTGGTAGGTTGCTGTGGTATGGGGAGAATATTTAGAGTGCAGATCAGTAGAAGGAATGACAAGGCTGTTGTCTGAAGGTTATGACTTGGTAAAAAGTTGTGATGATACGGGGGCTGTCTTGAGGGCAAACTTGTAGGAATGACAAGTATGATACGGGGGCTGTCTTGAGGGCAAACTTGTAGGAATGACAAGTATGCTGTCTGAACGTGACGACTTGGTAAGTTGTTGTGATGGTAGGGGGGCTGTTTTGAGGACAATCTTGCAAACTTGTTGTTGGAATGACAAGTGTGCTGTCTGACAGTCAGGGTGTCCATTATGTGCCCCTGACACTTGAAAAACTGTGGGATGCACTGACAGCCCAGGCTTCCACAATTGTTTTCTTAATGTATTCTGGAGTTGCCAGGCTGGAGAGGTACAGACGTCTAGCAGTATTGACAGCTAAACAGCTTTCTACAGACATCTGTTTGCCCAAGGCACACTCCACTGTGGGAAGAAGCTTTATCAGAATATATGTATCCTGGAACTACAGTCTGACTCTTATTCTTCAGTATCAGACACTGTCACCACCACCACCAAGTCTGCTAGCAGCCTTTGAAATTTCTGGAATAAAATCTCTGAGGACATTTTCTGACATAGAATGTCTTATGAACTGTCAGCAAAACTGGTGAATGTATCCCATGAGGCAGCTGTGTGTTTCAGTATTCTAGACATGCAGCAGAAGCAGGCTATTCCCTTCCAAAGGGGGCGCTGCTCTGGACGACTTCGATGGACGTCTGTTCGTGGCCTCGACACGGGAGGTGTACGCTTTGGTGCCTGTGCCTTTTGAGAAGCAGGTCAGTTGCTGCTGTTGCACTTTTGTTATACGTTATCAATTTTTCTTTTTTGCTGTTAACACCTGATTGGATAGGTATGTATTGAATGTAATGTCTGTATGCTCAGGTGAGATTGGTTTATATTAAAGAAAATGATTCAAAAATTTCTATAATTTTTCTTGTACATCATATATACTGAGTATATTATATTGGTTAGTTTCATCCAACTTAAAGATGTCAGTAGTTTTTCTTCCTTAATGTGTCTGAATTTTTTTGTGTGTGTGATTCTTTTTCTAACTCTGTGATAGATCTGAAAAGAGCTTTGATAAAAGGACTGGAACTGACTCCACATTCATGAGTATTCTCATCGCTGGATGTAGCTGTGTATATCGATGAGCCAGAGGATGCATCAAGAGAGTATACAGGGAAGACATTGAAGATGAAACACACCAAAGAAGAAAAAGAAAAAGAAACTGAATGAATCTTGCATTTTCTAACTGTATTGAAATATATGATGACATTATATCACTGTAAATGCCTTTCTGTATGATTTGTAACTTAGTTGAATTCTGTCTGTAGCTGGTAATAGTGACAGATACGAATGTCAATCATTCCAGTGTTTATATGCATATATATCCAAGTGTCATTTACAGACAAGAAAAGTTCAAGCACTGAATCAAGGCTGTGTGTGTACAGATTCAGGCTCTGCTGGCAGACAAACGAGTGACGGAGGCCCTGGATTTGGCCAAGAATGCCAATCGTACGGGGTATGACACGAGATAAATTCCAAAAGGTAAATTGTTGACATTTGCATTGCTTTATGCACGGTTGAAATTGCATATATTTTTTCAAAGACTTGTATGAATAAGAATGTCCATATGAATGTATTCTTGCTCACACATGCATGCATTATTATTGTTTTAATCATCATTATTACTGTTATTATCATCATTGTTATCATTATCATTATTACTATTATTATGAGTACTTATATTGAGCCTATCCTTGGTCAGAAAAACAAAGCTGGGCTGCCTGCCTTAGTAGAGCCGACTAAGGAGCTGTCTTCTTGCACTACATTCAGTTGTTTCTTATGTCATTTTGTCAGACTTTTTTTTTCCTTTATTATTTTGATTTTTGCATGCTGGTACATGCTGTGTGTCATCTATACCAGTGACCAAACTGGCCATCTCTTCCGAAAGTTGGTCCTGGGATTTTGGGCGTGTGCAAGATCATGCATTAACACACAGAACCTCTGTTATATTTTCATTCCTTTCAGGAAATGGTAGTCAGAACCAATGTTAATTTAGAAGGAAAAAATCCTCCTGTTCTGAAACAGCCTGGCAGAGAGACTTCAATCGACAGTCTGAGGATCACCAAGATTACTAGTCTCATGCTCCTCCAGCTGAGCTATTTTGGCTGTCATACATGCATATTCAAGCTTTGTGTGACTCACGGTGCAGACAAAGTGTTTGGTGATGATAAGTGACACTTGAGCTGAGCAAGCTCTCCTGAGGTAGAATTCACTTGACAAGTTTCCACGTGCTGTGTAATGTATGTCAGATTCTGTGTACATCCTACAGATTCTACACCATTCAGAAACATTTTTAAGTTGCCTCTTGGGCGACGCTGAGTTCGCCAGATGTGATTTTTCTGGCACAAATGCCAAGTCAGCGAATGTTAAGTATCTGCCTTATTCATGTTGAAAGTCTCATGGCCTGTGTTGTAGGTTCTGGTTACTGGATGGCTTTGGTTTTGGGAGTTACCATCAGCGCAGAGTCCAATCCTATTCTAGTTTTTGGGATGCTATTTGAAATGGAGGTCCCACGCATGACCATCATATACCTAGAAAATCTTGCATGCATGTCAGATTCCTTTCTACATTTCAGAGAAGAGCAGACCATTGTGTGCTGGTGAGATTGATGACATGAAAAAAGCACATGCACACTGATATCTTGCTAAGACGTCATTCCAGAAGATTGAATGTGGATACCTTAGTGTAGGGATTAAAAACGGTGCATAAATGAAAAAAATTTAACAAATTGTGTACCTCAGTTCTATTTGAGGAGTGAAGAGAGAAAATAGACAGTTGAGACCCTCATGAACTAAACTAGATAAACAGGGGTGGGTAGGGGGTGACTGTGAGCTTTGTTCATGGCGTTTTCAGCAAAGATGGAAAAATGTGATGAAAAATATCTATGCTAGTGCTGTTGTCATTGATTGTATGTTCATCTTCTCTTTCTCCTTATTGCTATAGCTGTGGCTGCTGTCACAATGTTGATGTCCTGTCATGGTGTTGGTTCCCTGTGTCATGGTGTTGGTTCCCTGTGTCATTGCGTTGGTTCCCTGTGTCATGGTGTTGGTTCCCTGTGTCATTGCGTTGGTTCCCTGTGTCATGGCGTTGGTTCCCTGTGTCATGGCGTTGGTTCCCTGTGTCATGGCGCGTTGGTTCCTGTGTCAGGTGTTGGTTCCCTTTGTCATGGTGTTGATTCCCTGTGTGTCATGGTGTTGATTCCCTGTGTGTCATGGTGTTGATTCCCTGTGTCATGGTGTTGATTCCTGTGTCATGGTGTTGATCCCCCGTGTCATGGTGCTGATTCCCTGTGTGTCATGGTGCTGATTCCCTGTGTGTCATGGTGTTGATTCCCTGTGTCATGGTGTTGATTCGCTGTGTCATGGTGTTGATTTCCTGTGTCATGGTGTTGATTCTCTGTGTCATGGTGTTGATTCCCTGTGTGTCATGATTGTGATTCCCTGTGTCATGGTGTTGATTCCCCGTGTGTCATGATTGTGATTCCCTGTGTCATGGTATTTATTCCATGTGTCATGGTGTTGATTCCCTGTGTCATGGTGTTGATTCCCCGTGTCATGATGTTGATTCCCTGTGTGTCATGGTGTTGATTCCCTGTGTGTCATGATTGTGATTCCCTGTGTCATGGTGTTGATTCCCTGTGTCATGGTGTTGATTCCCTGTGTGTCATGATTTTGATTCCCTGTGTCATGGTGTTGATTCCCTGTGTCATGGTGTTAATTCCCTGTGTCATGATGCAGATGTACCGGCGGATTCAGCAGCAGGCAGGCTTCATCCAGTTTGCCCAGAAGGAGTTTGACCAGGCCCGTGCCCTCTTCCTGGAGAGTGAGATCGACGTCAGGGAGGTGAGGGCTCACTGCCTGCCTGTCTGTCTGTGCATGCGTCAGGCCCGCCTGAATGGACATGTGTCGTTATAGCACTTTCTGCCGCCGCGTAACCTACATCTGTATTGCAGACTGTTTACTCATACAATTTTGCTGTATTTTGTATAGGTTTGATTAAAAAAAAAAAAAACAACAGTAAATAAGACAAACTAAGAAAAAAATACATCGAAAAAAATCTGGAGGTAATTTCTTGAGCAGTAATTGCAGTTGCAGAGCGTAACCATTGGGGGGTTGGGTGGAGGGGTATGGGGGCTTTTACCAAAGAACGACAACTCTCTCTAACTTCTGCAGGTGAAATCACATCAGGCTGTATATGCTTCTTCAACAGCATGCTATGGAATATAAAAAAAAAAAAAAAAAAACAAAGACAGTGAGAGGGCATGAATTTATGCTGACAAATTGGATTTGAGTGTAATTCATGTTAGAAGAATCAATTTGTACTGTAGGTGAAGTGGGATCAGGTGGCTGCTGCCCAGAACAGGAGACCACTGATGTGCAATGGCAGGTGAAAATGGAACAAATGTTCCCCTTTCCCCTTCCCTCTTCGCCCCCCAACCTCCAGCGTATTCCGAAGACAAAACATTGAAACATCCTCCCCCCACTCTCCCTTCGTTCTTACAAAAATTTTGAATTTTGTACATGCTCTTTGCAGAAAATATGTTTATTTTGTTGAAAAGTCCATGGATAGCAGTGTAAAGACTAAGAGGTCTAGTATTGAAGTTAATGTGCTGCTCACGGGTGCAAAGCATGGGCATGGCATGGATGTGTTTATGCTGTTTTTTGTACACAGCTTAACCTGCAGACGTGTTACTGTGCTGCTCAATCATCTCTTGGCACATGTGAACTCTTCACAACAAAATTAACAAGTAATTATTATGACTCCATTGAATAACAAGGATAAATGAATCACAAGACAGAACATGACACGTGTCAATGTCTTAGGTCTTCTTCAGACAAAATAAATAACACTCAGGACAATGAAAATGAAGAACAAGCAATCACTTATCTTTTTCAGATTCACTGCAAGATGGGCATCACTTATCTCGCCTGAAGAAGACCTAAGAGGTTGAAATGCGTTGTGTTTTGTATTGTGATTCGTTTGTCCATGCTATTAGGTGAAGTCATAATGATTACTTTAAAATTTGTTTAGATTGCTGCCTGCAGTCGCCTCACTTTGCAACTTCTTCACAATGTTCACTCGCCAATACAGGAACTGCTTCATCACAGCTGCTTAGCAACAGGCGCACCTCTTCACTGCAACCGCTCATCAACAAACTTACCATATAAAAGCTCCTCTGATCCTTCCATATTAACAGACAAATCTGATGGACTTGTTTTCAGTTGATCAGCCTGTATCCCCATCTGCTGCCCTCCAACTCCAACTTCACCCGCTCCGTGCCAGCCCTGCATGAGATCGCCGACGTCAACCAGCTGGTCAAGGGAGACAACTCGGTGTTGATGGACTACAAGTACTTCCTGCGCACGTACCTGGAGGAGATCAGGGGCACAAAGGCCGCGTATGGCTTTAAACAGGTACATTGGGGCAGGCATAGAGGCTGGGGGGTATCAAGGTAGTGCAATCTGTGGTTCTGTTTAGGTTTGTGGGGCAGGTCTAGAGAGTTGGAGGGTGCAGAACGGTAGTCTGTGGCTTTATACAGGTACATGGGGCAGGCGTAGCGTGTTGGAGGGTACAGAAAGTTTAGTCAACGGGCTGTGGGACTGGTGTGGGAAGTGTGAGGGTAGAAAGGGGTAGTCTATGATTTTATACAGGTATATGGGGCTGATTTAGAAAGGTGGAGGGTGCAAAGAGAGAGTCAATGGGTTTATTTAGGAACAGGGGACAGGTGTGGAAAGTTGAAGGATAGAAAAGGGGGTTGCTCGTGGATTTATACAGGAATATTGGGCAGATGTAGAGAGTTGTATGGAGCAAATGGGGAGATTTGTGGCTTTGTGCAGGTACTGAGAAAAGTGTAGAGAGTTGGATTGTGACTTTACGCAGGTACATGGAAAGTTGGAAGGTGTAAAGAGTTGATTTGTGGCTTTATACTGGCCAGGTGTTGGTTCACCTTGAAGACAGAAGAAGACAAGCTGGTATGCAGAAAGGAGGTAGTAACTCAAACAGACCAGACACTACACACAGATAGAATCTTCATGATAAAGACTGCCACTCCTGCATGGGCCTGTACAGTCACAAGCAATGCAGCGCTAGCGGAGCAGGCATCCAGGGATGATAGCTAGGGTCCAAGTCCTAGGTCAGCCTCGACCGAAGGAGGCATATTCAACATCAAGGAGACAGGTGTGAAGATGTTTAGGGCACAGAGGAATAGTCTGTGGCGGTATGCAGGTACATAGGACAGAAGTAGACAGAGGTTAGATTGGTCAAGGGCGAAGTTGTCCGTTGAGTATAGTCTGAGAAAAGTAACGTGATGGTCACAAAGAAATGTGACATGCTGTTGCAAATAAGTTCTCAATACATTTATTCATCAAGTGACCTCCATAGATGAAGGACTGCCAGGGAATGTTTTTTTTTTTTTTTTGTCTATGACTTTTCTAAATCAAATCATTGAATGTGTATTGAATTATTTGATATCAGCAACATTGCCACCTGAAAACTGTGATCATGTTTGATCAGTCTCTATGTAATTACAGACCAGTATTCTAGCTATGAGGTTTACTAGGTTACAAATGTAGATGTTATGTATTACCTTTGTGAGGTCATTTCAGTATCATGTTCCTCACACATCATACTTTCTACATACTGATCCTCAGGAGATTGATGTTGCCTTGCTGAAAATCTACGCGGAGACCAACTCTCCGGAGCTGCAGACGTTGGTTGCCATTGACACAGGCTGTGACCTGCACGACTGCGTGGAGTGGCTGACCAAATATGGCCGCTTCCATGTGCTGGCTCTGCTGTACAAATGCCACGGGGAGAATGACAAAGCCTTGGGCGTGTGGACAAAGTGAGTGCATGTGTGTGTGTGTGTGTGGGTGTGTGTGTGTGTAAGTGTACAGTTTTCGCATAATTTGCAGGTCATATTTAGTTTTTTGTGCGTAGGATTACCTATAAATCTTGGCAGTTCAGAGGGTCAGGATTTGAAAAATATGTTTCTGAAACTGCTTTGGCTGATGTATGTGTTATCAAAAAACTGCTGGTGATCACCGAGTTGATTTTCCTGTTAAAAAAAAAAATGCTGTCTGGGAATTTAGATTTGAAGTTGTGAGGTCAAATGCTGGAATTCATTTAGGTCTGTGTGTGTATGCATAAGTGGAAGTGCATGTTTGTGTGTTCAAATGCTTGAATTAGAGGCTTGAATTTGATATAATCAGAAAGAATCAGACCTGTGCCTCTCTGATAATAAATGTCTCTTGAAAACACAGCTGATTTTTCATTTCATGAAGATATTATTTTTATACCGTGATTGGTGGACTGATGTTTCTGGCCATGAATATTGATTGGTTCCTTGGTTGGCTATGCTCATTCAGGCTAGTGGATGATGGGTTGAAGACGAAGCATTTCCTGGCCTTGGTTTCATTGTGGAAGTTCTGTCCAAGTGAGTACATCGATCATTGAATTTTTTTTGTTTTGAATTTTTTTTTTTTTTTGTTTTCTTTAACTGCTGTGTTCAATTTCTTATGAGTCAAGTCAGTAATATATGACTTCAGTAAATATTGTTTGTAAAAATGTTATTTAATGATTGATTATCTGCTACCTTTTTTTTGTTTCCTTGAGTGTTATCGATTTACATATCTATGTATTTGTAATTTTTACTGTATATTTCATACTTTGAAAATTGGTTTGCCCATATTGAACACATGAAATCGAAAGCTTTTTGAAGAGTAGATGTTAAAGATTCAGAAGTGAAAAAATGAAAAATGTAATGGCCCCAAATAAAAATCAAATCTCCCATGACCCAGATCTTATTACACATATGTTTAGTTCTCGCTTTTTAATCATGTCAAATATATTTTCATTATTATTAAAAAAGAATCGAAACACCACCTACCACAAGCCTGCAAATCAAAAACAATTTATTTACTAATTTTCATTGAAAAGGAAAGTGGATGAGTGATTTTTAGCATTTGTTATGCACAAAGTTCCTGATTTTTTTTCATCTTCTTCGGATCAATGGAGCATTGCTATTCATCTGTTAAAATTGGCATAGTGTAAAATGTGTGTGTGTGTGTGCGTGTGTGTGTGTGCATGCGAGCGTGTGTGCGTGCGTGCGTGCATGCGAGTGCGTGCATGAGTGAGTGTGTGTGTGTGTGACTGTGTGTGTGTGTGTGTGTGTGTGTGTGTGTGTGTGTGTGTGTGTGTGTGTGTGTGTGTGTGTGTGTGTGTGTGTGTGTGTGTGCAGCCTCAGTGACCATGACCTGGTGTGGAAGTATGTGGACTGGGTACTGGAGAAGGTGCTGGAGAAGGATGAGGAACTGGGCGTCAGGGTGAGAACCCGTCTGTTTTTAGTGGAGACATGTCCTTGTCTGTCCTTTGGTTCTTGCCATAACCACATCTTTTTTCTTTGGCTCCTGTGTATTGCACCTTCTTTCCATTGGCTCCTGCATTACCCACGTCTACTTTCCATTGGTTTCTGTGTATTACACCTTCTTTCCATTGGCTCCTGCATTACCCACGTCTACTTTCCATTGGCTCCTGTGTATTACATCTTCTTTGCACAGGCTCCTGTGTATTGCAGCTTCTTTCCATTGGCTCCTCCTGAGTGAATTACGCCTTCTTTCCTTTGGCTCCTGTATAACTGCACTTCTGCCTGTTGGTTCCTGCTTTAACTACACTTTCTTTCCACTGGCTCCTTTGTGAACTACGCCTTCTTTCTATTGGCTCGAGCACTACACTTCTGCCTGTTGGTTCCTGCTTTAACTACACTTTCTTCCCACTGGGTCCTGTGTGTGAACTACTCCTTCTTTTCTTTGGTTCTTGCATTAACTACACATTCTGCCCGTTGCTTTCTACTTTAACTAGACCTTCCACCCATTGAATTCTTTCCACTGGCTCGTGCGTTAACTGCACCTTTTTCCTATAGGCTCCAGCTTTAACCAGACCACCTGTCCATTGACTCCCTCTGGAACTAGACGTTCTTTTTCATTAGCTCATGCCTGAATTGGACCTCCTGTCTATTATTGGATCCTGTCTGAAGAATACCTGGTCAGTGTTCTCTTTCAGGCTGCAACGACACAATCAGCTGAATGTTGTGCTGTAAGCTGTGCTGCAGCTGCGGCACTGAATAAGATGACATCTGTCAATATAAAGATGGCCACACTGTGAACAACAGTCATCAGGTAGGGCTAGTGGCCAGCAACCCTGGTGTTTTCCAATCGTTCGGCTTGCTCACAGCTAGCACAACCGATGGCTCCTGCTGGTGATATGACTGTCTCTGTTGTAACTGATGTCCACCTTCTCATCATGCCACTGTCACTTCTAGCTTTTATTGCTTTTGGTGGGGCCACCGGCCTTTTTCAGTTCAAATTCCGCCTACTGCTGGTCCACAGTAGTACAGTTGAGAGTGCAGCACATGGTGTAGCTGAAGACTTACCCATTGCCAAAAGTGATGTACTTGGTAGGTGTTGAGCACAGTCCAGTGACTGTGAGCATTCTCATTGTGAAATTCTGATATGGTATGCAGTTCTCTTTTTCCAAAGTCCATGTTATTGTTTTCATGTTACCCTGAAATCAAACATTGTGAAAGTTTATTACTTTGGAAAGTTTGGATATGTCGTCATTACAGCTGTATCTAGTGCACTGGTTCAGGTAGAACCTGTTTGTTGGCTGAAGAGGGTGTCACTTTGTGCAGATGAATCATGAATGACGACAGCCTTTCTGTTGTACATTAGACAAAGACAAAGCGATAAAAATCATAGAAAATGAAATTCAGTCAGTGTAAGCTGAACCCTGAGGCCTGCATTCAATTTGTGTGCTGTGCTGTGTTATGCTGTGAATTGCTTTCTGCCACAAGAAGCCTTTTGCCCATGAAAAGCTCAGTCCTGTGAAGACGCTTGTGGCACCTGCTTGATGTGTGGCAACACAGAGACTGTCCTTACATGTAGACCAGTGAAATGCGCTAGTTGACTGTGGGAGGGTGAATACAGGTGATTACCCTGCAGGGGAAGGCTTACAGGTTAATTCACAAGTCATTAATTATGCACAGATCTTTCATCAGAGACAGACACCGGAAACAGATGAAAAACTCCCAGCAACATGATCCTTGAACTTGATGACATTTCCTGTTCGTTTTCCTTGCTTTCCTGTTCTTCTGTCACCAGTGTCAATTCTTTAGGAGTTATTAGTAACTGCTTTTTTTATCACTTTACATTGATTTATGTGAAGCTGTTATAAATGTCCCTCAACCTAGAAGGTGTAGGCATTATTTTGATTATCATTATCATTCTATACATGCCCTGTTCATTGTGAAATTTGGAATCTGCAAATGGTGTGTTGTCAGTGTTTCAACAGGATATCTTTTATGACAGGGTTCACAGAGGACAAAGGCACTCAGACATGTATTTTGTAGTCACATGAGGTAAAAGATGATTTTGAATAACTTAGAATATCGGCTACAAGTCCATAGCAGAAAAAGAGAGAAAAATCAAACTCGTATTCTTTATGTAGAAAAAGAGAGATTACATATTCTTTAACACACAAAAAAGTCTATTGCAATTTTGTTTTTAGAGTAGTTTGTGTTCATTTCTCAGTGCAGATCAGTAGGGAGAAAAGTTTTGTTTAAAGTGAGGTTGTTGACCATGGAGACTGTGTCAGGTGTTAACGGAACGGCCAGCCAATGAGCCTCCCTCTGAGCGTTTACGTCCCGATGCCGTCATTGACTACTTGCATCGCTTCCCTTCAGCATCGTCAGTCAGTTACTGGAGTACCTCATCTTCCAGAGAAAACTGGAGGTAAGTTATACCTGGAATACCTCATCTTCCAGAGAAAGCTGCAGGTAAGTTATACCTGGAATACCTCATCTTCCAGAGAAAGCTGGAGGTAAGTTATACCTGGTATACCTCATTGGAAGAGAAAGTTGGACGTAGGTTACCGGAATACCTCATCTTCCAGGGAAAATCAGAGGTAAAATGACTGTGAATAGAAACATAAAAATAAGTAATCTGGAATATTTCATCTTCTAGAAGAACCAGAAGGTAAAGTTACATGGAATACCTCATTTTCCAGAGAAAACTGGAGGTTAAGTTATCTGGAATATTTTGTTTTTCAGAGAAAACAAGAAGGAAAGCTGCCTTGAAAGTCTCACCTTCCAGAGAAAACGGGAGATAAGCTTAATGAGACCAGTGATAATGAAATCAGTTTGTTCATTTATCATTAATAATTGGTGATGTTATGTTAGTTTTTTTTTGTGTGTTTAAAGTGAAGATATATGCTGTTTTTCATTTGGTTTGTGAGAGAGAGAGGGGGGGGGGGAGATACAGATAGAGAGAGAGTGTGCATGCAAGCATGTGACCCAAGAAATGTGCACATGCCCCCACCCCCTCTGAATCGATATTTTAAAGTTTTGCTGTTTCTTATCAGCTGACAACTCATCTTTTCTGGGTTTTTTTTTTTTTTTGAAAAAAAATGACATGAGCTGCCAATTTCTTCCACTTTGAACGTCAACTTAAAAAAAAATTTAATCAGTTGATATAAACACTCATTCACAGGCTTGTGCTTTTCATTCCCCCTCAGCAGATCTCTGAGTTGTTCATGAACTTTGTTTTCGGTTTCAAGTGATGCTGGTTGGGTATACTGAGGTTTTATCCATCAAATCTTAAACAATGCCACAAAAGCATTAATTAGATGTAAAACGTGTGTGTGTGTGTGTGTGCGTGTGTGTGTGTGTTACAGAAAGAGACGTACCACACGCACCTGGCAGTCCTGTACATGGATGCTGTCTTAAAGTTAAGGAAGAAAGACGGCGTCAAGAAAGAAGAACTGGACATTGCCAGGTAAGCCAGCACCCGCACTTTTACAGCTTCCAGAGATCGCTCATCTTTTTCCACCATGAAAGTTACATAGCTGACAGATGAGTGAGATACAGTGGAGCAGTGTACACAGGTGATTCAAGAACAGTCACTCTGTGTTTGTTTATGCGTGAATGTTCTCCCTTTGTCTGAAACATTTTTCTCGTCTGTTCTTCCTGTGTAAGCAGGTATGAGAATCCTCCTTCTTGCCCCAGGACTATGTTGGAGATCAGTCCTTTCTTTTGAAGGAGCTCCATGATAGATTAGTGTATAATATATTTCTCTCGTTGTTTGTCAGTCAAGATGATATTCAGCTAGTGCATAGGTACTGTGCAACAAATAATCGAGAGTCATAGCTCCTTTCATTTAGGTTCATCCAGTGTTTGTATGTGAACTTTGAAATGTCTCAGCCCGATCAGCCTCAGACTTTTATACAGACTGTGAGGGGGATGGAAGAGGTAAGTTAGACAGAGTTGTAATAAATAATGGCATGGCAATATTCAGTGCAGAAACTGACATGGCATTATCAGTGGTAAAAGCATTTCAGTTTTCAACCAGTCTTGCAGTTTATGAAAGATCTAAGCATCCATGCGAAAGTTATTACATTGATTTTGGCATTACTTCTCGGTTTGCTTTTATTAATTCTTACAGAATCCTTAGGTAATTTTTTACCCCTCAGATTTCTGTATGTTGAGCCCCTGCTTTATCCTTCACATACAGATGATAGTAATATCTGTTTTTATGAGAGACACAGATAACATGTTTTAAGGATGAGACCAACCTTATGACCTGCTGTCTTGTTGTGGCTTTATGTATGTGTCTACCTGGATTCCCTCCCTTTTCCCCCCAGCTGATATGCTGTGGGTGTGTGTGTGGTGTGTGTGTGGTTGACAGGTCCAAGCTGCGTCACATGCTGCAGATCTCCAACCTGTACCGGGTACAGCTCATTTTGGGCAAGGCCAAGGAGACCGACATGCATGCCGAGTGTGCCATTCTGTACGGCAAGGTCAGCCTTCACGTCCCTCCCTGCTGTCCATCATGCAGTTTCAGTTTCAGTTTCACCGAGGCATCACTTCGTGTGGATTAGTCCATATCTGCTACACCACATCCGCCAAAGTTTCCACACCACACTGCACATGTTTTAAAGCTTATGGATAAATGAATTAATGACTAAGATGAGAGAATTTAAGAAGAGGGTCTCATGGCTAGGGGTTAGCAGACGTCTGACCTACGCATTGGCCCAATGCACTGGTCAGATGTTTGAGGTACTTATCGAACATTGGCTGTACCATTATTATCAGTGTATGTGTTTGTAGTGAATGTACACATGTATGTGTATGTGTATGGATGTGTGGCGTGGGCCCATGTGTGTGGGCCAGTGTATGTGTGCATGTGCACATGCGTATGGTGACAGTGATTGGAATGATGATGATTCTGTTGATAAGAAAAAAGTGTCCAGTTCTTGTAAAAGATACACTAGTTCTGTAATGTATACCTTGATCCAAACTAGAGAGTATTTGATTGTGAGTTTTCCTTAAAGTGTACCTTGACCCTTGCTAGGATGGAGTCATGACTCTAACAATGAGTGAGTCATGGTACATCTTCCTAGGTGTAGACCTTGGCTCTGACTGTAAATGTTGGGCATCTGAATCATTTAATTTATGTTGCATTCAGGTTTGTTAGTCTGGTGCATTGCTTGATGCCAGCATTCTATTTGTAGACCTTGCCTTTCACCAGGTGCACTGTTACATGGGGGGGGGGGGGGGGGGGGGGCTGTTTGCAAGAAATAAACTGCATCTTGATGAGAGAAAACCTGTAAATTGTTAATCTGCTAATGCATGCAGCAAATTGATCTGCTGTGGCTATACGAGCAGCAGAATTTGAAAGGGTCAGCTCAAGAGACTGCTATTATTCTGATTCTTTTGTGACGTATGCAGTGTATTGAATTATTTCCCTTGGCTACAGATAATATTTGATTTCATCTGTGCCTCTTAAAAGCCTATAATTGTTGTACATCAACAGAAAGGTAAGACTGAACATTTCACTCTGTGTGCTTTAGAATGCCTTTAGCTAAGGTCAACATCCTGCTATGGTTTATCAAGAAACAAGCAATTTTGACTGCCTGATTAAAAAAAAAGGTCCAGCTTCCTTGTTCCTATGCTCTTTGCATCCTAAACACCATCTTATTAGGGAAAAGAAAAATTAACCTGTTCATTAGCTGACACCTAAAAGTAAATATGAAACGTGATTGCATCCATTAATTGGTAGAACGAAAAAAACATGGGATCTGTTTTTAGACTGCCATCTTCTTCCCATGGCTCGGCCAATAGGAACAGTTGCCTTACCGTCACATACACACAGCACATTTGCGAAAAAGTTAAACGGTCGGTTTACGCCTGATACATAGGTCAAGGTCATTTGTGTGTTATGCCTGGCAAAACTTGAGTCAAAGAGAACCCTGGGAGTGAGTGTTGAAGGCGTGGGAAGTGGCACTGTCCAGTGTCTGCGTGCTGTGTGGTGTGCAGCTGGAGGAGCACGACAAGGCGCTGCGGATCCTGGTGCACAAGCTGAAGGACTTTGGGGCGGCGGAGAACTACTGCCTGGTCAACTCCCAGAACAAGGACCCTGTCTACCGCAAAAACGCCTCTTCCACATCCTGCTCAGTGTCTACCTTGACCCGTCCTATGAGTGAGTTGTTCCTCCTTCGTCTACAGTGTTTGTCTTGACCGTTTATGTGAGTAATTCCCCTTCCTCCTCAGTGTCTACCTCAACCCATCTTATGAGTGAGTTGTTCCCCCCTCCCTCCGCAGTGTTTACCTTGACCTTTTCTCTGAGTAATTTACCTTTCCCTTCAGGGTCTACCTTGACTCTTTCCGTGAGCGAGTTGTTCCCCTTTCTCCTAAGTCTACTTCGACCTTTCTTATGAACGAGTTATTCTCCATCTCCCTCAGTGTCTGTCTCGACCCTTCCTTTTAAGAGTTGCTCCCCTTCATAATTATGGTGTATATCTCAGTCCTGCATGGGAGTGAAATTATCTCCCTTCCTCTTTAGTCTCCATCCTTCAAATGCGTCATTCCCTTATCTTCTAAGTGTCTACCTCCATTCTTCCTGTGAGTGAGTTATACCCCTTCTTTTCCATTGTCTCCCTCTACATTTCTATGAGTGAGTTGTACCCCTTCTTTGTGAGTTTCTACCTTGATCCCTCTTTCAGGAACGAGTGATCTACTTTCCTCTTCCTTGTTTACCTTGACTCTTCCTATAAGATGTTTCCCGTTCTCAGTGTCTGTCTCCGCCCATTCTCACCCTATGAATGAGGTGATACCCATCCTCCTCAGTGTCCACCTCCATACTCCTCATCAGTGAGGCATCCCTTTAATTCTCAGTGTCTACCTCCACCCTGCCTGTGAGCAAGATATTCCCCTTCCTCAGCTTCTACCTTCAGCCGTCCTAAGAGTTATTCCCCTTCTTCGTCAGTGTTCCCCCCCCCCTCCCCCCTCCTTTCTCCTTTGAAACTTGAAATTTCTTTTGACGCCGTCCTGACAAAGAATTATTTTTGTGTGCAAAACATGCTTTGTTGTGAAATACTAGAGAAAGAGAGCAATAAGGTTTTACAGTGGTAATGTCTGATCCTCCTTATAGACATGAACTACATTCGCTGGTGTCCAAGTTATGGCAGGAACCATGTATACGGACATAAAAAAATAGTGTTCAAGATCAAGAGGAAAGAGGCTTGAGTTTATCTGACTAATATACGGACATGAAAAAAATAGTGTTCAAGATCAAGAGGAAAGAGGCTTGAGTTTATCTGACTGTTACAATGATGCAACTTTGGTGAAAACCTACTGTTGCTGTCTGGTCAGTGGAATGTGCAGAATGAATGTGGTAGAACTGATGTACGAAAAATTTAATGAGTGTACGAAAAGTTTGGAAAACATTTGAACATTTCTACACGTCATGAATATTTTACACTTGGTTTTATGCACAGATAAAGAGAGCTGTAAGGAGAAAGGGCAGGCAGAGAGAAAGAGAGAGGGGAGGGGGTGACAATGCTGAGTTGAAAGAAAATTGGATTTTTGCACGCAGAGGCAGTCACTGTTGAACTCAGACGTTAAGTTCTCTGTTTGCAGCATATTGAGTGCGCTAGTCTTGGTTGTTTCATAGCAAGACTTTGCTTGTTTCATTGTCATCAGTCTGACATAACTGTTTGTGTACACCATATTAGATTGCTGCACTTCTGTGTCAAATTCAGCTTGATTGCCATGATGAATAGACAGTACCAAAGTTTGTGTTGCATACCTTAAAAGTTCGCATTGTATTTAAGTCTCTTCACATGTTCTCCACGTACTCGACACAAAGCACTCACTGTTTAGAGTGCAGCAGGTAGGTAAGCTCAGTTAACACTCAATCATCACAGTTTCACACAATGTATTATGAAAAACATTTAAAAACGTTTAAGTACTACATCCCCCAGACATGAATTATATGAATCACAAGACAAAACAGGATGCGCTTTGTCCTCTTAGGTCTTCTTCTTCAGGCATGATAAACAACACTCTGGACAACAAGAATGAAGAACAAGCAATCACTTATCTTGTCAAATTCGGCGCAAGGTTCAACGCCTATCTTGCACTCATTTATCTCATCAAATTTGGTGCAAGATACAATGCCCATCTTGCGGCAAACTTGACAAGATAAGTGATTGCTTGTTCTTCATTTTCATCGTCAGTGTTGTTGACCTTGCCTGAAGAAGACCTAAGGGGTCGAAACGCATTGTGTTTTGTCGTGTGGTTCGTGTGTTCATGTTTGGCAGATGTAGTTACTAAAACTTTTAAAGATTTGTTTGGATTTCCACCTGCAGTCGCCTCTCTTTGCTCCTGTGTGTTGTCAGGAAGAGGGACATGCTCATCACCCCAGCCATCGCCTTGCTGAACAGCAGCGTGGCCGAGTTTGACACCATCAAGGTCAGACAGGCACTGGCCTTCAGTCTGTCTTTTGACTCCTGCTTTCTTTCCTTTCTCTTCCTTTCTGTCTTCTCTTTCCTTTTCTCCTTCTTTCTTACTGTCTTTCTTGGCGTTTTTGTTATTGTTTCAGTAAAATGGGGGATAAGTGTAAGCAACCTGGAAAAGACCAAAATAGGACTACTGGGTTGGCAAACAAAGGAACAAATTACAAAACAAATTCAACACATTCTGACCTTTGTGTGTCAAAACAAGTAACATTCAAAACAGTGAAAACAAGAGAGGAACAGACAGTCTCTGACTCGGTCTGGATGCAAACTGTGCTCCTTGCTTTCGCATTTTGCAGCCCAGTAATTCTGTTTTTCCTCATGTTTTTAATTTTTGCCTGCAGTCACGGCATTTTGAAAACCCCATGGGGTAAATGATGTTTCATGCATGTACAGTGTAGTTGACATGGATTTCGAGCTGCTGTAAAAGGTGTACATGTGGTGTATGCCTGGTGGAACAAGGCTGGCTCAGAAGGCCCTGCATGGATTCTTTCCTATGTACACTAACGGATGCATGGGCTGTTTTTCCATGCAGACTGCAGTGCTCGGGGGATAGATCACTGATGTGCCTGCTACAAAGATGTACCAACTGCCCACTACCCCTTGTTTTCTTAAGACCCTTAACCACAAGTAAAGGCATATGACATACATTTCTTCTCTACACGGGGTTCAGACTGCACTCCTTCCCTTATTGTCTGAACACACAACATATACTGAAAGTAATGGCATACAGCTTACATTTCTTCGGTACAGGGATTCTCTTCTGTCTGGAGGATAGTCGTTTTTTACTGATTTGATGCTGCACAAAAAAACCCCTTTGTTTTGCGAAATATGAGGACTACTGTGGCTGTTTCAAGCACAGCGCGGCCATGGCCACAGTGTTGAGGTGGCTCGTGTCACATGGTTTCAGAAACTCTCTGACTCTGATTGATGACACAAACCTTGCAACTTCACTGTCCCTTTTTTTTTTGTAAACTTAACACACTTGCCACATTGCAAAAGAGTGATCAAATGCATAATACATCTTTCAGAAGGGTGAATCTCATTCATGGGTTGAAAAGCAAAAGGGTGGATTTGAGCTCCAAAACATGAAATGAGCACAAAACGTGCGTCATTAGAGGCTTGGAAAAAGAACTGTGAGTGTTTGAAAAAGAAAAAAAAACAGTGTGTATGTCTGTGTCTGTGTTGCTGTGTGTCCACGTGTGTGTGCATATTTGTTAGTATGTGTGTGTGTGTGTGAGAGAGAGAGAGAGAGAGAGAGAGAGAGAGAGAGAGAGTGTGTGTGTGTGCAAACTGCACAGTATGTGTGCAAACTGCACAAACATGCTAACACAATTATTGACAATTATTGATTTTTCATCCTCAAATTATAAAGCTGCAGTACTATCTTTGTGGATAATAAAACATTTGTCATTATCATTTTCTCTGCTTGTGTGTGTGTGTGTTTGTGCACATGTGTGTGTCGTGTGTGTGTGTGTGTGTGTGTGTGTGTGTGTGGTGGTTCCAGGTACTGCAGTTGTTGCCGGAGAACTGGTCAGTGGGGCTGCTGAACCAGTTCCTGACGCGCGCCGTGCGGTCCAGCATGCATGAGAGTCGCATGACGCGCATTGAGAGGATGATGTCACGGGTGGAGAACCTGCGCTGCAAGGAGACACGCATTGAGCTGCAGAGAGACCCTGTGCTAATGAATGAAGAGAGGTCTCTGCGTGTGTGTGTGTGCGTGTATGTGTACGTGTGTGTGTGTGTGTGTGAGTGTGTGTGTGTAGTGTGTGTGTGTGTGTGTGTGTGTGTGTGTGTGTGTGTGTATGTGTGCGAGTGATTGTGTGTGTGTGTGTGTGTGTGTGTGTGTGTGTGTGAGAGAGAGTGTGTGTGGTGTGTGTGTGTGTGTGTGTATGTGTGTGAGAGAGAGTGGTGTGTGTGTGTGTGTGTGTGTGTGAGAGAGAGAGAGAGAGAGAGAACTGTGGTGTGTGCAAGTGTGTGTGTGTGGACAAAGTGTTTCCATTACGTATTTCTTTTGTTTTTTTCATGTGTAATTATAACTCACGTTTCAGGCTGTGTGCTGTGTGCAAAAGAGCTTTCAACGATCCCACCTTTGTGCGGTACCCCAACGGGGTGGTCACTCACGTCCACTGTGCCAAGAACAAGTTCATCTGCCCCGTCACGGGGCGCCTCTTTGGCTCCGCTACCACGAGCAGTTGACGACCTGAGCTTGGCTCCTTTCGTTTTACAGGACAGTTGAGAGAAGACCTTGATCTTGGAATCCTGGGTGGTGCCTGTGAATAGGGCCAGCATAGAGGTTTTTTTTCACTCGGTGCAGGGGAGGGAACTTCAGCCTCGTAACGTGTCCCTGCAGGCAGGCAAATCCTTACGCACTCTGCCTACTGAATGTTGGGGTCCCATTTGTTGGTGAAGGAAGACAGACAGACGTGAAAGGGGAGTGAAGGTGCCATGAGTCTGTTGTGTCTGTTGGTTTGGTTGGTGTTCCCTGCAGCAATTAGAGGGACAGAGGGAACGGCAGGTTTGGGATGTAATGGGACACAGGAGTCGGTGAACACTGTTCATGGCCTCCATTGATGATGAGGCTGGGTTCTGACTGGATTGGATCACGGTCATGATCACCATGTGTCTCTCTCTCTGATGTACTGAGGTCAGAACTGATGTCAAGCTCGTTTGAAGACAAGGAGCAGAAAAGAGAGTTCTTTTTTTTTTTTTTTTTTTTTGGGGGGGGGGGGGGGGGGGGGGGGGGGGCTAGGTGGTGGGGGGGGAGGGGAGAGGAAGGGGGAAGATTTGATTTCCAGCGTTTGTTGCTAGATGACAGTCTAGGAGACCAGTTTGTGCAATTCATGGAAGTTATGAAATATTACACTTTGGTCATCAGCAGTAGAAAAAAAAAAAAAAAATTCAGTTGGAAAACAACAAAAAAAAAGAGGGCTTAAACTTGAGTGATTGGAAGTGTTGCATACAAATCTGTAATTATTCAGTGGTCCCTTATGAACCATTTTGTGTGTATTCAAGGGTTTAGAAAAATCAAAATGAAAAAAAGTACAAACAAGGCTGACATGTTGGCAGAAAAAATTTTCTGTGGGAGACAATGTTCAGGTATGTAACATATTTCGATATAAACATGTACCTTCTGTTCCTTGTACCATTTAAGAGATTGTTATACTGTGTCATGTGGGATGAATTTTTTTTTCCATTTATTTCAGTGTGGATTGAATTAGTAATGGATACAAACTGTCAGCCAGAACTTTCCAGGTGAGAAGGGTCAGTATTGAAAGGCTTTCCTCACACACAACACGTGAGTGACAGATACTCTGCCTTGTGGAAAGTATTGATTGTCCCTCAGGAACAAAATGTGGATTTGAAGATGGTGTTAGGTAGTGTGTGAGGAGCCTTGGAATATGGGCCCTGTGTTCATGACGGTGTGATAATGGACCTTTGCCACAGTTCATCTGAATTGAAGAATCTTCTGCCGTCTTTTCTGGGGGGGCGAGATCGACACTGACTGGTCTCAAAACAGCTTGTCAGTAAGAAAACTTCTCCTTTTCCTATGCATAGGAGAGTACTCCATGAAGTTTAACTGTCAAGCCAGTTGCTCTTGTGGTTTTTCTTTGTTTGAAGCTCTTGTGTGAAAAAAAAAAACCAACTGTTAATGGCCTATTACAGTGCGTGGGCAAAATGGTGAAGTTTGAGCAGTGCTGTTCTGTGAAAGCATTGAACACACTGTGCTGAGATAGTGCAATAGCGTTTTAACTACAGCAGTGCCAAGTCGCGGGAATCTTCAAGTATGGGAGGATTGAGGCGAAAGACCATTGTAGTTTAGATTCAGACGTGTTCAACAATAGAAGTAATCTCTTGTGTTGAGGGTGATGAAATGTTTTGGTTTACTTTCTGTGGACTAACAACCCCATCCCTTCTCCACCCCACCCCCTTTCCCTTAGTAAGGATAGCCATTTGTCTTTCAGAATGGATTTGTCCCTACCTTTCGGAAGGTCTGTGCTCGTGATTCCTTTATTCTTGTTTACACCACCTTTTTTTTTCACCCTTTTGCTATCCCCCATCTTTCAACCTTTTTGACCCAGTCTTTGTACTATGAAGCCACCCCCCCTCATTCCCTGTTCTAGGAGTTTTTGTTCTGTTTTCTCTTGTAACAGTTCTGTTGTAGTTTGTGTAAGGTTGTGGAATTAATCAATGGAATAGACTCTCTGATTGTTTATTTTGCAGAGCTATTTACTTCTATGTTTATTTTCTTTTGGTGATGTATTTTTAGTTCCATTGAAACGATTGTGTGACATGATTGTGAAACACTGAGCAATTTACTACTGTACCATTTTTTTGTTTTGTTTTTAAAACTTTTTTCAATGCATTTGTAGTTCGATTAAAATGATGGTGCAGCAGTTGTGAAACACTAGGCAGAACGGCTGGAGCACTTGGCATGGCAAGGTTTTATTTACTGTTTTTGAATTTCTATGTTAAAATGAATGTTATAAATCATTATGGACAGTGTACATGTGTGTGCTTGCCTGTACTTTGTTCCTTGACAAAAGTGGCTCTTTTTCCAGTGTGGTGTCGCCCCAAGAAAGCTGCCCGCATTTGGCTGGGATGGGATGGATTTTTAAACTGACTGGACATGGCAGATGTCAGATTGTTGATAGGTCATCGGCGTTCTTTGCAGGGTCATCAGAGTTCTTCGTAGGAGCATGTGTATTTTTGTATCGTGTATACATGCATGTCTGCAATGTGTGCATGCTGGTTTATGTGTATACATGTGTGCGTGTCTCCACTTGTATTCTGCAGGTATAATGCTGCTCTCTGGCCCAAATTTTGACTTGAGACAGACTAGAAATTGTTCTGTTTTCATTCCATTGGTGGTGTGCTCACAGTTGAGATGATTGACTCTAAAAAGGACAGATGTCATTTATGGAGAAAGCATGTGAAATCATACTGATAAAAAGGACGGATGTCATTTATGGGAGAGAGCATGTGAAATCATATTGATGGTTGGAAGTTCGTGAAGTGGAGTCTCTCTGAGATGACCTTGAAAATGTCATGGAAAAAGAGATAAGACTGTCAAACAGCACAAACATGTGAGTAAGTCTCTGTGTGTGTGTGTGTGTGTGTGTGTGTGTGTGTGTGCGCGCATGCACATTGTGACCAGAGTGGGAACTGGCAGTCAAAGGCATGGAGATTGTGTCTTTTGAACTTTTTTCTTTCTTTTTTTTTGTCCCATCTTCTGTGCCACCTCAGTGGCATCGTATCCACCATGAAGGGACATAGAATTTGAGACTTTTTAGTTTGTCATGGTCATGGAATATAGGGATGATGAAGATGATGCTATGGATTTCCATTCCTGTCGGAGACTGCATGACCGGGCTGCTTACTTGCATAATATATCCCAGTGTCAACCAGGTCCGAGAGATACAGACACGTGCAGTGTTGTTCAGGAAGTTTGAACAACACTTTCAGGGCATGTCCATGAAGTGGATGAAATTTGACTCTGTGGTCCCAGTCTTCCCAGTTGAGCTTGTAGCAAACTTCAACTGGGTAGGAGCCAGTCTGGGCAGAAAAATCTCACATGACTGACGGGAATCGAACCCACAACCTCCCAACTGGGAGTCCATGATGCTAACCACTTCACCATAGCTGCTGGTGTATTTTTTTAACTTTTGAGTCATCATCGCTTTTTTTTTCTTTTTCTAACAAGTTTATTCACAAGAGCTCGTTAATTAAGGTTTGTTTTAACAACATTCTGCATGTTGGAAAGCGCTTTACCTTGATGCAGATCCATGATTCTGTTCACCCAGTCATCCAGTTCAGCACCTGCTTCTTCCCACTCCCTTCCGAGAGCGGAGTCTTATACATCGATTCTCTTCAACAATCTTTTGATGGGAGCTCTCAAATCATCATGCCCCCAGTTATAGCTTTAGCCCTTTTTTTTTTTTTTTTACTTTTTAGCGTCTTCCTTTGATGGGGACTGTCTGTTTTCTCTTGAGAATGAACCACATCTTGACACTTTCATCAAGGTCCTCATGTTGAATTTTCCGTTTCCTATGGTGATTGACGCTTACCCTTCTTTTTTTCTAATGGCACTTTGTCTCTACCGCCGCCAGTGAGTAGCAATCCACGTAACAGGCATGTCAACTTCATGAAGATTAGAATACAGAGGGACAAAATTATGACTGCATTAAGGAAGGGGGGGGGGAACAGGCAGATGGAGAAAGGGAAGTGGAAAGTGCGATGGAAGGTGGGGAAAAAAGGCAACATGAAATGAATCAAACCTAATAAAATGCTGTGGCACAGTGGATGCAAGGTTGGAAATAGAATGTGAATATGAGTTCTAAAACTGCATGGGAAGGGGAGAAACTCTAGAGCACCTGTTTTACAACACAAAATAACAGTCTTGCTGCTTTTGAAATACATTTTCAAGAAGTTTTCATTCAGATTTTTGCACTATTGGTGATACAGAAAAGTCAGGGATTTGGGGTGGAGTAGAATGAGGACATCAGTTGGGAAAAAAGGAAATCAGTTTATGAAAAAAAGAAGAGGAAATAAACAGAAAAGAGGACAGTTGACATGCCTGAAATAAGGAGTGCTTATCTGACAGGTACTACAGAGACAACAGTAGAATGTCACTGACAACAGTTGTATTCTAGCACAAATGAAACGATCTGTCACTGATTGTGTGGTTGTCATAGGGAGGAGTTATCACTGTAATGAGGATTGTCAACCCAGGTTCCATAGTACATAAATAGTAGTATGTGAAGTCTATGATCTATAACCTGTCAAGAGGTAGTATGTGAAGTCTATGATCTATAACTTGTCAAGAGACAAAATAAACTTGGAAACATTCCAAGAGAAATTCTTAAATAAACTGTTTAAAGACAATGTTGTTGTGCTATGGTAAGGTTAACACAATTCACCGTAGTTCATCCAGCTGTCATTTTCTTTCTCTCTTTTGCCACTATCATATTTTTCTTTCTGCTGCCCATGCTAGTTGCATTACATTCAGTTCTCGTGTTTACTCTTCCAGTGGGTATGTTGTGACCTGTCCCCATATTGGGTCATTCCTGAAGCTGTATGCTATACTCTAGGGGCTATTCTCCGACATTCACTCACAACACCACCTGACAACAGTAGCCTGGGCTTTTTTGACGTATTTATTCTGATTTTTCCTCTGCACAAAAGGGGATGAATATATTTACAAAATGGAGCATCTGAGTACTGCCTTACAGATGAGGCTTGCAACCGGAGTGGAGAGCTCTCAGGTGGGAAGCACATGTACCTCTTAAAATTCAGTAGGGATACTTGTTGCCGCTTCACAAAAAGAAGCATAAACACACTCACATTACAGATTATTCTACTGAAGGACAGGAGAGAAGGGTAATTGCATACATTTCTGTCATGGCAAGATGCAGTTTTTGTATGAAGCATTCCATTTAACGTGAGCTTGCCCTTGGCAAGAGTCCACAAGCATGCGTGTATGTACAATGGGCAAGACTTAATTATGCCTGTGGATACTTATCAAGGTCGTCTCTCTCTCTCTCAGAATGTGACGGTGTGCAGCAACAGACGTGCATCAACAATGTTGTTACTACCCTGGTGTTCATCCCATTTCAGCTGACAGAAGGGAATGTCGGGTGGTGTCTATCTGTGCATCAGGTATCCAGGTCATGGCTACCAACCCCCTGAATGTTTCTGCAGACAGTCTTCCTGATGCTGACACTCTTCCTAATGCAGAAACTATTCCTAAAATCCTGAATTTAATGAAGAAAATCAGAATTCCAAAATTTTGTTTAAAAATGTGTGTGTGGGGGTCATTTTTTATCTTATAAGAGACGATGATATATTGCAGAATCAAGCCGAAATGTTTTATGAATGTTGACAGTGGTACGCATCTTTTAATGCATTTTTTAAACCACATTTTTGTCAACTGAAACATATGGAAGCTAGAAATACTTTCAGTCAAAAACCAAACTGTCCTCTCTTCAGACCACTCCCTCACCCCCTCTCACCATGACCTGGTTCCTGAAGTTTTATTCCAGACGGTTGGGAGTTAAGCCAGGTGCATGCTGAATATCGGCTCAATTCCACAAACCCACCGAAACCATTCTTGCATTTCAGGATCTTTCATGTTGTGTACAATCACCAGAGTGCATATACCTAGGATCTTTAATTTTGCATCTGTCCTTCGAAGAACCTCTCTCCTGGATCTTTAATGATGTACCTGATCTTCTGATGTGTGTCGACTCATACTGGAGGGGTGGGGGGGGACGGGGATGTTCATCTGCATACAGGTATAAACTTGTGTTGACCTTTCCCACAATGCCAGGGGGCTGCATCAACACCCCCGGATCAAGCTCCTGTTCTACCCACTCCCAGAGGATTCTGGGACGTTTTGTCACATGTGAACACGACTGTTAGATTTTACATTTATCAATCCCGTAGAAGAAAAAATCTGTTCAGCCACTTTGGAATTCCTCACCACCAAAAAATTTACAAAGGAATGTGGACACTGGAAGATTTGGTGATGTTCCTGATGACTTCATCCTTATCATCCCTCTACACAGTGCTGCCCCCTTATCACCTGAGTGCTCTCTGTGCAATGGGGACAGATCAGGTCACACCCACTGTTCAGATGCCACCCGTTAGTCCCCCAACACTGAATGTCAGTTGAGCCAAACAACAGCTTCAGGTCAGGACGTAAAGAACACTCTGCTCACTTTGTTAACACACGAGGAGTCACTGACCGACTTTCTTCTACAAAAAGAAACTAGTTACTGGATTTTTATTTCATACATACGAAATGCTGTAAAGATGATAAAAGTGACAGATACAAGCCATTTGATATCCAATGACTCCAGTTATCACTCAACCTTTATTTATAAACAACATTGCTTCATACTCAATGGGCACCTGCAGGGTATATATGTATATATATATATATGTGAACTGACATGCCATAATACTACAGTGCTGAATTCTGTAAAAGCAAACAGACAGAAAGACAGACAGACAGACGAAAAAAAAACCTGTTTGATATGCATCTTGCTCTACAGCAGTATGTTATGCAGTCAAGCTGACATGGACAGGAACATGAACAGGGCATTTCCTTCATAATTAACTGTAAAGTCCAGAGGATTCTGGGACATTTTGTCACATGTGAACTCGACAATTTAACAAACTGAATAAATTTCAGTTATTTGCAAAATGAAACGAACACCTGCATCTGCACAGGCACCTCAGTGTGATGTGTTCAGACACACTCTGGATCCCCTATTGGAAAGGTGACATAAGTGGAAACTGGACACAAACTGTTGTGGCCCTGGGGACCCTGTAGTTTCCACTGCCACCTTTTACAGAGGCCATAACCTGTGCATAATGGTGAGACGCAAACAAATGCAGTGTTTCCATTCTTTTATGCAGAAGTCTTCAACAAAAAGCAACTATCACAGTAACTGTTGGTTTGAAAGCAAGACAATGCTAAAAAGTAATGATAATAAAGAGAGGAAAGAAAAACGAAAAAAAGAAGAAGAAAAAACCCACAATACAGACTTTGAATATGATGGTTATTATTACTTTCTCCTTGACTGGCAGTTTTAGCATAATCTAAGTGACAAAGAAAAAAACAAATGTAAAATGCAGAGAGAATACATGTCAAAAGAGAAACGATTCCCACCCTCCCCTATCCCCCATCCCCCTCCTGCCTCTCCCATCCTAACCAAACTAAGGTCAGTAAAAACTGTGAAAAACGAGAAGCTGAGAGATTGAGAAGGATCTTTCTGAATTGTTCCTCTTCTGTCTCCAGCCAAAACCTATCCAACAAACATCTCTTCCATGATCTACAAAAACGTACAAAAAAACCAGCGACTTCCATGACCTGAAAGAAGCTGAGTGACCTGAAAGAAGCTGATGCTATATGCAACACTCACTCCCGGCTCTAACAGACCTCAGAGACAGAGCACATGTATCATGATAGGCACAATGACACAACAAAAAAAAAAACGGAATGTATCAGAAGTTGAAAGATAGGATTAAAAAATTTCCCAGAAACACTCTGGGATCTTACAAAAATAGCCAGAAAATCATTTTGTCTCCAGTTATAATATAGCAATAATATTTGCACCATTAGATTATAAGGAATGACATAATATGACATGTACAGGGAAAAAAAGATTTAGAAAAACTACGGCACTCTACCCATGAGGGGTGGTGGGCGGCAATCCACATGAAAAACAGGAAAGTGGTGAAGCGGTAAGCCAGCACATACCTGTCCCTGCATCTAGCACTACTGCTGCTACGTTGTACAAGTTCATGTATAAATACAGATACAAAATGACTGGTCCCCTTCAATCATAGCAATTGTTAGCGGACACAGTTGATGTTCAACAAAATGCATATCATGGTTGGGACCCCAACGTAAACAGAAAGCAAGTCCACTATCACAAGGCTACGTGGGTCAACAAATGGTAAGAATCTGAGTTCCCTGCATCATCGTCTATTCCCTTCACAGTCACCTGGTGAGCGGGCCCCGAGGGGCCCATGATCAACAACACACAATGACAAACATCGCCACTATCAGGTGTGTCTGGGACACTGTGGCAGAAACACAAACACAATGATGAAACCTAAACACAGACAGTGCAGGGATTTCACATGCAAATAGTGTTAGACAGTCAACCAACAAATTGGGGGCAAAAAAAGATTTGAAAAAAAGAAAAACTGCACCCCACAGCAACTGCGTTAACAGCCTGGTTATATTCAGAAGACCACCAACCACCTCTAAAAGAAAAGTACACATAATTATTCACTGTTACTCCGCTGTTGACTTCAAAGACTCTTTTCTTCCTTAAAACTCTGAAAAGATGCACTTTGTACTGAAATCAGAAATCTCCACAAGAACTGTGTGCTATGCTGTGAATACATGCACACCCCCAGAAAAGGGCAGGGACATGCAGTCCATTTACTGCAAGAGGCCTGGCTACCTAACTAGCTTCACTCCAAAGACGATCTCCAAGGATGACTGCCTGTGGTCACACCAGCCCAAAACCGCTACAATTGGCTTAGAACACTACCAGTAAAAAATACTTTCCCTTTCCGTTTGTTAGGAGGATTAATCAACTGACCGGTCATGTATGATCTTACCTGGAGCTTTTCGGAAACCTCAGGCTTCAGAGACGTTAGTAGTATGACTTGTGCATTGGACTACACTCTTTCCATTATGAAATATGACATTTTTTTTTTTTTTTCTTATATGACCCTTTATCTCCCGATCTCGTCGCCAGAGTGAAAACCCCTTCTTTTGACCTGATAATATGGTCACTATTTAGACAGCACAGAGCACAGGCACCTGAAGGTGATGACAGGACACCGAGCCAAGCAATGAATCACAACAGACAGCATAACACACAGACATGGGCACAGTGAAACGAACAGTACGAACAAACTACGCTGAAAGTACTTACGGAGCACACACCACACACATTCACACCCCACACAGGGAACAAAAGCCAGAAAAAAAAAAAAAAAAAAAAAAAACAATCAGAAGGGAGCGAATGAATTCATCTGAAAAAAAAAAAAAAACTTGTATGGAACAAAGAAAATAAAAGACCTTTTTCTCTTTGACAAAGCATACAACAAAATCTGATCCTGAAAAAGTAGATCTTGTCCCTACACAGCTGCACATGTCCCAGAGACTGGAAGTCCAGGCACAGAACTGCCCCACGGCAAGCCTGTAACCACTGCAGGCACAGAACTGCCCCACGGCAAGCCTGTAACCACTGCAGGCACAGAACTGCCCCGGCAAGCCTGTAACCACTGCAGGCACAGAACTGCCCCCGGCAAGCCTGTAACCACTGCAGGCACAGAACTGCCCCACGGCAAGCCTGTAACCACTGCAGACACTGTCTCACATCATATACTGTCAATCCACTCGCTCCATTACCTGGTTGAAACGATCGTCTTTCAAGTTTGATGAAAAAAACAAAATTACAAATAAAAGGCAATTTCATTCTCTTCTCTCTTTTGGTCTACAATTTCAAAAATGTGTGTGACGCAGGCACCCCTTCAAAGATTCTGTTGAACACATATTCATCTTTGTGTGTGAGATTTTCAGATCTTTACAACTGAACACAGGAAACTTGTAAATGGGTCAGATCTAGGCAAAAAGATCCATCAAGAAACAAAGCCAATGTTACCAAAGGCGGGGTCTAGGAATGTCTGCTTTCATACATCCGTAAACAGTCAAAATCAGCTGATAATCACTTGGAATATTTCAGTTGCTGCAGAATACAGGAGTGTTGAGTTTCTCCCCACATCTCAAACTCTGCCCACACAATCTGATCTTGATTCCATGCACTTTGCATCCTTACGAGTCCCTTCCCATTCCAACCCTATAGCCCCCCCCCCTCCCCAATTAAAAAATAAAACGCTTTTCCAAAGCTTGTGTGTCTGAATTCTCTAATTCATAAATATACCTACTAACCATTGCAAACCCTACCTGCTGCATTCCTTATTTCACTAGTTATGTATTATAGTCTGAATTCCATGTTGTTGCTTTTTTTTTTTTTCCTACAACTAGTTCACTGGGCAAAAGTCTTCCTTAACAAGAACACAATGTATTGTTAACCTGCTCAGTTGACTGGCTTTTCACTCTTTCCAGGAAAAACATATTTCTTCACACAAGAATCAGACCTGAAATATATGTAGTTTCTGCACATATCTAATCTAATCTGCATAAATATATCTTACATTTCACAGTTACCCATACAACTGATCTGCATGCATCTGCATAAATATATCTTACATTTCACAGTTACCATACAACTGATCTGCATGCATCTGCATAAATATATCTTACATGTCACGGTTACCATACAGCTGATCTGCATGCAAACAACATACTTGCGCCACAATACCCCGTACCGTACTGCCTCCCTCTGCCAAAACTAAGAACAAAACCTTGCCACAGCGATAACATGGTCAATACTGGCTTGCAATCCTGAAGGCAGTTCTCTGTCTGTACACTACGGTACAAGGCCGATCCATCACAAAGCTTATATCACAAAGGTTTTGTAACGAAGAAAGCAGTTTCTTCCTACACAAAAAGCCACAGTGTACAGCTGGCAGAGTGAAGGAACCAAAAGGCAGAACCGATCAAATGAGAGAGAAACGGACCAACCCTTTCCTGTACACCCAATGACGGATCACCAGCAATATATAAAACTACATCAGACCACCTGTCTTTCCATGAGGTTTCACAAGACTGTATTCCCACCCAGCCAGGTACATCTCCCATGCCACTACCTGACAACTTGGTGTATCAATAACATTTTTAATGCTGGACAGAACTTGGTTTCAACTCTCACCTCACACTCATATGTATCATTAACCATGACTGCTGACTTTTTTTTTTTTTATTCTTAAATGGGTAAATCTCAAAATGCTGGCAAAGACACTGAATTAAATATAAGAAAAAAAGGGAAAGAAAAAAAAAAAAAAAGAGGTGGAAAATCGATAACAGAAGATGGCATGCCAAACTGAAAGATGGGAGCTAAGAACCACAAAAAAAATGATGAATACAAAAAGTCCCCCCACCCCCTATTTCGCCCAACACTCCCACCTCTCTCCCCCTTCCATAGCAGCAAGACCAACCAACCAACCACAGGAAACTGACAATGAAAATGAACCCAAGTATGCTCAAAAGAAAAAAAAAAAATGCCACCCAAAAACAAGTGCCTGAACCCCCCCCCCCACCCCACCCCTACTCTTATCCCTCATTCAATGAGCGTCGGGCGGGGATGTGACAACAATTCGTTCTGGTTACACAGCACATATGTACACCTGACAAGCCCAGGGTTGCTTTACAGGGAGGAAGACACTCAACAATGGAACCATTTTATATGCCTGATGCTTCCCAGACAGACTGACAAAAAGGGAACGGGCCAGGACCTGAACAAAATCATGACCAACTCTATTCTGTGTGTGTGTGTGTGTGTGTGTGTGTGTGTGTGTGTGTGTGTGTGTGTGTGTGTACGCACACACGTATGCAAATGTACATGACAGTGAGTTGCCATGCACATCAGGAACAAGTGTAAAAAGGAAGGAAAAAACAATCTATAATCTCTGACATGAATATGGTTATATTCTTCTCCGAGATACGTATGAAAAAAAGGAAAGTCAATGAAATGATATACACCCTATCCTTTGGCCTACAGGATCGAAAAAAGCCTCACCAGCGTTATTTCTTTCCGCTGTCTACACTTCCATTTGGCCATTACAATGAGCAACAGGGCATGCTGGATGTGTTGCCCATCTCCTCAGTAAATGAATATTGCTTCTAGGTATATGCTGGGAATTTTCTTATCATTTTTACCCACTGAACACTAGGTGTACATGTCATCTTCCGCAAGCATGTTTCCTCACAAAAGCATAGTTTTGATCGCTGGAAAATCTGCAGATAGATTAGCCCGGGTGACTGGAATTCATCTCCCACCATCAAGCTGGCAGGACTCAAACCTACAACCTTCAGACTTGGGTCCCATGTTCTAGCTGCTTGGCCAAGGCACCCAAGCTGACCCTAAGTTTCTTTTCACTTTATTCTGTGCCTTTGCCTGTGTATCTGAAGCACGCCATTATCTCACACGCAGTTCTGTGCAGGAATCTCACACGCAGTTCTGTGCAGGACTATTTCCAGTTCACAACCAGGATTACCTGAATTCCAACAACAAACATGCCAACCATGAAGCTGCCGCATATTTTTTCCTGCCTTTTTTGCTACTCTGCATATTTTCTTTTCTTTTTTTTTCACCTCGTTTAGACTGTGTGTATGGGTGTGTCAATGTGCCGAAAGGCTTTGTAGGTTGAAAAATGTTGTTCCATGTACATACTACAAAAGAAAATGACATCAAGAAATGAACAGTACGATATTTAAAAAAAGGGAAAAAAAAAAAAAAAAAAAACAAGAGGGAAGTGCCAAAAAACATATCTTCATTCAACAAACAACAACAAACAAAAAGTCTCTTGAGAAGCAGAAAAGGGAGACAAAAGGGAGGTAAATGAGAACCAGGGGTGACAAGAAAAGGGCAGCTAGCCAGTCCAACGGGAGAGACAGACTGCCAGGGAGTGCTGCATCCAGTGGTGAAGTTCAGGGGTCCAGGATGGCATGGCATTATACGACATTCTGCATACAGTCTCTCCTCCCGGCAGCCACTCGGCCCTCCCCCCCCCCCCCCGCTATGCTGCACCGCACGCGGCAGGAACGGGGCCGTGGCTGCGTCGACATTGTCCATCCTTGCATCCTCTCACATTTTCTCAAACATCTTGTACTTGGTCTCAAAGCTGGTCTTGCTGTGGCGGGGGTCCTGCTTCTTGCGCATCTTGAGGCGCTCCTTCATTTCAGCAGCAGAGAGGTTCAGGTCAGGTCGCCGTCAGCGGCGCCGCTGGTGGTGATGGTGGTGGTGGTAGTAGTGGTGCTGTGGATGACGGCAGGTTCGGCCTCTGATGTCTGGCTGACCACAGCGGCTTCCTGCCCATACAGTTTGTGACATCTCAGGTGTGCAGGAATTGGAGTGCGGATTTAAACCGTGAGAGCAATGTGAAACAAATGGAACCCTGGTCTGCTTCTATACTATGATGTGGAAGAAAAGGAACTCAAGTCTAATTCATGTCTATCATGTAAAGGAAATGGAATCCATGTTTAGTTCATGTCTATGATATGTAGAAAATGGAACACAAATCTATTTCATGACCATGATGTGAAAGAAATGGACCACAAATCTATTTCATGACCATGATGTGAAAGAAATGGACCACAAATCTATTTCATAACTCTGATGTGAAAGGAATGGACCACAAATCTATTTCATGACCATGATGTGAAAGAAATGGACCACAAAGCTATTTCATGACTATGATGTGAAAGAATTGGACCACAAATCTATTTCATGACTCTGATGTGAAAGAAATGGACCACAAATCTATTTCATGACCATGATGTGAAAGAAATGGACCACAAATCTATTTCATGACTATGATGTGAAAGAATTGGACCACAAATCTATTTCATGACCATGATGTGAAAGAAATGGACCACTAATCTATTTCATGACTATGATGTGAAAAGAATTGGACCACAAATCTATTTCATGACTCTGATGTGAAAGAAATGGACCACAAATCTATTTCATGACCATGATGTGAAAGAATTGGACCACAAATCTATTTCATGACTCTGATGTGAAACAAATGGAACACAAATCTACTTGATGACGTGAAAAAAAATTGAGCCCGAGTATACCTGATGTCTGTGATGTGAAAGAAACTGAACCCAAGTATACTTTGTGACTATGACGTGTAAGAAATAGAACCCAAGTACACTTTGTGACTATGATGTGAAAGAAATGAAATCCAAATGGTACTTTATAACTATGACTGATGAGAAAAAAATGGAACCCAAGCCTTGCTGATGACTGTGATGTGCAAAAAAGGTGACACAGGTCCACAGCTTTTTTTTTCTTTCACACCTGAGCTCTAAGGTTGGGTTATGTGTGTACACACACACACACACACACACACACACACACACACACACACACATTTACAAGAATGCATGCGCAAACACGCAAACACACACACACACACACACACACTCTCACACACACAATGTCCATGAAACCACACACTCGCACATACACAACAGTGCACTAGACTTCACATATTCAACACCAAACACAGCTGAGTAATCATCTGGTATGCTGCCTCACTGTGACAAAAATAGCTTTGTCCCCCCCCCCCCTTCCCCCCCCGACTGATTCATCCTATATGTACACAATGTTTTACATATTTCCTATCCTTAGGCAAATAACAAATGTAGTGGGTGACATCAGTGCACACACATACATACATACACAGACAGACAGGCAGAGAGACACACAGACACAAACTCTCACACACATGCATGCACACACAGACACAGACACACACAGAAGTGCTCACGCGCACATGCATGCGCTTGCGCGCACACACACACACACACACACACACACACACACAGAGGTACGTATGAAGGGGAAGACAGGAAGGTAGGACATGCGTACTCACCCCAACAGATCCTCCATTCATCCCATTAGTGGCCGTGCCTGCAAACAACAGAGAAACTCCTGCTTTAAAACCAATTCACTATAATACAGCACACAAATTTGTTCCAGCATTTGAGTAAATTGATCAAACGCACTGTATTTTTCATCCATCCCGACATAAGGTGATCACATACATATGTACATACAATGTACAAATCACCATGCATAAAATCGCTTCAAAGTAAGTACATTCAATGTTTGAAGAACACTCTCAACAAACAATAGCAATACATTTGCAAGTGTAGAAATAATGGTTGCTCTAAATAGCAGATGTATGATATGTGCCGTGTCAAAATTGCTGGTGCTTGTATGTGTGTACACTGATTGAGCAAAAAGAGAAAAAAATATAGATGTTTAGAAAAAACAACACAACCACCAATAGCAATATTTCCAATACAAAGATCATCACTATCACACAACATACCATGCCTACTCCACACACACATCCTCCTCCTCTTCAGAAGTGATCTCACAACAAAGTATACAAGCAATACATTGATACCGAAATAAAGTCACATACCCATTCTTATTGTGCTGTTAAACACTTACCAACCAACAGTTCTCTTGAACACCTATAAGAAAGTTCTGCACTGCTAATAACAATTAGGGATCAATGACAGGAAGAGCTAATTACGCGATGGCTTGTTGAAAAAGATGGCATGTTACAGAACCACAATGGCGAATTACAAGATCACCTGTGAAAAAGAATTTCTCATCATAGATTATTCACAGCAATTCTAGTGTAGTAGTACATGGTAGCAAATAACACATTCCATGATCATCAAAACGAGGTATATTTGACAATGCATACAGTAAATAATTGCAGGTGAAATAAATGTGGCATGTTCAAACAGCCGAAATACCAAAGCTTAAAGATATCAAACTATACCGCTAAATGCACCTGGATGTCAGTCTCCTGAAACTGAAAACATATTTCTAACAATCTGCAAAAGAGAAAATTCAAAATGGAAGCAAACATTTCAAACCATCAAAACCAAGCAATCTATTCAGAGACAGACTTCCTCACTGCAATGGCAACATTCTGCAACTGGACCTTGGAATACTGAAGCAAAAATGTCTTCAAATCTTCAATCAGGCCAACATTTCAAGAATGGAACCATCATGTCTCCTCCACCTCTCTCTCTCTCTCTCTCTCTCTCCTGTCCGTCTCTCTCTCTCTTTCTGTCTGTCTGTCTCTCCCGTTCTCAGATAAAAAAGGAATTAAGTAAGATTTCCAAAGAGCTGTTTTCCTCACCTGACAGGACACAGAAGGAGGGATGCTGGGGGGGGGGGGGGGGGGGGGGGGGAGGATAGTAGGGAGATAGGAGGGCTGATAGGCGGCGGTTTACTTACACTACATACAGTTGTTCTTAAAAGCACGTTAGGTTTCATCCATCTCTCTCTCCTTCCATTAAGGTTTGGTCCCTGTGACTGTGGAATGCCCACCCACATGGCCACACACTCCTAAAGCATCCCAGACGAGGGGTGGGGGGGTGGGGGGAGGACCCTGGAGGAAATGGCCAAATAATGGAGTGGGATTTGTCCAGGGCCTCTCCCTTGTGTGCCTACAGGCCATTACTGCCACGTGGGGGATGTCAAAGATGGGAACTGATTTATCTCCCTTGACCTGCATCACACTGCCAATACTGCTGATCCAGGCTCCCCGCCCAGATGATTGGGCAAGGGTGAGGGTGAGGGTGGTGTGTGTGTGTGTGTGTGTGTGTGTGTGTGTGGTGTGTGTGTGTGTGTACATATGTGTGTGTGTGTGTGTACATATGTGTGTGTGTGTGTGTACATATGTGTGTGTGTGTGTGTGTGTGTGTGTGTGTGTGTGTGTGTGTGTGTGTGTGTGTGTGTGTGTGTGTGTGTGTGTGTGTGTGTGTGTGTGTGTGTGTGTGCGCATGCGCATGTGTGCACATGTGCGTGCGTGTGTGTGCATGTGCGTGTATGTGTGTGTGTGTGCATCTGTGTGTGCGCGTGTGTGCATACACAGTTTTGAGTTGAGGGGGAAGGAGGAGGAATCAGGAGATGACAGGGGAGAGAGATGCCTGCCTGGCTTTTTTTTTTTTTTCACAGCGTGTCTGAAAACTGTGCCATTCACTGGAACACCACCTTTTAGCTTTACATTAAGTTGTGATGTTTCCAGTTTTCCTAGGAATACTTTTCCCCACCTTGAACCCGTACTCCTCCAGAACCTAACGCCCACGGCCATGCACTTTTCAGCCTGGCTAAGACAGGAGCGAGACATGAAGAGACTGGTGAGAGCACACAGCCTCCACAGTATGACAGTCAGGACAGTGAAGACTCTGAACTCTGTGGATATCAACACACATGGAATAACTGACTATGAAGGTATCCCCTACCCTTCAACAGCTCCCTTGTGATCACCCTTCTGCTGCCTTGTCTTTCTACAACACTAGGAAGCAACTTGGACAGCAGGTACATCCAGACTAAGGAGGAAAAAGTGGGGCACACAAAGTGGTTTAAAGGAAAAGACAATGTCCTGCAACTTTCTGATTCTTTGTGGCATACTTGCAGATCAGACGATGGCACTGCAGCCTGTTTAGGCATCACAGGTGGGACCTTTGATCTGAAAACTGGAAGACTGCCAGACTCCGGAGTGCATGTCGCTAATACTAACACAACCCTTGCCCTACCCTTACACAATCCTACTCCTACACTAACCCTGACATAGCTAAGGTAAGGTAATGCTGCTTAAAGCCCAGCCGACTGCAAAGGGCCATATCAGGGCTGTCACCACACTGAACTCAACTCACAAATCATAAAAAAAAAAAACCTCATTCACACAACCCTTTAAAACACACCTTCTAAAAACACACCAGAAAATTTTGTTAATAACCCTACCCCTATCCTAACTCTAACACGACCCTACCCCTAGCCTAACTCAACACAACCCTAGCCCTACCCTAACACAACCTTAGCCTTACCCTACCCTAACACAACCCTAGTCTAACCCTCCCTGTAACCTTAATACACAACTTGATCCCCTACATGTACCCTAACATAGTCCTTCCTCTACCTAACCAAGTCCTACCCTTACCCCAACCTAGTCCTACCCTTACCCCAACCTAGTCCTACCCTACCCCAACCTAGTCCTACCCTTACCCTAACCTAGTCCTACCCTTACCCCCCTACCCTTACCTAGTCCTACCTTTACCCCTACCTAGTCCTACCCTTACTCTAATCCTCCCCTAACCGTAACCTGACCTTAGCCCTACCCTACCCTAACCCAACCTTATCCTACCCTAGCAAGACCCTACCCCTACCCTAACCCAACCTTATCCTACCCTAACAAGACCCTACCCCTACCCTAACCCAACCTTATCCTACCCTAACAAGACCCTACCCCTACCCTAACCCAACCTTGTCCTACCCTAACAAGACCCTACCCCTACACTAACCCAACCTTGACCTACCCTAACAAGACCCTACCCCTACCCTAACCCAACCTTGTCCTACCCTAACAAGACCCTACCCCTACCCTAACCCTAACCTGACAAGACCCTACCCCTACCCTAACAAGACCCTACCCTACTCCTAACAAGACCCTACCCTACCCTAACCCCTAACAAGACCCTACCCCCCCTAACAAGACCCTAGCCCTACCCTACCCTAACAAGACCCTACCCCTATCCTAACAAGACCCTAACCCTACCCTAACAAGACCCTAAGATCCTACCCTACCCTAAAAAGACCCTACTTTAACCTTACTCTAGTCCTACCCCTAGCCTAACCCGAACACTACTCTAGTCCTACCCCTCACTGCACAAAACTTCATTTAAAACCTTCACTGATAAACTGAGCTCGCAAGATGGTGGGGGCTGCAGAGGAGTTGTCCTCTCCTTCCTCCATTAAAAAAACACACACAAAAAAAACCCTGACAGACAGTACACCCTTTCAGTAAGGTGGAGTCATGGAGGTAATTTCTTATTCTCAAGGGACTGCTCTGTTTTATGGACATGAGGCCCCCCCCCCCCCCCCCCCCTCTCTCTCTCTCATCCCAGCTAGCCTCCCTAAAGCGATGTAACTGATTGGTATCACCCAGCATTCCCTGATCTTTATCTCCATGGGGATGACATCATTAGTGACACATGGGTGTCCATGATGACCCTCTCCCAGTGACACCTGGTCATGTCAAGAATGACAGGTGATGAAAGGAAGGAAGAGAACTGAAGGTGCCAAGCACAGGGAGTGTATGCATTAATTGTTTTTTTGTTAACTTTAACTATTCGTTGTTGCTCAAGTCACCAAACCAGGATACAGCAGCCACCACCGTGGCAAATGACATCCATTTAGTGTGCAGGGGGCTCTAGATTGCTTGTGCCTGAAGGGGAAGGAAGTGGCTTGGAGAGACCGAGAACTGGGAATGGCAATGAGGGGGGTGGGGAGAGGAGTCACACACACACACACAAACGCACAGTGGGGGAGGGGGGGACAGAGGGAGAGGGAGAGAGAGAGAGAGAGAGAGAGAGAGAGAGAGCAGGGAGAGAGAAGGAGAGAGAGAGGCAGACAGACAGACAGAAAGTGAAACAAGACAGACAGACAGAGAGAGAAAGAGAGAGAGAGAGAGAGAGAGAGAGAGAGAGAGACAGACAGACAGACAGACAGACAGACAGACACAGACAGATTGGCAGACAGAGAGAGAGAGAGAAAGAGAGATAAAGATAAAGACACACACAGACAGAGAGAGAGAGAGAGATGGAGAGAGAGAATTGGATCAATTTCTACAGATCTTTCCTTGAATTCTGCATGACAATTACCTGACCATTCTTCACTTAAAACAACAACAACAACACAAAGAAATAGAGATGGTGTCATCTATATACTCTCCCTTCACATTACTGACCCTGTTCCGTCCATGCTTATCAAAATGCATTGAACACAGGGACCTTCACCAACATGACAGACCTAGAATGGCGTGCTTCAGCAAATCAGCCCAACGTGCACAGCCTCACCCAAGGTCTGACCAGCACGTTGGGCTAATGAGTAGGTCAGACATCTGCTGAATCTTAACCTCGAGACCGTCTTCTTAAATTCACTTATCTCTGTCATCAATTCGTTTATCCATCAGCTTTAAATCATGTGCAGTCTGGTCTCAAAACTCAGCGGACGTGGTAAAGCGTACATGGACTAGTCCGCAGGTAATGACAACTCCTTGATGAAACTAAACAGGCTAAAAACAACACTTTCAGTATATTGTGACCACTCACCGAGACCATGCTCATGCTGAACTACTTGAACGACCACAATGGCCTCCTGAGCCTCGCCCAATCATAGCTGACAGCCTCCTCGGGTTAAACAGTCCAGTGTGGACCACTGTGGACCGATACCAACTGATCACTGACTAGGCTTGATCAGTGGCTGACTCTTTTGACCCTGTACAATTCAGCTAGGCTACTACTCTTGGTGAATTCCACTCATCCTAAAGTACTGTGACTCTGTCAGTCTTGCATTCTTATATTACCATATTTCCATTCTTAAAACCCCCTTCCCCCCCCCCCCCCCCCCCCCCCCAAATTAAATTTCCCTTTCAAATTGTTTTCATCCCTCCTAAACTGAAACTACCTGAAAACACTTACATGAACCCGCATCATGTGAGAATTTTACATTCGACTTTGCACAGGAACATTTTAACTCATACTGTTACACATGTCCAGTATGATATTCCATGTCTGGTAATAAAACAGATTTTTGACCGCAGATCTTCAGTGAACAATGTCACATGTCTGGTGTTTGAGAACAGTGACAGGCCTCAACTCTTCAGCCCAGTGCCTGGGCAATGCAAACAGCAAATCAAACAAAGCCACAAACCCACACATGACTAATGCTTGGTTGACAGACCTGATATACTCAAACTGGTTTAACTCTAAAACTATGCAAGTAACAGTTCACAAATTTGAAAATACTTAATATGAAATTTTTGTTTTCTGACATGCAATAGCATTGAAGTCTTTGGACCAAACCTAAGTCTGAGATTCAATCAAAACATGGAGTTGTATTTTCTTTTAAAATGATGTTTGAGTTTGTAATCTTAAGTCCAAAACATATACATTTCTATGGAATTTTACAATGTTACCAAATGCAAGTCCAAACCACATCATTTTCTGTTGAATTTTACAATGTTGCCACACAAAATTTTTGTTATTACAAAGAGCATCAAACCGGACAACACTGTTATATCTTGCTACACAAATACTTGGCAATAAGCATGGGAATTTGTTAGCCTTTTGGCTGAAGAGTTTCTGAGATATTTGGGTTCGAGTGAAATATCTCTTTTATTCATGCAGATCAATTGAAACTGGCCAGAATGCAGAGACTGATCAAGCTGTAAACTTGAAAGGACTGAAAGGGTTAAAGCTGCTTTTATGCTAAATACAACTTGGAAGGGTTGAAAGGGTTAAAACTGTTATATGCTACACAAATCATATAAAAATTATACATAGACACAAGACATGACCAAAACTATAGTTATGCTAAACCCATGATAAAAAAAAACAAGAGAAAGAAAACACACACACACACACACATACACACACACACACACAATGAGACCAAACCTGCGGTAAACCTATCATAAAAAGCCCCAAACCTAGCCACGTGACTAGACTCCGCTCAAACCTAAGACATGGATCCAGAAGACTACGTGTGGAATTTATGCTGAATCCATCAGAACAGACCCTGTACAGGTCAGACAAAGCCAGTGTGTGTGGGGGCCCCCATAGCAGACAACAGTCGTTGCTTTGTGCTAGCTGTCAGTTACCCAACATGACCAAGAGTTGTACCTGAAGGATTCAGGATTTGGACCTACAAGACTGCTAGACCACGCATTCCTGTGTCTGCATGTGCGAGACAGGGCGAGAGTGGGGGAGAGGGAAGACAGGCTTCCAAGGAAGTGACACTGATAGCTATCTTTTATTTCAGTATCCCCCCCCCCCACACCACCCCCACACACATCCCCCCCCCCCCCCCCACCCACACACACACACACACACACACACACACTTATTTTTTTTTTTCCCTAATGATCAAATAGTAGACTCTATAATAATGGGTGCCACAGAACCTGCATATTCCAATCTCCGTTGTATGACTGGGCATTCATGGAAAGCTGAATTTATTGTTTAATATTTTCCATTATGGTTCCATATCTATGCCAAAACCTTTCATTACTCTATCTAAAAGTAGCTTGTTTAGAGCATGCAACAAACTGTATGTATTTGTCACTTCACCAGGATCTACTGGGTTAAATGAATTGGAGGTAATCCCGCCTTACCACCACCCATTCCTTGGAAAAAAAAACACACTATTTTTTTTTTTTTTCTGAAGAAACATACTATTCTTTGACCAGTTTCACCCCCTGCTTCTCTGAAGAAACATACTACTTTTTTTTTCCCCGTTGGAAGAAACATACTGATCTTCGAGCTGAATGTCGCCCCCCCTCCTTCAAGTCCCTGTACATTTTAGTAACAATTCTTTTTCTTCTTATGATGGAGACTAACAAACCAAAGGGCCCAGGTATGAGATCCCAGGATGTGTGCCAACATGTCCCTGTTGACATCAACAGGCCACATGGGTGTAAAAAGATAGAAGGCCATATCAATTCCTTTGTGTCTAGCTTTTCAACCATGCGTCCTTGTGCACCTCCACACTCTCTCTCTCTGCACACACCCTCCCACCCCTTATCTCCTCTCCCTCCACTCCCCTGTCTTTCAGTGTCTGGTTACACTTCCTGGTCTGTGTATCCACCCCACAACTTCCTGCAAGTCCTGGGCGAATGACACTGAGGGACGATACTGAAATGCTATCTGAACGTTGTCTTGCAAAACTTTTTCCCTCTTTCTCGTTAGCTCCTGGCAACACCTCAGTCAGGTTACCAAGCTGCCTCACAGATCAACAGCTAGTGAGTCAGCTCCCAAATGTTACTCACTTCTAACGATATCCATGAATCATCCACATCCTAAGACAGCACTTGTGTTTAGTTCCATCCATCACTGACATGTTCATCTTAATACTGCGAATTCATGGGAATCTAGAACCTTTTAAATCTGAAAATTCAGTTTGCAAGCCACCACTCTTTACCCTAAGGGATATGATACATCAGAAGTATCTCCAAGAACAGTTAAACAGTTCCTGGAAATGCAGGCATGCCTGCCCCAAAATTTGCTTTCGGGGACAATACAGACAGGAATCAGGGACAAATCCGTAAAATCTGGGACAGAATTCTTTTCTGAAGACACAACCTCACTTCACGGTTGTTGTCTTCTTCTTTTCACTCCTTTCTGACCCATCCGAAGAGTCAGAATCCGACTCTGTGTCAACATCAAGTCTCTTCTTTGATGCCATGTTCTGACTTGAAAAGTGAAAGCAAGGCGTTTTTTTTTTTTCGCGCACGCAAGCGTATTACGTCTACTCACTCTAGCAGAGGATACGTCTACTCACTCTAGCAGAGGATATTTCTTGGCTCAGCTCTGTGCAGCATGATAAGAAGGGTTTTTTCCTCCCATTTTCTTTTTTTTTCTGGGACGCCCTTTTTTTTTTTTTTTTTTTTTTTCTGGGATGTGTGTTGCAAATCCGGGAATTCCAGGACAGTGGCCTCTAAACTCAACTTTCCGGGGACAAATCCCGGACGGTCAGGGTGGTAGGCATGCCTGGAAATGATAATGAACTGGGTTATGTAAAGACTCACTGCTTCAATTCATACATCAATGTTCACTTAACAGCTGTGGTTCACTTGTTCAAAAAATGAATTTCATTTGGTGTAGAGCTGCATCTTATTTGTTCCTACTTCAATGTTTATTCTATGATTGTGTTCACTTTTCTTGTATAAACTGTTAGTTGGCATCTGCATAAGTTTTTCTATTTGTTGTTACTTTTACAGGATACTTGTTTCACTTCTTATTTATTCATCAATGGGTATTTTCCTATGCCTAATTCGCACATGTTCCCTTAGCGTTTTATGTCCCTTTGTTTTTCTAACTATCTTCAATTAGTATCTCTATTTCTCTTCAGAAATTCTTCATACATCAATTTTCACTTAATATTGTCATGTAAATGTCATACATCAATAATCACTAAGTATCTATGTAGACATTATATGTCAATTTCACTTAGTATCTGTAAGCACTACATGTATCAATGTTTGCATAGTAGCTATGTAATGTATCAATGTTTGCTTAGTGTCAGAGAGAACTTTCAATTAATACAGACACATTGTATCTGCGTGCGCTTCTTGTTCTACTGATGTTCACTTAGTTTCAATGTGTGTTTCTTTAGATTCTAAGCATGTTTCATGATTCAAAGTTCACAAGAATTTACTTAATTCATAATTCATTTCCTAGAGTACCACATTCCTTTATTTTCCGAATGCATTTTATCACGTACCAATATTCATTTAGCGTAGTGTCTATGTTTCACTTCTCAAGTACTGATAGCAGCGACCCCCCACCCCCACCCCAAGCGCGCAGGCACGCGTGTGCGCACACACACACACACACACACACAAAGCCCTCCCTCCCCTCCCCCCCACACACATGCCCAGCTATATCCAAACAAGCTCTGTGGACATAACTGTCCTTCCCCACAGAAGACTGGTCAGCGACCCTGGCTGGACACAGATTACCTATGCAGTGTTGGTCAACATGAACTGTTATTACCTAGGCTGCTGGGCAGGCAAAGAACTGATTACAGGGAAACTGAAGGGAGGGAGTGGAGGTAGGGGTGACACAAACCAGAAAAAGAGGATGGGGTGTGAGTGAGGTGGGGAGGGACTGGGGGGGGGTGGGTGAGGGAAAAGGAGAGGATAAGAAACCGGTGTGAAAGGTGTGTGTGTGTGTGTGTGTGTGTGGGGGGGGGGGGGGGTAGATAGGAAACCTGGGAAGGGGGAGGGGGTTGGGCTGCATTCCTACAGCAATAAGGCCCACAGACAACTGAGGAGTGACGAGGTTATGCCCCCTTCCCCCCCCACTCACCCACTACTCAACCCCACAGCATATCAAATCTTAATCCCCTCCCCCTTTTCCCCCTACACCTTGTTCACTGTCCCTTTGCCCTTACCTGCTTACCTCCCTCTCCGACAAAGAGACCAATTCAGATCTCTCACTGACAAATCATTAACAGTCAGCGAATATTTAATCAGTTTGCTTGCGTGTTGGTGTGGCACACACAAAAAAAAAAAAAAAAAAAACCCTGTTTGTCTGCCGTTAGAAAACTCTGTAGATCATCTTTATCTGTTCCCACTAACCTTGTCTGAAATATAGCAGTAACAATAATTAACCCTTCCCCCCACCCTCCCCCTTCAAAAAAAAAAAAAGTGACGCACTATGTGTCATTGCTTCTCTGCTGTTGTTCTAGATCATTACCCGTTTCCACTTGTATGAAACATCTACAGCAATGACATATCATGGCATATAAAACCTTATACGTCTTTACAGCAGGGCTACAAGAAAATCATAACCTGATGCACCATAATCATAACTGATAATCGAGTAAGTAAGAAACGGAGAGAAATACACGAACAATATTAACAATTCATTACATTCATCATAATCATTATTTTACGCCAATGCAGCCTATCAACTTTGGTGCACATTAGCATGGCCCTGGGCCTAGGTCAGATGAATAATTCACAACAATAAAAACACTGAAAATGGCTCACACCTGTATGAACCTGACTGAACACCTATTGCTTTGTTTTCCAACCCTCTCCCTGCTCTCCTCACCTCCTGTACCCGTCCTCCCCAACCCCCACACCCTCTTGCTGATCATACATTCTTCCCTTCCCACACCTCTCTCCAATGCAATCCCCCCCCCCCCCCCCCCCCCCCAAAGTTGATGGAACAGCTTGTTTTGATGGGTCTACTTCACCTCGCAATTCACCGTCATCGACACCCCCCTACCCCAATCCTTTATAAAGAAGGGAGCACACACATGCGCAGATACTCGCACACACACACACACACACACACAGGTGGCCATAAAGTGCTGACACACATGTGCCAAATGAATGGCCCCAAGCCCATCAATCTCACTATCCCCACCAACATAAAAAACCTCATATCCCCCCCCCCCCCCCCCCCCCATCCATTCTCCCCCCCCCCTTAAAAAAAAAAAATCTTTCAAAAGGCTTCTTTCTAGCCCTCTTGCCTTACAAACCCAAGAACGCAAGCTTGCTCACATTGTTTATGCACATGCATCAATTTGTGTGTGTGCATGCATGCATGCATGCATGCATGCTTGCAAACTTATTCCGAATAAGTGGACGCAGGCTTAAGTGGTTTTCTGAATACCCTAAACGTCCGATATTCCTCACTTATATTTCTGACCTCACGGTGTGCAACCCCCCCCCCATCCCACATTTTTAGAAAGGGCTTCAACCACCCACCTAAAAAAGAAAAAAAAAAAAAAAAACAAAGAAAAAAAAACTGGATCTGCAACATCTAAGCTGAATGCCCAGTTCAAAATATTCCTATATATAGACATGGTCTAGGTAGAAGACGGACAGAAAGGAGAGGAGGGGGGAGGGGGGCTGGGGGAGGGGGAGGGATTGGGCCAGAGTGGAAGGGGCGGGTGAGGGGAAGCACAGGGAAGTACAGATTGAAGTGATGATGATGACAACAGTGAGGGGTAGATCTGGCTGTGATCCAATCTCTCTCTCTCTCTCCCTGAGGACACAGGACATAAAGGGAGACCACTACAATGATAAAGAGTCTGTACACCTGACACGGAGTGGGACCCTCCTCCTCCTACATGCAAACATGGCCTCACCTTCGCGCTGAAACGTTACGTTCCAAGATCGTCGTCTTCACGCTTCACACGCCACCTTGAATGACTCATTTCGATTCCCCGGACCATCAAATGCTGTTTATATCAAATGTAAAGAATCTATTGGGCTGTACAAGTCCCGTCTTTTCTGTTTCGTGTTTATATTTGGGAACAGACATCAAGAATGTGACAACTGGGTTAGCCTTTTTTTTTTTTATTATTGTTTCTTGCGAAGACACGAGCGCAAGCAGGCTACATTTAAACGGAAAAGTACAGAGGGATTAAAGTTTTCAGTGTCGTTAAACCCCAATGAACCCCACATGGGTTTCTAGGGCTGCCATCACAAAGTGGAGAGACAGAGAGAGAGAGAGAGAGCAGTGGGGGTGGTGGGGGTGGGAGGGGGGGGGCAGAGACAGAGACAGAGAATCATTCCCAACTAAACGACAGGAATGACTTGTCATAGATAAACCCTGCCCATCCTCCCCTGGCTGACACTAATCTAAATATTGCTGTCTCTATGGCAGAGAGAGAACCAAGTTATGCCGAGTCTGCCTGCCATTTCTTCTACGTTTATCGCCTTCAGGCGAAAGAGAACATAATGGTCAGATATCAAGGAGAAATTCAAACTTTCAATCCCACAAAAAAAACGCAAAAAAAAAACCCCCAAAACACAAAAACAAAAAAAAAAACAAAAAAAAATTTCTTTGAAAAAAAAGGAACATTAGCCATAGATGCCAACATTCTGGAGTCAAAATCTGCATGAAGGGATGGAGTGGGGTGAAGAAGGAGCTGTTTGGCTTTTGACTGAAAGCATTTCTAACCCTCACAGGTTTCAGCTGAAAACTGAAGGGTTTAAAAAGAAAACACATTTTCCATACATACAACAGACAACATATACGTAACTTAATATGAGCTTCTTCATGCGATACTTCATATCAAACTCTGTTCAAAAATAACCCCCTAAACCCCACACTTTTAAGCAAAATTGAATTGTTTTCTTCCCCTCTAAACCGCGCAGAATTTGGATACTAGTTTCTAAATCAGAGAAAATTCCAGAAAAAAAAAATGGAAGGGTTGGCGGCCATGTATCAGCATACAACCCTGCAGACTGGACAGGTAGCGCTCACTCCTGTGGCCACTCTCCCTGCTGCCTGGACATTACAATAGCACTGTATGGTCACACACACACACACACACACACACACACACATCCAACACAACACACAGACACGCAAATCCACCAGTGTTACGCAAAATCACACTGCCAATTCCTGGCTGTTAAAAGAAACAAAAAAGACATCCTTAAGCGTAGAATCCTGGCCACAATGTCCAGCTGATTAAGCAGTGTCTATGAAATTTAACAAACAACAGATGAAACAACAAACATCAAAGATCCTGACTTTTCAAACCCGTTTTACTTCACAACTGGATGATATCGAACAATCCAGTCTCTGCATACCCATCAACACATTGATGTTCAGCACGTTCAGCCTCATGAATATGTGATGGCAAGAAAAAAAAAAAAAAAAAAAAAGGGGGGGGGTGGGGGTGAGAGGAGAAGTGAGGGTAGTGATGGGGGGAGGGGAGAGAAGTAAGGGGGGATAAGTTCACTGACAGGCAGAGAAGACAGTCATCAGATTGAATGACGTCAATCGCCACATCAAGAACATGCCAGGGGGGGAGAGGACTTTGATTGTATCAATCTTTTTGCACCAACGACCCATGAAAGAATCTGGATCCCCCACAACAAAGGAGGGAGGAACAGAGAAGTCTGGGGACAGAGGAGTAAGGGGAGATGATGAGGGGGAGAAGGGAAGGAAGGAAGTTGTCTTTTGTGTGAAGCATGCATGTATAGTCATGTGCGCATAGGCATGCTTGCGTCTGTGCATGTGTGTGCGCATGAATGTGCATGGATGAACGCGTGAGTGTGTGTGTGCATGCATGCCAGCATGTGTGTGTGTATGTATGTGTGTGTGTGTGTGTGTGCCTGTGTGCACATGTGTGTATGTGTGTGTGTGTGTGTGTGTGTGTGTGTGTGTGTTAGACTGCATGTGTGTGTGCATGGTCTATGGCGTACACAGCTACCAACTTTTAAAAACAATGTTAATGATTCTGATTGAGCTAGCATTGTCGAAGATGTGTGAATTTGCCCAAAGATCTTGGCCAAGGCCATCACTTACCACACACATCTTCTTTGTAAATGAAAAAAAAAAAGCACATAAATAAAGAGAATACTGTAAAAGTGTTCTTACTTTAAGTTTTTGACAAATAACAATTAAATGATTTTCCCCCTTGCTTCATCTTTTTTTCCGACCATTCTTTTTTCTCTTCCAAAACTGATAAAAGACTGAACAAAACAGAAATTCCGAATCCCGTTTAAAAGGTAAAATCTGGGGGGGAGAAGGGGCAGAAAGGAGTCTAGTTTGGCAGCTATGATGTACACATGTTGAGCACAAGTGGCAGAGTATTTTTTATCGAATATTTTTCCTCAGTGTTCGCCTGAGTATATTTGCAGTGCATGACGCAGCGCGCAGTGTGCTGTGTTGAGTTTGGCAACGCCTTGCAGGACAACCAGCATGCTGCCCTGTTCATAACATTTCAAACAAAGCGCCGGTCAGATAATCTGCTGCAAATGAATCTGAAACCACACTAAACATGTGTCACCAGATTAGTGAATGAAAACAACAACAAAGCAAAAGAAAACAAAAATGAACAAAAAGCCCATCTGGAGACTCAAAACCCCTGAAGTTCTGCAACATCCTGTCCGGTGTAAAACAAGTGTTCACTGGAAGAGATTAGAATGGGTAAAGAAAGCACCAACAACAACAAAACACTTCATGGGTACCGATGGAAAACGATTGCAACATATGGGCATATGAGGACAGCAATCCCATGAAGGAAATGAAAACAAAAAGGGGATATTCGATTCGAAGAAAAGGCAGAACAGACAAAACATAATATGAGGTGGTGGAAAAAAAAGCAAACAAACAAACAAACAAAGAACAACCCAGGTGCAACTTCAAACAAAGTGCAACTAAGAGGAGTAAGAGTGCCTGCACAGCTAGCAAGTTTTGAGGCTTGACAGGTTGACCCAGTCTGGCACAAACATTGCTTGGATCTGCCTGCCTGCAAACTCAGACAGCATGTGTGTGTGTGTGTGTGTGTGTGTGTGTGTGTGTGTGTGTGTGTGTGTGTGTGTGTGCGCGTGTGTGTGTGCACGCGCATGCATGCGTGTATGTTCAGACATGTCCAAGCAATGCCTGAGCCAGACTGGGTCCTCAAGCCATCAAGCCTTGAAACTTGCTACATGTGCGGGTGCTGCAAGTGAATGGATGAAGACAAAGACAAGCAGGGAAACACTAAGCCAACAGAAGCATGCAAAAGCAGGGGGTTCAACCACACAACCACCCCAACCACTCCCCTTTCCCTTGTGGGTGGTATCTTTCTCTCTTCACTCTCACACTGCTTCCTTGGCAACATTATGCAGGTGTGGACTCACTGTCCACTGTCTGTCCACTCTTCACTAGTCCTGGTTATTGGGCGGTCACATTGTTGTGTATGCGTATGTCAGGAGTAGGAAAAGAAGATCAATGATGAAAAAAAGAAAAGGGGGGGGGGGGGGAGGGAGACAAGTGGTGGGAATTGGAAGGCATGGGGGGGGGGAGGTAAAAAGTAACAGGTATTATTCCTACGAAACTGGTGGAGACACAAATGTTTTTGTGGCAGGGTAAAATAATCAGATGCACACGTTCAGCAGAGGGTATTACATCAAAGATGATTCTGTCACAGAGTAAACTTATCTGTGCCATCAAAAGGTCTAAATCATCTGTGTCACTTTCAGTTGAAAAAAAAAAATGTCCTTTTGTCACCGTCTTCATGCTTTTTTTTGTTTTTTTTCAAAAAACACAAAAGTTATCACCTGATGATGAAGTATCAAGGTGTCAGTCTTTGTCAGTGGAGATAAAAAAAAAAAACTTACCCAATATCTGTCACACTCTGCCAAGGTCAAAGAGTCCAGATGTGCCTTGTTGTCAGAAGGAGGGGGGGGGGGGGGGGGGGGGGGGGGAGACAACCACCAACATCACCAAGGACAGGGTAAAATCATCAGTCACATGTCCTCCGGAAGTGTCCGGGTGTCATTCTCCGTTGCAGGGGGGGGGGGGGGGGGGGGGGGGGGGGGGGGGGGGGGGGGGGGTAAAGATCATCAACATGACACATCACTGATAGGATTACTTCCCACCCTGGTACCAAAGGGAATGTGAGTTGGCGACCAAGTTATGACCGTGTCAAAAAAGAAGTACAATATACTCTCACTGTGCATGGATCACTTGGTTAATAAAGTGCTACCGCAGTGTTACTCGAAGGTGGGGCTGGTCAAAGTGTTATTTATGGAGTAATTCTCCCTGTTAGGGTCGGTCAGGGCATGGTGGAGAGAGGCATGCAGGTGCTGGTGGTTAGTTCTCACTGCCCAGAGGTTCAAACCTCCCACAGAAAAGGGGGGGTTAAAAAAAAAAAATCAGATATATACCAAGTGGGGCTTCTTCACTTTCAGCTTCAGCACTGTTTTTTTTTGTGGCGTTTCCTCCTCCTTCACGTCCACTTCAGCTGGGGGGTTTGATGGCTGAGAGTCTGTGGGGTCCGTCTCCTCATTTCTGGTCTCTGCAGAATCCTCTGTCACCACTGCTGCTGCCACATCCTGGACTTCTGGCACCTTTTCCTCCTCTTGTTCTGAATGTGGTCCAGGCTGACTATCTTCAGCCAGCTCTGCTTCTTCCTGCTCACAGTCTTTTCTCACTTCCCCTTCTGGGTCTGCCTTGGCTTCCTCTTCCTCTTCAACTGGGCCGCTGCCTTCTCTTCTTCTTCCTTCAAAACATCCTGCTCAGTTTCCTCTGCAACACCATCGTCCACATCATCAGCCAAGACACCCCACAACAGGTTTCTGAGCCAGCACCGATTCACCAGGAAACTCACTGGTAAACGTCCCTTTACCAGTAGGTAAAGACGCTGCCTCAAGGCTAATTTCGAGCTGAGATTCTTTCATTCCTGCAACTCTGCTTTTTGATGTTGGGAGAACTGGGTTGTGCCTGAGACTGGAAGTAGGAGAAGCATCTGGGACATTTTTTTGTTTGTTCAATCACTGGAAGAGGCTGGGGGCGTGGGGGAAGGACTTGGGTTCTGTGAATGGACTGCTGCACACTGCAGTGACAAGCATTGTGCGGTCACTCAGCTGAACACGCCAGTGCTGTCCCTGTCCTGTCCAACTTCGCTTCATTCCCGTCACTGAACTTACAGAACCTCAACACACCAGTCACTACTCGTGCTGAATTCTTCTTGTTGAAAAACAATATAAGCAGGAATCGTTGAGTACCCGACAACAATACAGCTGATCATGTTAACCACTTATGTAGTGTGACAAGTATAAAATGAACACCTTTGTTCTTACATTAGTCAGTACACAGACCATTGCTAAACCATGTGACACAAGCACTATTTGTCACTGACATCCAGTCCTGACTGAATGATATACTCTGCTGTTACCATGGTGTGACTGTTCCAGTTCTAAACTCTCACACCGTCCTAACCATGGAATACACTGATCTTACAATGGAGAAAAAAAAAAGAATGCTACAGGGATGCTGCTTCTCAAGCAAATTCTCTCTGCAGGCAGACTGGAATTAATTCGACTAATGTTCCACATCAATGTAACTGATGTGACAGGGTTTCCATCGACCTGCTGTCAGTGTTCCCTGAAGGCGGCATGACTGGGAAGACTGTTCTGCTGCAGGAACACGGTGAGTCTACCTTTATATACACAGCAGGACAGTCATCTGCTCACACTTTCTTGAGAACTCCATACTCATTTAGATTCCCTTCCATTTATACCCAACTCTTCAAACTTTTCCAAATTTCTCATTCTCACAACTTATCTTGATGCTACTTTATTTCTTGCCACCACTTTATCTCTTGACACTACAACTTCTCTTGACACTACTTTATATCTTGCCACCACTTTATCTCTTGATACTACAACTTCTCTTGCCACTACTTTATTTCTTGCCACCACTTTATCTCTTGATACTACCTTATCTTGATACTACTTTATTTCTTGCCACCACTTTATCTCTTGATACTACTTTGTCTCTTGATGCTACTTTATCCCTTGCTAGTGTGTGTTTATCTCTCGCTTGGAATGAAGTGAAGCTGGATCGGGAGGACAAGACCCAGCAAGTCTCTGGTGCAGACTGCAACACACCCCACACTCCATAAAGCTGCAACAAGTCAACAAGCCAGCAAGCGACACAGCCACCAAGCCCTGGAGGCAAGGATGGAAGGGATGGGGAGTAAGGGCTAGCTGTAAAGGAGGGGGGAAGGGAAGGGCAGCTGTGAAAAACACATTCACGTTCTTTCTAGGACGGCTGGACCCTGAAAGCGGCAGCTGCACTGAGGAACGAAGCAGCCATCTAAAGAAGCACCCTTGACCCTCTGCCTCAGAAAGCTCCGACACAATGCACAGCTCAAGACAGTCCAACAGTCGCACAGTGCGCTGTATTCCAGCAGGCAGGTGGGGCCAACACTAACAAAGCAGCATCCCTCCTCAGCATCTGAGGCCTCGGGCTGCAAAGCCACAGCCACATTCACTGCATCATTCACATACACGGACACACACACACACACACATCTCACAGCTGCATATGGGGGTTAAGCATGGCTCAGGCAGTAAGCCAGGGTAGCATTGGCATTGGGTAGCTGACAAAGGCACATGCTATATGCATGATGCACATACATTTTGTTGGCGCATTTCTAACAGAAAATTTAACGAGTCATGAAAGACATTAAAAAGACGCCATTAGCAGCAATGATGATTACATATACATGTGCATTTTCATGCAAACAGACATGAACATGTATACATGTGTACACACACACATACATCCACAAGCATGAATGCACACACACACACACACACACACACACACACACACAGTCCCCACATACACAAACACACCTTTCATACACATTGGAATGCAGACACTGCCTTTCTGACAGGGACAAATAAGCTGTCCCAACACTGCTGCAAGACAAGTACCTCCTTTCTAACATTCCATTTCATCAAGGCAAATGACACGATCTTTTCCTCAAAACACACAATTAGTTTTTAAACAGATTTCAAATATTGAACTGCAACAACAACAACAGCAACAAAAAACAAGTGTCCTGAAAGAAAAAAAAGCTCAACTCCTCCCCTCTCTCTCTTTCAGCTACAACTGTATTGTTGGATACTTACCATGCCATGCTTATACACCCCTTCCACAGTGCCACAACTAAAATAGAGAGAGAGAGAGAGAGAGAGAGAGAGAGAGAGAAGAGAGAGAGAGAGAAAGAGAGACACAGACAGCGACAGAGACAGACAGACAGCGACAGAGACAGACAGACAGAGAGAAATATCACCCTCTGATTGAGGATGCCGTCCACTTGGTGACTGGCCATTACCCCCACTCTACACACTCATCCTCTGAAAATGCCCTCTCAAACAATGGGGCCAGTGGAGAGCCACTTGAGCCATAATAGGCTGACATGATGTATGCATTGCCATAGGTGCCCTGCATCATAACCATTACACACACACACACATAACCAACACTGGACGATTTTTTTTTTTTCGTCCACTGTGGTGACTATGCTGCTTAATTCAGCATCTGAGTGTCAAGTGAAATTCTGACAGGCAGCCAGTGACATCTCCCTCTTTCTGTGTGTGTGTGTGTGTGGAGTGTGTATGTGGTGTGTGTGTGTGTGTGTGTGTGTGTGTGTGTGTGTGTGTGTGTGTGTGTGTGTGTGTGTGTGTGTGTGTGTGTGTGTGTGTGTGTGTGTTTGTGTGTGTGTGTGCACGCACATGCATGCATGTGTGCATGCATGAGAGAGAGAGAGGAGAGAGAGAGAGAGAGAGAGAGAGAGAGAGAGAGAGAGAGAGAGCATGTTTGCAATGAACTGGAAAAACATTTCCCTCCAAAACATGATTCAGACCAGCCCTAAACTTGTCATTCAGTAATGTAATGTGTGTGTGTGTGTGTGTGTGTGTGTGTGTGAGAGAGAGAGAGAGAGAGAGAGAGAGAGAGAGAGAGAGAGAGAGAGAGAGATAGAGAGAGAGTGAGTGTGTGTGTGTGTAACTACACATTTTTTTTGTGGAAAAAATCTTCAATGATAGGATTCAGATCACCCCTACACTTGTCACTCACTGAGCACCCACCAACAAAGAATATCATCATACCATGCAGACATACAGTTCACAAGTAATATGATTCACTGGTTACAAAAGAACAAGAAAGTGAATGGGTGTACACAGTGTAAGGTTTATCCTGGAACAAATATAAATACAGAACACTTCTGCATAACTGAAAGTACATATGTACAAGCAACTCCTCTCTCTCTTAGGAGATGCAGGCATGCACACATTTATGTGCTAAAAATATGCCCCCCCCCCCCCCCCCCCAAGCGCATGTGCACGCACACACACACACACACACACACACACACACACACACACACACAATGTATGAGGCGCTCTTCGCACAAGTTGATATGGACATCATTCTGGTGTGGTTCAACAACAATGTGGTATAATCAGATCAGTTATGTGTGTGAATCTGTCTACCTACCTATCCATCAATCTATAGAAGAGGGTATGACACGCACAAACTAGCAAGGGTCTGAAAGACGAAAAAGCTGAGCATAGGCCAGACCCTTTTCTTTGTATTGTTTCCTTCATTTCTCTTCATTCTGGAGTGGGGTGGAGTCATAAAGTCAAGTCAAAGTCAAAATCACTTAATTATCTCAAGGTCAACATCACTTTCTTACCTCAAAAGTGAGAAATAAAGATGAATTAGTCTTGTGACACGACTTGGTGTCAGTGACCATGAAAGCAACAACAACAGCAACAAAAACTTAAAATCATCAGCAGTAGGTTGATCCATCAACTCTGACCAAAGTACATCACAAAATCACCATCTACTTTTCTTCATCCACACACACAGCCAGTACATGCAAGCTTCCTCAGTAAGCATTTTTTTTTTTCTGCCAAAACACACTTACTTCTAAAATGTAACCCTTTCTGTCTTGGATGTGAACAGAAGTGTGTGTGTGTGTGTGTGTGTGTGTGTGTGTTTATGTGTTTGTGTGAGTGCGGGCACGCATGTGTGTGTGCATGCATGAGTGTGTGCGCGAGTACATGTGTGCGTATGTGTGTGTTATGTTGAACAATTTAGTTGTGGGGGAAAACAGGTGCAGGCTAACAATTCCTCTGTCATTACATTAATGACTTGGCAATGACAACAAAAATATTTTAAAAGAAAGGTGGAGAGTGGGTGTGAGTGAGGGAAAGGGACAGGGGAAAAAAGGTAAGAAGAATGAAAAATCTGGGAAATATGTATCATCAAATATCAAACCCTTGACTAGCACCCATCTGTCTATCTATCTATCTAAAAGGGTAAAAACTTAAAAACTTCCCCATTCCAGAATGAAAGGGTATATTCCACTTCTAGAGAGACACAGACCAATGTACGAAACTGGGCCTTTTTTCCCCCTGCCTAAATCTGAGGCAAAAGACAGGAGAATCAGGAACACAAGTACAATGATTTTATATATTGCTGCGTTTCACTGCCAGGCTTATTTACAGCAGAACACAATGTTATTTGCAGGTGAAGCCATCGATAATATATCAAAATAGAGGATGCAGAGAGAGAGAGAGCGCGAGAGAGAGAGAGAGAGAGAGAGAGAGAGGCAGGGAGGGAGGCAGGGAGGGAGGACTGCCCTTTTCAGGCAATATGCACACAAATGGCAACAGGCTACAGGGTAACGCACCGACCAGCTAAGCAACAAGAAAAGAGAAAACTGAAAGACAAACAAAGTTGAGATGAACAACCAGAGTTTCATGTATTCACAGTCAAAATGCCAAAGGTCAGAAGCAGCCACCCTACAACTGTCCACAGTAACACACGCTGCATCACCATCTCATCATCAAATTTTAGCACCAAACAGTTACAATCAGAACTCATAACTCAAAGGTAAATCCTGCAATATGTCTTTGCTGTAGTCAATCTCCCATGCCTTGACTATATAACTGCAGCAAGTGATCTGAACGTACTGGTTATCACATGAGTTGTATCACACAAGTTGATTAAGTGACAAATATCCCAAGCAATTAACACCATGTGTCTAGAATCCACACTGCTTCCAGTTCCACACATCATCATGAACTGTACAACTGCAAGCGAAATACAATGGAGACTGAAGCATTACACAATCAAACTGTCAAAGAGAGAGAGAGAGAGAAGAGAGAGAGAGAGAGAGAGAGAGAGAGAGAGAGAGAGAGAGAGAGAGAGAGAGAGAGTGGTGTGGTGGGAGGGGAGGGAGGGAGGGGAAGAGAGACAGAGACACAGAGAGAGAGAGACAGGGACTGAGGGGGACAGAGAGAGAGAGAGAGAGAGAGAGAGAGAGAGAGGGAAAGAGAGACAGGAAGGAGTCAACAATCAATAAGAAGCTAAAAAGCAGAGGGAAGATGGGGAAGAAGAGAGACACTCAGTTAATCATCACTATGAAGATTCAAAAACAAAACAGAGAAAGACAGAGACACTGAGACAAAGAGAGAGACACACAAAGACGGGAGGAGACAAAGAGAGAGAGACAAAGATGGAGGAGACACAGAGAGTTAGTTATTATCAATCAGATTAAAAACCAAAAGGGTTAAAGCCAGAAGTCTGGTTTCAGCTGGCGCTTTGAACAGCTGCTTGCTATACGTTATATGCATTGCTTGTTATGCAAAAAAAAAAAGAGACAGATACACAGAGAAGACCTCACAAAACAAGCCAAAATAAAAAAAAAACAAAAAAAAACAAAGAAAACAAAACAAAACAAAACAGAAAAGAAAAAAGAAAAGAAAAAAGCAGAAGACAAAAGCAGAGCTTTTCACAGCTTTCTGTTCTAGATCTTAGAAGCTTAGTGTTCAATGACTAAAGAAATCAAACTACAATCTGAAAGGGAAAAAAAAAAAAAGCCCACACATGAACATTCTGTCAGTAATAAACACACGCAGAAAGAGCTAAAAATCCAGGTTAGAACTCTCCAGTCATCAGAAGAGCTACCATCAGCTCAAAAGATCTGTACAGAAAGGGTTAAACTCTAGCTTGACGAAGCAGAGAAACAAATCAAAACTAATCAAACCAGCAGGTAACGCTGGCCGGAGGAAAAAAAAAAGAGTAAAAAACCAGAAGGAAAAAGAAATTCAGCATCACTCAGTCAAGACCAGTAGGCTCAAACGACAAGGTTCCAACCTAATGCTGTCAAGACTAGCAGAGAAGAAAACTGAAGGAAGACCTCTGTTCTGAGCAAAGCAATGTCAGGGAAGGAAGCTGAAAGGCAAGACCAGGTCCTAAACAGGGGACCCAAGCAGAGAGACAAGAGCAAGGCTTAAGCAGTCAGATCACAAGAGTTCTGTACAAGTGAGGTCAGCCAGCCATTACCAGCTGACCCTAAGCGACTGCTGTAGCAAAGGAGAGAGGGAGAAGAGAGCGGGGAGAAAAAAATGCCGTCAAAATGAATGGAGAGAATGCTGCTGCTGGTCAGTTTGAAGCCATCAGAAACAGGCCAGTCTACGCAAAGCAGTGGCCGAGTGGAAACAGGGTGTCAAAAAAGTGGAGGCCTCAAAACCTTTACCCGCTTCCTCTTGATAGGAGGAGATGACGGTGGTGGTGGTGGCGGCGGCGGTGGTGGTGACATCCACCTCTTCATAAGGGTGATAATCCACCACTCTTCCCCCACCCATGATCTCCTCTGGAGGGGCCACCTCCGCCTCCCCCTCCACATCCACTGCGGCCACGCCCTCAGCCACCTCCTCTGTACCTACCAGGGAGGGGGCAAAAGCCACACTGACAATCATGCACATCGCACTTATCAAGTCATGCACTGCCCCACAACTACTTCTGTCACGCCCTCAAGACCACGTAACGCACATCTACCATCTGTGTCATCTCTCAGTCGTTGAGCTAACATGCAAATTTTCATATGAAAAAAATTTTCCAACACACATTAAGTGTGCATGCAAGCTTATTTAAGGTTTTAAACTCATAACCCAACAAACTTAAACAATTACTACGCCGCTGAAGGAAAGAATCAAACAAATCAAACGAAGGACAAATAATCACTTATCTTCTCAAACTGGGCACAAAAACTGGTAACTGATTGTTCATTCTTCATGTTCATTGCCTTGAATACTGTTTGTCTTGCCTGAAGAAGACCAAAAAGGTCAAAATACGCCATGTTTGTCAAGTAGTTTGCTTCTTTTGTTTGGCGGCATAGTAATTTTTCAAGTCTCTTTCCATTTCAACCTGCAGACACCTCACTTTGAAGCAAACATTATAACCCAGCAGAGTGCCTGAAGCCTTTTCAGGGGTAGTCAACAAGTCTGCCACAAAAAGGGTCTCATCTGAAAAAGAACTACCTGACAAGACAACACCTACATCACTGACTGACACGGCAGGTGATGAACCGACATCCTCAAGGTGGATAAACCCTAATCACACTGACAGCACCAGCAACACAAAAGATTTCAATCTCAATAACAAAATAAATAAATACACAAAAACAAAAAGAAAAACACATCATTGGAAAGCAATGAAACACAATGAAAAGAACAGAAGAAAACCCACACAGGTAAAACATACACTGCACAATGCACAGCCGGAATCTACTCTGGAGAAGGTATACACACTCACTACCTTGTCACCATATGATTTAAAAAAAAAAAAAAATCTGTCATAAACTGTGACGAGTTGAAAAAAAAAAGAAAAAAGTGTCAAAGACATTCTAAAACGAAGAGACAAGACAGTCAGCCATAAAGGCAGTCCAGAGCAGTCGATGGCAGTAAACAAGTAACAATGCATATAAATAACAATGCATGTCTTATTTGAAAGAAAGAAAAAGATTTAGAAAGAAAAGGGGTTAGTTACCGCCAAGGACACAGACAAACAGATTACAGGACAAAACACTCTGAAACTAGCATATCTTATAGTTCAAAAAGAATATCAATGCAGGTAAATGCATAAACACCGATGAGAAGTCAATACATTCATAATATAGTTACATGTTACATTTGATTGTTATAACAAAGTTACTAATCAGTGCATAGCACAGTAACAGAGACTGAGAGCAGATTGAGTGAGAAAAGAAAAAGGAACAGACATACATTCTGTCTAAACACATAAGCAAAAAAACAAAAACAAAAGGAAACAACCAAACAAAAAATTCTGTCTGCACACAAAAGCCAGAAATAAAAAGGATGAGGAATATGATCGTTCTATGTCAATACATGTAGACTCACTTCATGCACTCTCACAACAAAAAAATAATGATTTAAAAACATCCTGGACAAGGACAGAGGCCAGTTAAGTTTATATACTGTCACAGAAGCAAGATCTGATCACATAACCTATGGCACATTGACAAATTCATATAAAACTGTCACAGGAGTCTGATAGTCTTGTTTTCATTAGATTGTTACCATGAAAGAAAAGAAGTTGCTTCACTGTTAATATTATCTTAATAAAAAGGCATAAATCTAACCAAAGAGACTGGCCATGGCCTACACTTGAAACAGACTTGGAAGTACACACAGCCGTTAAAACAGATAATGTTGAAATCATCTTGAGGCAATGAGATTGCACTTGCTCAAGCAACATAGCAGAAACTGTAACAATCTTGTCTGAATATGAGCAAGACAATCTGGACCTGCCTGTTCGTGGAATATGATCACCATAAGCGAGCGTTCTTACTAAACTGTGTGTGTATGTGTGTGTGTGTGTGTGTGTGAGTGTTTGTGTGTGTGTATGTGTGTGCGTGCACGCATGTGTGTGTGTGTGTGTGTGTGTGTGTGTGTGTGTTGTGTGTGTGTGTGTGTGTGTGTGTGTGTGTAAGCATGCATACCTGCATATCTGTGTAAGCATGTGTATGGCTGATGTGTGGGGGTGTGTATAAAGTATGGGGCCATAAGGTTTTCGCACAGTAATATTCTAAACATGATCTTCCCAATACAAATACAGAATATATGTCAACCCCTAAATGTGAACTCAAACTAAGGAGCTCACCAAACACAAAGGTAACAAGAAGATTAAAAAAAAAAAAACCCAGCAAGGTATCTCAAGGGATGTTACACCCATACCACCCATCCCTCCCCCCCTTCAGCTCCTGCCTTCCCCCCTCCCATCCCCCACTTCCCTCCACCCTCCTTCCTTTTTCATTCCTGTAGCCCCTGGCTCTAATTCAGCCCTGCATGCCTTCAGGTAAGGAAGACAGAGAGATTTCCCTCCCCCTGCCCCTGTACTCCTGCCCCCTTTCTCCCTGCGGTCCTCTTGACACACACACACACACACACACAGAGCCCTCACACATCCATGGGGCAGGGAGGGGAGAAGCAGTGTGGTGCACCCACTCCACAGGCAATCAGGCCACACTATGGATTGTTCCCCCCCTCCCCCTCCCCGCCCTACCCCTCCTTTATTTTGCGAGGATGGGAGACAACTTCAGAGCACTGCTGCCTATATTCACCTTTTCTTTCAAAATAACTGACAGGGGAGACAATTTCAGAGCACTGCTGGCTCTATTCACCTTTTCTTAACATAACTGACAGGGGGGAGACAACTTCACAGCCACGACTGGCTATTCACCGTTTCTTATTAAACTGACAGGGGAGACAACTTCAAGGCAATGCTGGCTGAAGTCACCTTTTTCTTAACTGACAGGGGTGACAACTTCAAAGCACTGCTGGCTATAGTCACCTTTTTTTTTTTAACAGACAGGGGAAGTCATCTGATCTATGGTTGTGACTACCTGTACTTTGAATGTGAAAGAATATAACGGGATCCATGAAGATGAAATAATGCCTGAACATGCATTCGTTAAGGTAAGAAAATGCAGATTGCTAACATCACTGACAAATCTGCCCCCGTACAATCACACCCCTATACCAGACATAACATAACACACACACACACACACACACACACACACACACACACAAATATGTATATTCTGCCCATCCCCATCACCCCTCTCTCTCTCTCTGTATCAGTATTTCAAATGTCTATCTTCACAATCAACAAAGCAAAAGAGAGACAGGCTGACAGAGGAGCAGCTTAAGACAGAGAGACAGAAGGGAAGAGGAAGCCATGATGCGCTCTAAATACTGTCTGCAGGCAAAGGGTATTTAAAGGTGAAAGAGGTCATAAATCTCACAGTACGAACTAACAAACCTGTCCACTGTTCTGCCTTCAAAGGAACCTTAAAAAATTACCGTACCACCACCGGCTTACTTTGGCCTTTAATCATGTGCTTTTTGCTGCCTCTTTCTCTCCTTCTGTGTTCTGTGTGTGTGTGTGTGTGTGTGTGTGTGTGTGTGTGCATATGAATGTGTGTGCATGCTGTGTGTGCATATGAATTCATGCAGGTGTGTGTGTGTGTGTGTGTGCGTGTGTGTGTGTGTGTGTGTGTGTGTGCGCGCGTACATGCGTGCATGCATATATGTGTGTGTGTGTGTGTGTGTGTGTGTGTGTGTGTGTGTGTGTGTGTGTGTGCATGTGTGTGTGCGCGTGCACTTGCGTGCGTGCGTGCATGCGTGCGTGCGAGTGTGTGTATGTGCGCGCGCACGCGTGCGTGCATGTGTGTGTGTGTGTGTGCGCGTGTGTGTGTGATTGATGCGAGTGTTTTCATGCATCCACAGGCCCTGAATTCAAAACCCCACAACAGAAGAGACAGTAGCTTCCATTCAGATTTGTCAGTTACATGCAAAATGTTAAAAAAAAATGGAGCAAAAAAAAAAGAAAAGAAAAAAGAAAAAAACTAACACAAAAGGCGCAGCGAAACTGTTAGCACAGTTACAGTCAAGGAGAAATTAAATTAACAAAAAAAAAGCCAGAGAGTACACAAAAGCCAATCACTGAAGATCAAATGCACAGGGCTTTACTCAAAACGCAACCAAAAAAGGTATCCAACTTGAAAAAAAAAAAAAAAAAAAAAAAAAAAAGAAAAAAGAATAATGAAGAAGAAGAAGAAGAAGCAGAAATTTTCAACATATACAGAAGCATCCGTCCAAAACATTCACAGTCAGATCCAAACTGAAAAGAAGGGACTTGGCCAGGCTGAGTATGATAGGCCAAAGACACAAGTTGTTGTCACAGGAGCCTAGTATATACTACGCTACAGTCAACAGAAGGCAGGAGTGTCACCACAAGTCAGCCAACACATAAAGACGACGACCGACCAGAGAACACAGCAAAGAGATGTTTATCTATCTACATATAAGTCTGAAGCGGCAGCGGTCCACAGAGTTCGTTCTGTCAAAGCAAAGGGCTTTTGGAATTGCAGGCATTTACCATTCTGAACATTCTGGACCTCGTCCGGCACCGGAGCGGATTCCACCTGCTCTGCCACCATGGCTGTCACACGGTCTCCTGTTTCTGATGATAGAGCATGCCGTCAAACGCATCAACACATGCAAACTGGGAACATGCACAGTGCACATGCATGAGGAGATCATGACTAGGCATACTGTAAAAAGTTGTGATGCAAAAGGGACAGAAATGTGAAAAAAAAAAGGCTACAAAAAAAAAAGGGTGTCTAATGTGATGTCAAGTGAACAGATACAGCCTAGTACTTTTCACCTTGGCCAAACTGACACTGTGAGAGCCTAAGCTCTATAGATGTCAACTGTATAACACTGCAGAAACATCTGCGCATCTACCATTCAGGAAATAAAACAGTTACAATGGTCCTGTATCTGTACAATCAAACCCTGTGATTTTCTCAAAATGAGCCAAAAATATTTTGTGGTTCACACTTAAAAAGTAGCCCCAAAACATGTTCCGTGTAATGGCTCAAAAACAGTCCTGCAGTTCTGCTTTGCGTATAACAGTGTATAAACAACAGCACTGTGGTTCTGCTTTGTGCATAACAGTGAATAAAAACAACAGCCCTGCAGTTCTGGTTTGTGCGTAGCAGTGAATAAACAGCAGCCCTACAATTCTGCCCTATGTATAATAGTGAACAGACGACAGCCCTGCAGTTGTGTTCCATGAATAATAGTGAATAAATGACAGCCCTGCAGTTCTGTGTATAACAGTGACTAACTACAGCCAAGCAGTTCTATTCTTTGTACAACAGTGAATAAACGACAGCCCTGCAATTCTGTTCCATGTATAACAGTAAATAAATGACAGTCCTGCACTTCTGTTCTATGTATAATAGTGAACAAACAACAGCCCTGCATATAATAGTGAATAAATAACAGCCCTGCAGTTCTATTCTGTATATAGCAGTGAATAAACAACAGCCCTGCAATTCTATTCTGTGTAGAACAGTGAATAAATGACAGCCCTGCAGTTCTGTTTTGTGTATAACAGTGAACAAACGACAGCCCTGCATTTCTGCTTTGTGTTATATAGTGAATAAATGACAGCCTGCAGTTCTGCCTTGTGTATAATAGTGAATAAACGACAGCCCTGCAGTTCTGTTTTGTGTATAATAGTGAACAAACGACAACCCTGCAGTTCTGCTTTGTGTATAATAGTGAACAAACGACAGCCCTGCAGTTCTGCTTTGTGTATAATAGCGAACAAATGACAGCCCTGCATTTCTGCTTTGTGTATAATAGCGATAATAAATGACAGCCCTGCAGTTCTGCTTTGTGTATAATAGTGAATAAATGACAGCCCTGCAGTTCTGGACTTCTGGACTTTAAACAAAAAAAAAAAAAAGCCATGCAGTTTGTTCCCAGTATATTAGAGAACGCTGCAATTCTGTTCTGTCGTGACAGAGAACAAAATTAATGGCAACTCTGCAGGATCCGTAAGGGAACAACAATTTTTTAAACTGAGAACAGTTCCAAAAAATACTATGATATATAAGAAAAACTTTGACATTATTCAACATATAACATCAACACATCAGAAAACACTCCCCAAATACAACAATATTCCACATGCAAGCTGGTCTATTTTCAACGGTCCGTAATCATGATCTTTTCATGGCAATGCACCCATCTAAACTTGCAAAATTTGCACACGAATGTTGGTCTGCTGTTACATGATCTCCTTTATGAATAATTTCACAGTCTATCACAACAAGAACGACAAAACAGCCTACGGTTGTGTTTCTTACAAGACAGATAAAAAAAAAGAAAAGAAAGCAAAACAAAATAGGGGAGACAAGCTGTGGAGGCATTCTGCTCATGGCAACCTTCCAACTTGCCCACACTGTTTAATCACACTAACACACAACACTGGATGAGTACAGTGGCACAAAGCAGCTGTCAGTCACTGCACTCAGTAGGTTAAAGAACAAAGATGAGCTCAAAACTATCACGCAGATCAGACTGGGACTGGGATAGAAATGAAGTTAAACACACACACACACACACACACACACACAAAAACGGAAATTACATCTCTTTCTACATGCCATCTGTCAGTATGTTATCTCTAATGCAAGGGTGCAAGGGTGTGGGCCTTTACAAGGAAGTGTGTGCAAGCATGTGTATGGAGCATCAACATATCAGATCCATCTCAGACAAATGTGTGTTGTCATACCCTTTTCAAGAAACCAGGGGTACAGGGGTGAAGGTGGAGGTAGATGGGAAGGGGGAGGATGGAGGGGGAGGGGGGGGGGGGGGGGGGGCTGGTAATCATCCCTCCAGGAAAAATTCACGGTGGTACAAATTAAAGTGAACCATGTACCTTTCTTTTTTTTTTTTTCTAGATAAATGAATAATCGCTTGCTTCCCCATATCAAAACTTTCACTCTTTCTTGAGGAAGCTTTTAAAGGGAGTGCACTCTCATGTTACTGGAGACTCAGGCTGGTGCAAAGAAGCTGAGGCCAAACGATATTAATCAAGTGAGCGCTTTCGTGTTCATTAATGACTCACTGATGACGGCTTTGTGGCTTATGGCGAAAATGATTCAAGACCAAACTATCTTCATCAAGCGAGAGTTTTGTGTCTTCATTAATGAGTCACTGACTGACAGTTTTATGGTTTTGGGCAAAACAGCTCAAGTCTTATGAACTGAAGCTGATGACAAGTTGTTCAAACGGCATTCCTCCACAGACAATGATCACCATGTCAGTAGACATCATAAGAGACAGTACAGTATGAATTCTTACACTTCTGATGATTTTTTTTTCTCCACATGATTCTTTCCTTCAAACAGCACTACATTCCCATTTCTACATGGCAAAAATGCTCTGTGTGTGTGTGTGTGTAACAGTGTGAGTGTGTGTGTGTGTGTGTGTGTCCTTCATTTAATGTCTATCCACTATTTGTGATATTAGACAAATCACGTGTGTGTGCGTGCGTGTGTGTGTGTGTGTGTGTGTGTGTGTGTGTGTGTGTGTGTGTGTGTGTGTGTGTGTGTGTGTGTGTGTGTGTGTGTATGTATGCACATGTGTGTATGTGCGTGCATTTGTATGTAGGCATGTGCATGTGCATGCACGTCCACATGCATTTGTGTGTGTGTGTTTTGACATGCATGTATGTGTGTATGTGTACACATGTCCTGTATATCTGCATGTGCAGAATACATGCACAAAAAGAAATATAGGTTGATCTTGTACGAAAAAAAAAAAGTAAGTTGATCCTGTCCAAATAAAAAAACAAAAAGAAAAAAAAATGCATAATAATGTGCACAGACAGATAGTGAAAGTAAACAAGATAAACCAGAAAGTAAAAAAAAAGGGGAAAAAAAAAAAAAAAAAGCTGATCATTGAAGGTGGGGTGGAACAGCAGAGTAAAGTAACGTGAAGCTGTTGGGCCATTTTGTAACCCTAGTGTTCAAAGAGCATTTTCGACAAGAGAAAACTGGAGAGTCCTTGCGGCACAATGCAGTAACGCCAACACTCTGCACACCCAGCAGTCTGAAAGGCAGGGGACAATAGACTCAATCTGTATACATGGGTGTGTGCGTGCGTGCGTGAGTAAAAGGCATGTGTGTGTGTGTGTGTGCACTGTGTGTGTGTGTGTGTGTGTGTGTATGTGAAGGGGTGTGTGTGTGTGTGTGGGGGGGGGGGGGGGGGGGGGGGGCACAAAGATTGCACAGCCAATGGGCGTTTTCCACAGGGTGGTGAGGGTGGGAGGCTTACCCGAGAACAACTGGTTCCTTTCAGACACTGAGATCTCTCTCTCTCTCTCTCTCTCTCTCTCTCTCTGTCTACTTCTTTGTCAGTACAACTTTGAGTTAATCTGACAATAAATTGGTTTCAGTCTGTCTACTTCCCCCTGCAGGCAGATGCACAGTGTGAACATGCAATGTCCCAGCTTTGTTCTGGACTCCTCCCGGCCACTCTCACAGCTCTCTGGGTTGATCTGACAACACAACATTCCCTCACACCTACAGTTCCACTGGGAAGAGGTGGTACTGTGTGTGTAGGCTAACGAAGGAGGTGTAACACACTGTATGGGATAGGGAAAGGGGGGGGGCTGGAGGTGGGGGTCTGGAATGTATGTAAATAGATGTGTGTGTGTGTGTGTGTGTGTGTGTGAGCATGGGTGATGGTGATTGTTCAAAGGGTGTATGCATGTGGGAGGGGTGTAGGATAGCCAAGGTGTGTGTGTGTGTGTGTGTGTGTGTGTGTGTGAGGATGTGGTCTGCTATCAAACCTGATGACTATTTCAAGGCTGATTCTTTGATCATGACTGGCCACAGCTGTACCATAGTTTGGACCACTGCATGTAAAAAAGGACAGACATGTTCTGTCTCTTCCCCCTCCTTGTCTAACACTTCTCGTTCTTTGTTCCCCTCAGCTGGTCTGTACTGGCAACTGTCTCCTCCTCCCCCCCAACCTCTTTCCCCACTCCCCCCTCCCCCATCCCCTGTATTTTTTTTTCTTCATTTCAGTATTTCCACCTGTTCCATGTGATTCCTCAGATGTCAGCTAACTTATCTCTGATGCAGGATGGCCTATATTACAATTAAAGACAAACTCACTTCCATCCACAAAATGCACTTTCTTTCTTTCTCACTGAAAGCAGAAAAGAAGGTTGGCCATGGATTCCAATGTTAAAAACCAGAAGCACACTGTTTCCTAAAATAAATGCTCACATACAACCTCGTAATACCAAGATTCAGAGTGGATGGGGAAGGAGGGGTGAGGTGGGTGGGAGAGATGTAGGGAGATGGTGGTGGTGGTAGTATATGAGTGGGTCACCACCATCACAAGCACATGAAATGTTCCTCATACAAGCCTTGCTTGCTTATTCCCATGGACACCTTTACGTTCTGTCTGCCAAGTGAAGTTCATTCATCCACTGATGCATGTGCAGATGACAGAAATATTTCGTTGTGTCCGGAAGAATCCAGAAAGCTCCAGAAACAATGTCGTTCTGCTCAGCTATTCATTAACTCTAAAATTTTCACTGCAGTTGTATTGGATTATACCATGTCAAGGTCTGGTAACATTCAATTTTGAACACTATAAATAACTGGGAATGGAAGGGGTTTTTTTTTGTTGTTGAGAATGAGAATGAAGTGTACATTATTTTGCATTTTGCTTGACTCATTTTCTGCTGTGGAACCATTTCAGTCGTTCATATGAAGAGGGAAACTTCTGTGTCTCCTCCCCCTAGGCCTCAAAGCTTCAGAGTCAACCTTTCCTGTCCAGATATGACTGAATGTCGAGATTAGAAGTAGGTCTTGTTTTCAATTCAGTACATGTTCTACATACCTGAAATGTCTCCCCTACCTAGAACAGGAGTGTTTTTTTTTCACACAGTGGCAGACCCAGACGCCCATACATATTAAATACTTTGCACATATACCCTTCATCAAACACTCGTAACATAACATGACGTGTGTGTGTGTGTGTGTGTGTGTGTGTGTTCAGGCTGGTGTGAAACACTTGTCTGTAAACCTCTTTGAAAATGACTCTGAGGGAACAACATTCTGTCACATCTACATGACAAAACCACTGTTGGGTATAGACTTTCTGCACGGGGGGGGGGGGGGGGGGGGGGGGGGGGGAATTCATGAATGACACATAATGTCTGATGGGATTGCTTACGTTATCAGTCAACCTCACATCAAGTGACATCACACAATTTTCTTTTCTTTTTTTTTTTTTTTTTTTTTTTTTTTTTTTAACCCTTGGGGTCTGACCAACAAGCATACACACCGGATTGGTTTAGCAAAAAAAACACAACAAAAAAAAGTGACGCTATTCTGCAGCTACAGACAGCTGCAGCAGAGAGAAAGAGCCATGTCAGAATGTATTGAAGGTGTGGGAAATTCTGGTATGATTCATAAACTGGGACAGGCAGACCGACTAACAGACAGCGTCACCGGAAGGCCCCTAATCTTCCCCAACTGTGTGGACACGGGGAGGTTGGGCTGTCACCCACTCTTGGCATGGAGAGGGACGGGGAGAAAAGGCAGCGGAGGAGGGGAGTGTGGAGGGCATTGCGGGGGGGGGGGGGGGGGGGGGTGTCTTTTAAGGGCCTTCTATCACTGGGCTGAACCCCTCCACCCCGCCCCCACCCCATCTCTTCTCGAAAGCGCTGAACAAGGAGCAGACCAACTTGACACATTCAGCTCTACATACGGGAAGGTCAGGGCCTGATCAAATCAGCATTTCGCTTAGGCCTATCACTTTGCAACCTCCCCCCCCCCCCCACCCCACCCCATCCCATCCCAAATCCCGTCCCTCATCCACGCTCCTCCCTTTCTCCTCCCCCTACCTTCCCCAACCTCCCTCTCCAACCCTGCCCACAAGTTTGCTGGATGACAAATTCAAACTGTCAGGATTTTTATACAACGGGGGGGGTGAGGCGATGGACCACTTGTGAAAAAAATGATCGTGTCCTCTGCATGTTTGGGCTGGGCTGGTTGGCTTTGGCGGGGGGGGGGGGGGGGGGGGGGGGGGGGGGGGGGGGGGAATGGGGGAGCAGCAACTGGGAGTGGGGGGCGAGTGGGAGAGGAATGAAGGCCCTTGTCACCCACACACTTCACATCAGGTCGATCTGTGCTGGTGTCCTCATTCCTGAATTTCTTTCCTTTCCTTTTTTTTTTTTTTTGTCTTGTCTCTCTCTCTGTGGTCGATGCTCTCTGTTCTCCTATTGAGGGAAACTAGGTCAGTGCAAACTGCACAACTATCGCAGTAAGACGTTGTACTCCCTGTGCATGGTAAAATATCACTGTGCAGTTTCCGAATCTTTATTCATAGTACGACTACTACCAGGGTGGGCGTTGTTTATATTCCCTGTCCATGTTGAAATATCGCAGCGTAGTATCCTGAATGTTTGTGGATGGTGTGAGGTCACATTCCCTGCACATACTTCAAACAGCGCTGCGCAGTACCCTATGCTCTTTTCACTGTACAACTGTCAATGTGGGGCGTTTTATTCCCTGTCTATGTTGAAATGTTAGTGCGCAGTGTCCTGATGCTTGTTCATTGCGCGACCCACTGAATTGCAGCTTTACATTCCTCGTGTGCACTGAAATACCACGATGTTGTGTGCCAGTCAGTCAAGTGTATCTTGTAACTGTCATCAACTGTGGCCTGCTTCTTCCGTCCGAAAAACCGTCAGTGTGTTATGTCTTAGTCTAAGTTCGCTCTAGAACACTTATCATACTGTGGTCTTGGTCTCTGTGGGTTTTATGAAGTATCTCTGTCTGGTGATTTGGGTGTGTATGTTTGCAATGTAGTGTTTTTCTTACACGCACACAAACACATACACACACTCTCTCTCTCTCTCTCTCTGTCTCTCTCTCTCTCTCTCACACACACACACACACACACACACACACACACACACACAGTCTCTCTTTCTGTCTATCTGTCTGTCTGTCTGTCTCTCTCTCTCTCACACAGTCTTTCTCTCTCTCTCTCTCCTCCCCCTCTCTCTCTCTCTCTCTCTCTCTCTCTCAAAGCCTCTCTCTCTCACACACACACACACACACACCTTCAACACAACATTTCTGCAAATCGTCCACTTTGTGTATGACACCCACCCTTTAGCTGTACCCAGTCATGACGCCGTACAAAAGACCGCACAGATAAGTACGTGTCACTATGTCAAACACTTACAAAGTGCGCTCTCTCACTCTCTCTCTCTCTCTCTCTCTCTCTCTCTCTCTCTCACACACACACACACACACACACACACACACACACACACACTCACATTCTATCAGTTGTTCGCCCACCTCAACCACAGACGGTACGAATGGGAACCGGTTGAAGCATTTTACACTTGGCCTGCCTACGTTCAGGCCAAATTGTTGTCACACTCTCCCACAAGTTTGTGCTGGGAGAGTGAAATTCTTCCCTCCCCTTCTTCTATATGTGGAATACGTGGCAAGTGACATTCACTGCTGTCAGTCACAATGTGTTAAAGGGTTGTGTCATGACTCGATGTTTATTTTAGTTCATGCTTCCTCTTTCAGGCTTTTCCAGTGCTTTTTTTTTTTGGTTTCTTTTCAGTCTTATCGACTCATCTGCATCCTTCTCTTGTCATGGATGTGTGTGTGTGTGTGTGTGTGTGTGTGTGTGTGTGTGTGTGTGTGTGTGTGTGTATGTATGTATGTATGTATGTGCGTGTGTGTGCGCGCATGTGTGTGTGCGCGCGTGTGTGTGTGTGTGTGTGTGTGTGTGTGTGTGTGTGTGTGTGTGTGTGTGTGTGGGAGAGAGAGAGAGAGAGTGAATGTGTGTGTGTGTGTGTGAGCGAGTGAGTGAGTGAGTGAGTGAGTGAGTGTGTGTGTGTGTGTGTGTGTGTGTGTGTGTGTGTGTGTGTGTGTGTGTGCGTGCGCGCGCGTGCGCGTGCGCGTGCATGCACACATGCGTGTGTGTGTGCGTGTATGCCAGTGTGCGCATGCCTGTGTCTGAAACTCTGTGTGTGTGTGTGTGTGTGTGTGTGTGTGTGTGTGTGTGTGTGTGTGTGTGTGTGGTTTAGTGGTCTGATGTACACGTAGAGCAAAGAGTTTGTTACATGACATAGCTGTCCGACTCTCATGTGTACTAGGTCGCATTATTCCATTTACGAAACTTTTGCATAGGTTGTGCGCGCGCTAGAGAGAGAGAGAGAGAGAGAGAGAGAGAGAGAGAGAGAGAGAGAGAGAGAGAGAGAGAGAGAGAGAGAGAGAGAGAGAGAGAACTTGGTTTTGTTCATATGTGAGTGAATGTTGCGCGTACGTCTATACGTTTTTATTGCGTGGAAATATTTTTGAGTGTGTGTGTGTGTGTGTGTGTGTGTGTGTGTGTGTGTGTGTGTGTGTGTGCATGTGTGTGCATGCGCGCGCGCGCGCGACGAGAGAGAGAGAGAGAGAGAGAGAGAGAGAGAGAGAGAGAGAGGGGAGGGAGGTGGGGAGAGAGAGAGAGAGAGAGAGAGAGAGAGAGAGAGAGAGAGAGAGAGAGGGGAGGAGAGGTTGGTTTTATTTGTCTGTGAGTCAATATACGTGCGTGTACGCATACACGTGAGTAGGGGGAAGGGGGAGGGTTTTCTTGTGTGTGTGTGTGTGTGTGTGTGTGTGTGTGTGTGTGTGTGTGTGTGTGTGTGTGTGTGTGTGTGTGTGTGTGTGTGTGGTGTGTCTGTGAATGTGCGTGCGTGCGTGCGTGCGTGCGTGCGTGTGTGTGTGTGAGTGTCTGGGTGGTGTGTGTTTTTGTGTGCATGTGTTTGGGGGGTGGGGGTGGGGGTCTTTTTCTTTTTTTTTTATGGTGAGAGAGATTTTCCACCTTGTACAGTTAAGCCGTAATTTGTTTCATTGTTACAATTTCTCATTTTATCATTTTATTTGAAAATGTTAAATGCTTCCCTGTTAATTTTCCTTTGTGATTTTTATGTCATTCAGATGTTTACTTGGATTATTTTCGTTTTCTCATTAATTTATTAATTCTTTTAAAATGTCAGTAGAACACTATGTTAACCTGACAGTAAATGGTTTCAGTCAGTCAGTCAGTCAGTGTGTGTGTGTGTGTGTGTGTGTGTGTGTGTGTGTGTGTGTGTGTGTGTGTGTGTGTGTGTGTGTGTGTGTGTGTGTGCGCGCGCGCGAGTGCGTGTGTGTGCGTGCGTGTGTGTGCGCGCGCGCACGTGTGTGTGTACACCCACATCAATTTGTTTGCATATGACAAGCAAGGGTGTGTTTTGCTCATGCAGCACTGTACAAATATTTACTATGAACCAACTGGAAATGACCACAAAGTTCCAGGTCTCTCATTTCCATCTATCCCTGCCTCTTCTGTTTCTTCTGTATGACTGTCATCTCTCTTCTTCCCCACCCCACCTCCCCACTTCTCCCACACTGTCTAACTTTCCACTCGCTGTCTTCTCTCTCTCTTCTCTCTCTCTCTCTCTCTCTCTCTCTCTCTCTCTCTCTCTCATCTCCATCCTCTTTTGCTCCTTGCTTTTTTTTTTTTTTTTAAATTTCTTCTTCTTTTTTTTCTTCTTTTCCTTCTCTTCTGCATCTCTGGCTGACATTGTGGAGTTCATCTAATGTCATGCATACTGTTTATTATCATTACAATAGACATCATAGATGTGCTTTGGTAAACATATGCTTGTTTATTCATGATAATATGCGTCATCAAAATGTCTTGTCAAGTTCTCTATTTGTTCTTCCCTCTCTGTTTCCTGATCTCTTCAACCTGTTGTTTGCATGCCTATTTCTCAGCAAGCTCTCTATTTGTTCCTCCATCTCTATTTCTTAATCTCTTCAACCTGTTGTATGCACCCTATTTCTCAGCAAGCTCTTTATTTGTTCTTCCATCTCTATTTCTAATCTCTTCAACCTATTGTTTGCATCCCTACTTCTCAGCAGGCTCTCTAGCTGTTCTTCTGTCTCTATTTCTTAATCTCTTTCAACCTGTTGTACACACCCTATTTCTCAACAAGCTCTCTGTTTGTTTTCCGTTTCTATTTCTTAATCTCTTCAACCTGTTGTACACACCCCTATTTCTCAGCAAGCTCTCTAGCTGTTCTTCTGTCTCTATTTCTTAATCTCTTTCAACCTGTTGTTTGCACCCTATTTCTCAGCAAGCTCTCTATTTGTTCTTCCATTTCTATTTCTTAATCTCTTCAACCTGTTGTACGCACCCCTATTTCTCAGATAGCTCTCTCTTTGTTCTTCCGTTTCTATTTCTTAATCTCTTCAATCTGCTGTATGCCTCTCTATTTGTTCTGCCCTCTGTATTTCTTAATCTCTTCATTCAACCCGTTGTATGCATCTCTATTTCTATATCACTGGAAGCAGTTGTATTCAGCTCTATTTGACTTCTCACTCACTTCAACCTGATCATTCATCTCTGTTTCTCATTCACTTCAAGTCACTACGTGTCACTATGTTCATCTACATTTCGCAATCATTTCAACCTGTTAGAATTGCATTTGTCTACATTTCTCAATCACTCCAACTGCTTGTATTCATCTCTACTTCATCACTTCAATCTCTGGTATTCATTTCTATTTGACTTCTAAATCACTTCAACCTGATGTATTAATCTCAGTTTCTCAATCACTTTAGTCTGTTCTATTCGTCTCTGTTTCTCAATCACTTCAATCTATTGTATTCATCTCTGTTTCTCAATCACTTCAGCCTATATTATTCTCTCTGTTTCTCAATCACTTCAGTCTATTGTATTCCCTCTGTTTCTCACTCACTTCAATCTATTGTAATCATCTCTGTTTCTCAATGCAAACGAGACAAATCTCTGTTTCTCAATCACTTCAGCCTATACTATTCTCTCTGTTTCTTAATCACTTTGGTTTATTGTATATATCTGTTTCCCAATCACTTCAGTCTATTGTATTCTCTCTGTTTCTCAATCACTTCAGTCTATTGTATTCTCTCCATTAATTTTCTCAATCACTTTAATATATTGTATTCTCTCTGTTTCTCAATCATTTAAATCTATTTATATTCATCTCTGTTTCTCAATCACTTCAGCCTAAATTATTCTCTCTGTTTCTCAATCACTTCAGTCTATTGTATTCGTCTCTGTTTCTCAATCACTTCAGTGTATTGTATTCTCTCTGTTTCTCAATCACTTCAGTCTACTGTATTCTCTCTGTTTCTCAATCACTTCGGTCTATTGTATTCTCTCCATTTCTCAATCACTTCAGTTTAGTGTATTCTGTTTCTCAATCACTTCAGTCTATTGTATTCTCTCGTTCTCAATCACTCAATCTCTGTTTTAATCTATTGTATTTCTCTCTGTTTCTCGATCAATCATTTCAATCTATTGTATTACCATCTCTGTTTCTCGATCAACTTCAATCCACTGTACTGCATTTCTTTGTCTATTGGTGGCTCAATCTACCAGTTTGCAGTGTCTTCACTTTTTTGTCAGTGGCTTCAATCTTAGTGTTCAGCTTCAATCCCAGTGCACTCACTTATCTTTGTGTATGTGGTGGCTTCACTTATCTTTGAGTTATGCAGTGGCTTCACTTATCTTTGTGTTATGCAGTGGCTCCAGTTATCTTTGTGTATGTAGTGGCTTGGCGCCTACACCCAACGGGAGGTCCCTCCCAATCAGACTTTGCTATCTGAATCCAGGGGGGGGGGGGGGGGGGGGGGGGGGGGGGGGGATTAGGAGAGGATAAACCCAACCCCCCCCCCCCTCCCCCGTCACCCCCTTCCCTCCATCCCGGCGTTCAGAGTTCTGTGGAATGCGAGGAAAAGGGGGGTGGGGGGGGGGGGGGAGGAACGGGGTGGGCCTGGGCAGGTGAACAGGTACAAAGTATTTACTATCTGATGTCCGGGCTTTGGGCTGGGGAACTTCACCACAGCAGTATGAGCCCGGTCTGTTGTGGTGTCTTTAATAGGTCTCAGCCGAGTGAACGCCAACCGGACAGGACAATTGACTTGTCCATTTGCCCCTGCTGAGTCAGTGAGTGTGACATGGAAGTTTTGCCATCATTTAAATTTGTACCGGGTGGGAGGGTAGGTATGAATGGGAGGGAGGGAGGGAGGGAGGGGGCGAGGAGAGAGAGAGAGACAGAGAGAGAGAGAGAGAGAGAGAGAGAGAGAGAGAGAGAGAGAGAGAGAGGACAGTGGGGAGGAGAGAGAGAGAGAGAGAGAGAGAGAGAGAGAGGGTGGACAGAGAAAAAGGAGAGTGAAGAAGGTGGAGAAAGATTAAAAAGAAGAAAGTAAGAAGAGTCAGAGAGAGAGAGAGGGACACAAAAATTAAAGAGACAGATTAATAGAGAGAGAGACAGAGCAGGGAGGGAGAGGGAGAGGATGAGGGGGGGGGGGGGGGGGGGGGGGGGGGGGGGGGGGGGGGGGGGGATGGGAGGAGGGGGGGGGGGGGGGGGGAAGAGAAGGGCGTTACAGTCAAGGGAACTATTACACAAAAGTGAATATATTTCTTTGGATCCCTTACCCTCTCCCCATCATCTTTCCCAGTCTCTTGTGAAATTTTCCCATGCCATGTCCTCCTGTGACTAGTTTCAAGTTCACCACACACACAGATAGACACAGACACACACACACACACAGACAGAGATATACTTTCACACACACACACACACACACACACACACACACACACCATTCTTCTCTTCCACTTCCCCTCTATTGCTACCCCCCCACCCCCACCCCCACCCCCCACTCTTCCTCTCCTGGCGAAGGCAGACAGCCAGCCAAACGTTTCCCTGCCAAGCAGACCTGGACTCCTCTGCCCCTGCCACACTTTACCTACCAAACCGTTCTGAACCCATTGTGTGTACAGCGACACCAGCAGGAAGTTTCACTGGGTCCGGGTTTTTGTGCCCCCCCCCCCCCCCCCCCCCTCCCCGCCCCCTGTGTCCCGCCCCGCTCCCCCTCTCTCCCCATCCCCTTCCCTGTCTCCGCTTCATCCCCTGACACGCCCCCCTCCCGCCCCCTCCCCCCCCCCCCCCCCCCCCCTCCTTCCAAGATTCTGTTGAATGTAAAACAGTTATTGCCGGTTGTCTTGATGTATGGTGTAAGTCAAGGTATTTTGCAATGTAGTGGTAGTTTCGGGGAAGACGTGTTGGGATTGGGCAGGGTGGGGCGGGAAGGGGGGTGAAGAGGGAAAGGGGGGTGGTGAGGAGGGAGAGTGGACGTATGCTAGCGTTAACTTTTCTGTTGAAGTTACTTTTGCGTGAATAGGATCTGAAGAAGTAAAAAAAAAGTCCTGAGAAGGAGAGGTGAAAGAAAAGGAGTAGACGAAAAAAGGAAGCTAGGGAGACAATCAGCCAAGGTGTGCATAAGCATGTTGTGCAAGTGGGTTAGAGTATATGATATATGCAGTGCTTGAGAGAGAGAGAGAGAGAGAGAGAGAGAGAGAGAGAGAGAGAGAGAGAGAGAGAGAGAGAGAGTCATTGTATGTATGTACGTACAAGCATGTGCGCGCGCGCGCGCGCGCGTGCATGTGCGTGCGTGCGTGCGTGCGTGCGTGTGTGTGTGTGTGTGTGTGTGTGTGTGTGCGTTTGTGTGTGTAGGTGTGTATGTGTAGGTGTGTGTGTGTGTGTGTGTGTGTGTGAGAGAGAGAGAGAGAGAGAGTGTGTGTGTGTGTGTGTGTGAGAGAGAGAGAGAGAGAGAGAGAGAGAGAGGGGGGGGGAGGGAGGGAGGGAGGGAGAGGGAGAGAGAGAGAGAGCGAGAGAGAGAGAGAGAGAGAGAGAGAGAGAGAGAGGCGGGGTGTGTGTCTGTATGCGTGTGTGTGTGATTGTGAGTGCGCATGTGTGTTAACGATGGTGATAAGCAAAATGAAGGGAAAAAAAAAATCGACTGAGGTGCATAAAACACCCTCTGAACACACAACAGACTGCATCAACACTTTTCTTTTTCTGTGTTTTGTTGCTCTTGCTCTTGCTTGCTTGGTTATATTTTCTACACAATACTCTAACGATATGAACTGGTTTTTTTTTTTTCTATTGTGAAGTGTATTAGATGAGTATATACTACAAAAAAAAAGAATTCCAGCAAAATCACACCACAAAGTGAATTAAAAAACAACAACAACAAAGCAAAGTCAGTCAAGTGTGGTTAAGATAGTGAAACGAAATGTCACTCAAAAAATCAGAACAGCATTTTTCTGTGCCAAAGATCATCATAATTAGGGCAACAGCAGTCCATGGTATTAGCTGTGTGCAAGCTAAGTCAGCCACAACATTAGAACCATCACAACACGCAGGTCTGTGTTTTATCTAAATCATACTCAATGTTGCCTTCATCTATGAAGTCTGCTTTAGGCACACCTGCCTGGTTCTTATCACTGCATCAGCATCATGTCTTAACAGGCGAGTACACCAGAGCCCGTTGGTATTCATAGCCAGCCGGTTTGGGCAAAAAAATGGAACGTTACTGCCGCACGGTGACTAAATCATCAGGAGACTTCTCCAGCATTATTTCACAGGGTTGCTGCATGGTTATGCTCTTGAAGTTTAAATCACTGGGTCCAGTTTCACATCTGCAGCAAGCACCACCAACACAACATCCATCGGAGGTCAGCTTCACCTCAATCAAAACTCATTCAAGTAACAGGCTGGATTCACAGACATGACCTCCAGTACTGGCTGGCTTCACTCGTCAAAGCTGATGCATTTGGAGCTGGCTTCGCCTTTAGGGCATCACCTCCACAAGCTGAAAGCACTGTGGGTAGCTGGTCTCACCTTGTAGGTCTCAGTGTGGTGGGTCTCTCTTTGAAAGAGTTACTGGTGGCTGATATCATTTATATCTCTGTAGCAGGTCTCTACCTGAAACTGTCGGCGGTAGCTGGTCTCATCTTGATGGTATCACTGTAGTGGTTATCTTTGGAACTGTTGTTAGTGGCTGGTTTCACCCTGTAGTTATCAATGTATCAGGTCTCTTTCTGAAACCACTTTAGTGGCTGGTGCCACCTTGTAGGTATCACTGTAGATGGTCTCTCTCTGCAACTGTCATTGGTGGGTAGTCGCAGCTTGAAGACATCACTGGGGTTAACCTCCTCTTCAAGGCATCCCTAGGACTGGCATCCACAGAAAGGCGTCAATGGAATGGGAATTCACCTTGAAGACATCGCTGGAGCTGGCTTCCCCTTTGAGGCATCACTGGGACAGACCTCACCCTGAAGACATCCTGTATTTGACCTTGTCTTGAGAGCATCACTTGGGCTGGCCTCATCTGGCTGATCGGTCAAATTCTGAAGCATTTCTGTGGTGCTGTTGGTGGCTTGGTCAAATTTTGAAGCATTTCTGTGGTGTTGTTGGTGGCTTGTCTCATCAACAGTGCATAACTAAAAGCTGAATGGACTAACTGACAGGAGACTCAGCAGGATGATTTCTTGTCATGACCACTAACTCTGATCTGACAGATGCCTCATCATCATGCCAGCAATAGATGATCTGTTACCACCACATCTGAGATCAGTCTTCAGACCTGCCAACACGCTGTTAATTCAAACGATTCAACAACTAAAAAAAAAAAAGGGGGTCAACATTAGTAGATCTAACACTGCCAGCACTGCACGCTTTGTTGACTGTGTTAGAGTGTGACATCATCAGCACAACATGGTTAGACATCTGCCTCATCAAAGTGTGCTCCAGTCACTGCACAGTGTGCATCATGGTCTGAGAAACGTGCACACACACACACACGCATGCAAGCAAGCATGCACCCACACACGCACACACACACACACTTCCCCCCTCTGCGATCTAATCGACAAAAACTTGTTCATTTCTGTCATCTCTCCACTCTTTCCAGCACCATTTCCATCCTTACCCCCTTTCACTAGTTTCAGTTCCTCTTCATGAGGTAAATAACAATATCCATTACACAGCAGAGCAAGATGAAGCAGATGAAGACAGCACACACTCATTCACACACACACAAAGCATCAGAAAGGAACCAGTCCTGCTGTATTAATTAACGTAGAAAAAAGCCAGAGGTTTTGTAGTTTAGACAGTTCAAGCGGCCCCCCAGGCAAAAAACTTTGGCAAGAGCATGGCAGGAGAGGAGCACTTCTAATCTGTATCTGTTTACCCTCGGAGTCTGAGAGAGAAACATTGGGCTCGGGCAGACCCGTGTCCTCTTCCACGTCCCACTCTGCAGCAATCAGAGCTTGTGGCGGAGCAGGGAAGGCCTCCTCGGCTGACTCCAAGTCTACCACACCTGAGGTTTGTTCTTCAACGGTGGTGCTGACCCAGTCATGGGCGGCTGACACTTGTACGTCATCTTGCTGTTCGATTCCGGTGTCCACTGCTGCAGCAGCCACCTGTACGGCATCTTGTGGCACCACGACGTTGTCCACCACGGGGGCCACTTGAACAGCATCCTGCTGCTCCACGGTAGTGTCCACTACTGGAGAAAAAGCTACATGACACAGCCGACCACATCTGTACCTCCCACCACATTCACTGGGCCTTTTGTTCTTAATAGTACACCTTCATACAGAGGTGAGGTACAAAACAAGCCTTACACCTTAAGAATGGAATTATGGAGAAAGAGAGAGAAAGAGAGAGAGAGAGAGAGACAGACAGACAGACAGACAGACAGGAAGAGAGCTATTGCCTAATTTCCAGAATGATAAAAAGTTTGTGAGAGGCAAAACTGTAAGGAACTAGCAAAAAAAAAAAAAGTCAAAAAAAAAAAAAAAAAATCTGAAAGAAGCAATGACTTTTCTTCAGAATTACAGAATCCTCACCCCCCGCAACACGAATCAATCAACACAGGAAAATTCAGTACAAAACCAGTAACACATCATGCCCTTGCATTTGCATTTCTCTGCATGCATGCAGCATAATGCATCAGTTACATGAGAAAAAAAAGGGAACAATCTGTGTTCAACACAACACACACAAAACAGTGTCTGATTTCAGTGCTCTCTATATCATGCATAACCTTTCTTTCCTTTTTTCTCTCAGAGAGATGAACGATTCTTACCTGCCAGTCGTGTGGGGTGCTGATGACGACCACACTGGTCATAGAGCTGCAGACGGTCTGGCCCTGCCTCTTGAAGTAGTCGTCGGTGGCCTTGTCCACCACCAGCATGGAGGTCTTGTCCCCCTTGCTCTTGATCTTCTGGATGACCACCGTGTGGTTGCTGGCCTCGATGTTCTCCCCGTTCACCTCAATGATGCGGTCCCCTTCTTTCAGGCCCCCCAGCTCCGCTGGGGAGTCAGGGTCCACGATGCCAATGTACTGGCCCGGCTTCTCCTTCTCAGCGTGCAGGTTGAAACCGTAGCCGTCAAAGTCAGGCCACTTGCACAGGTTGCACAGACGGGGCACGTACTGAGAGGTGTCCTCCGACAGGGTCTGTGGTTCGGGTTCTGTGCCATTGGCGTCCCCGATCACGGCTGCTGGGACACTGTCTTCCATCTGTGGCACTTCTGCACACATTGAAAAGTAAGGTCTTGGAGTTAATGCAGAAAGTCATCTAATGCACGGGGGTGGAGAGACAGAAAAATGTCAGGAGAAACAGACTGAGAGAAGAGTCATTTGGGAAGGGGATGGGGGATAAGAGCGGATAGAAGATGGGGGTACAAGTACCTGCCTCCTGAAGTCAACACATGCTGAAGAAGCATATCCTTGTAAGCAGCTAACAGATGACACGCTCATGTAATGTCACCAAAAGCCAATTTGTAACTTTGTAACTGTCCTGGATATCTGACCTCTTTGAAGAGATTTGTCAAGAGTACCACAAATCACTAATTGTAATCAACTTTTTTTTTTTTTTTTTTTAGCTGTCCCAACCTCTGCGCCTTCTCAGAGGCAGTGCACCCACGCCGCTCATTCCGACACCCTGTCCACAGCCACGGCCCAGTCGGCCCAGCCGCAGCCCCGGCACCGGCAATCCACAGGCAGCAGTCAATGTCAAGTCGTCAAGAGGCAACCCACCGGAGGAGACACTGCACTGCTGCCAAGTCACTTCAGTGGTGTTCAGTGGCGCCTGTTCTGATCTAACATACGCAGGACACCACCTACTAAGCCCCCTACTGACGACAATAATTGCTTAGTCGCGGAGCCGGCGCGAGTGAGCTCTCCCTCTGGAGGGCGCCACCACGTCCGTCCAACGACAGCCCCATGGACCCGCCGATACCGGTGACCCCGATGGAACCAAACCAAGGCCACAGACGTGGAAAGGACATCGAAACTGAGGTCACCATGACAGCAGGGCATGAAGGGCCACAGAATTTGAGACATTTTTTTTTTTTTTTATGCTGATCGATGAGAATGAGAATGATTATGATGATGCTGCGGATTTCCATTTCGGTCTGAGACTACATGACAGGGCTGTACTCTATGCTTCCTTTCTTTCATAATATATCCCAGCGTCAACCAGGCCTGAGAGATACACTGACACCTGCAGTGTTGGTCAGGAAATTTGAGCAACACTCTCAGAAACGCATCCATTAAGTGGATGAAACTCGACTGTGTGGTCCCAGTCTTCCCAACGGAGTCCGCAGCAAACTCAACTCTGGGTAGGAGCCGGTCGGTCGGGGCAGAAAAACCCACATGACTTCTGATGGGATTCGAACCCACGACCTCCCAGCCGGGAGTCCGCGACGCTAACCACTTCGCCACGGCGGCTGGTCTAATTGTAATCAACTTAATCTCAATCTCCACTCCTCTGTCACTCCTTCAGCATACACTCACACCAACATCCCTCCCTTCTGGCGAAAATCTAGAAGACCTAAGAGCTCGAAGCGTGTTATGTTTTGTCTTGTGATCTGTTTGTTCATGTTTGACAGATTGATCACAAGAACTTTTAAAGATTTGCTCTGACATCACATAGTTTTAAGACTGTTCATCATGTATGCAGGCTGTCCAGATGAAACTTCCATCTGACTACATTTGCTGACAGTCCTGTCAATCTCAGGACAGTCTGCGACTTCAGATGTATCTTTTTGTTAAATGAGCCATCGAAGGCATTATGGGCATCAAACAACAACAACAACAAAAATGAAACAAACACCAATAAAATAAGTAAAATATAAAGCAAGTGAATCAAATACACCATGAGAAAGATGACTATGAGCAATTCTCTCTCTCCTTTTTGTTTTGCCTTATCTTCTGCTTCCTGTCCCCTCCATTCCCCCTGCCCAAGAGTAACACTACCCCCCCCACCCCCCCCACCCCCCCACCCCACTAATTCAGGCCCTACACAGGTACACCCAGTTATGTCTTATTGCAGTCCCAGAACAAACAGTTCACAGAGAGTAATAAATATCATCATGAATAACTCCTGACAAAGGAGACACTAAAATGCTGCTAAATTATTTTGGTGGAGTTCAGTGGTGCCTACCCAATATATATATATATATATATATATATATATAGGTCTCCACCTACTAAGCCCACTGCTGATGAAAATAACCAATTACTCATGAATCCAGCGTAAATAAGTGGCCCCCCTCATGAGTAATACTACACGCAACTGGCAGGCCACAAAGACATGCTGATACTGACCACTTGAATCCCTAAACACAATAAATATGGACATGAATCCACCATGACTATGAACATGGATGTGGACAGAATATCAAAACTGAGATCACGGCCGGCTGAGTAGGAAGGACAAAAGAATCTGAGACTTTTTCCTTCAGGTAAGATATAAAACAGCATGTCTTTATTACTATGGAGGATAGTACACGAATTTAAACTTTCTTAATTAAACACAAATACACTAAAGTTATACCCAGATTAAAAGTAGGTTCATATATGCGATTGAGTGCGCACGAACATGTACCGATGCATACATTCATCACACACACACACACACACACGCACACACACACACACACACACACGATCATCAAGCAGACACACACACACACACACACACACACACACACACAAACATGCATGGACACACACACACACACACACACACACACACACACACACACACACACACACACACACACTTTCATACGGTATTTCAGTATCAGTTGAGCCCAACAGATGCAGCACCTTCAGTCTTGGTAAGGAAATCTGAGTGTTTTAAGCAGATGATGATGAAACTGGACAGCGGAATTCCAGTCTTCCTATTTCAGCGCATACACACTCAAGCTCTTGGCCTGAAAAATTCCCACCAGAAAATGCCTCTCACTGGAATCGGGCCCACGACGTCCAAGCTCACAGGTGCGTGACACAAACCACTGCACCACAGTGGATATTGTATCTGCCATTCTCCTGTGGTGGTGTCATTCCAATACAGGCTGTTGCTGTCATAGAATTCTCCCTCGCACGCAAGAAACCTTGTCCACTGTGCTTGTGTCAAATGTTTGCACATGACAAACAGGTTAAAGATTCTTGTAAGAGTTGTATGTGCAAGCATGCACACCTAATAATGTGTTTGCATGAGTGTGTGTGTGTGTGTTGTTTGAGGGGAGGGGAGAGGGGGAGGGGGCAGAGAGAAAGAGAGAGAGAGAGACAGACAGACAGACAGAGAGAGAGTGTGTGTTTGTGTGTGTGTGTGCACGTGCAAGTTAAGTATGCATGTGTTTACACATGTATGTGGTGAGTGTATGAGTGTGTGTGTGTGTGTGTGTGTGTGTGTGTGTGTGTGTGTGTGTGGTGTGTGTGTGTGTGTGTGTGTGCACATGCATGTGTGAGTATGCATGTGCATACACATGTATGTGTTTTTTGTGTGTGTGTGTGTTTTGTGAGTGTGTGTGCACGCGTTCGAGTGCATGTGTGTGTGTGTGTGTGTGTGCATGTGTGTGTGCGTGCATGCAGTGTTTGTGCATGTGTGTGTGTGTGTATGTATGTATGCGTGCATGCTTATGATCATTATCCATCATTGCATACAAACCAAATAATGCCCAAAATGAGGAGTGGGCTTGCTTGTACAAAGGACCAGCTCTCAAGACTTTTGACAGCCTTTAGACAGACTACAGACTTTAAACAGCCTTTTGATTCAATTCATGTTCTTGACAGTCTTTTGATAGACTACAGACCTATAACAGCCTTTCGATTCAATTCATGTTCTTCACAGTCCAGCCGACCATCAGCAGCCATATCACAGCAGCTGTCACCTTAACAAAGTCCATCCTCACCTACTTGTTTCAAAAAAAAAAAAAAAACAAACACCAACAGATCAAATTTTTTTTCAAAACACACAAAATGACCTTTAAAATCCTTCTTCCATAAAAATCTCATATCTGAAGAAAAAAAACTTATCTTTCAGAAACTGACACAAACCTATGTACATCTCCAAAATGCAGACCAAGGATAGGGAATGGTCTGTAGTATTTTTCCGTTTCTTTAGGATAGACCAAAAAAAAAAAAAAAAAAAAAAAAAAAAAAATCGACTTCACCCATGGGGCATCCTGAGATCTTCCCTTGCGCAACAGAGCTACCAG